>VZDJ01000516.1:611699-651741 GCA_008694505.1 Cyanoderma ruficeps | reverse complement strand
TTTTTTTTTTTTTTTTTTGGTAGATAATTTGAACTTTGACTAAGAAATCTTTATGGAAGTTCTAAGAACAGCATTCGCATTTTTCTTTTCACTTTCATAAGCCTACCGAGTCCCAATCAGAGTGATAATTAAAATGTTGAAATGCAATGAAATAATGTCTGTGAAGTGTTTCTAAGCAGAAGCAGAGCTCTCTTGCAAGATTTCAGCTCAGTTCTGCAGACCCAGAGGATTTAGCTGTTTCTGATAAGCCTAGATAAGCTCTTGGACTGTTGAAAGCCCGAAATGCAACTCTGAGCTTGGTGGAGTTCACTTATCACCAGTGAATTTGTGTATAATTTAATATTGTTTTATCAGCTGTCTTCGTATAACTTTCTTTCCTCCTCTCCCCTTCAACCCCATCAAAATCCTACCTGACATTTTAAACTCAAATCCCACTTAAATATTAGCAACCTTAATAAAGTAATTATAGATCAATACATTTTTATTTGCAATCTGCAGGCCATGGTAGAGATCGACAACCATACTGAGCAGCAAAGGTTTTTAAATCACTCACAAACTAAATATCTTTAGAATTTTGCAGCAAATAGCTTCAACCTGTGACTATTTAGTTGCTAAATAAGTAGTTCAGTTGGAACAAATACAGGTTTTACATATATATTTGTACTCTTACAACACTAATTTCTCTTACTTATTAAATACAATCTTTTAATTAGACCAAGACCTCCAAGTATCAGGAACATTACTGGTTATTTTATAATAACCAAGATGCTTGAATGGTTCTAATTATTTCCCAAGCATGAGATCTGTGATGTTCTTATTTTAATTTGGGATAATTCTTTATAATGGTAAAAGTATGTTTTTTAAGAGAGAGATATATACTTGCTAGTCTGTATTGAACACGCTTGTCACTTTGGATTTCCAAATGTTTAAAGGTAATTATATGTATCTTGAGCTGTAGTGAAAACACACACAATTACAAGTTTGCTTCAGGGCTATCCAACATTTGTGTTTTCTTTTTAAACTCTTCATGCTGCAAGATTGGTAATTGTCCAGCACCTCACAGGATTTGCCCGCCTTTGTTACCTGAGTAATCCTTGGTGCTACATGAGCTTGGAAAAACATTCCCAGGTCTGTGACTACAGCAAATCCAGACTCCTGGAGTTCAGGGCAGTGCCCCTTCTGTCAGTGATTTTATAACAACTGATTCCATACTAGAACTGACCTTTCATTATTAATATTTGATTCCATAATTACTTGATATTTAACCTTCTTATACCATCGGGAGGGGTTGAAAAATGATAATTTTCTGTGGGACAAAACCTGGAAATTCCAATCAGTTTGATGTTTAGTTGCTGCACTTACAGATGTGAAATAATGTGGTTTAATTATTCTGTCATTTAAAGTGGCCTTTCACTTCAATCCAATGTAATTTCCATTCCTTATTAAATTCCTGGGGTACTTTAAATGTTCTGCTTCACACTCTTAAGGGAAGTCATATCAGTGAATAAGAACCTGTGTGTTTCTAACCAGCAAGATGTGTGTGTAATTTGCATTCCTTATTCAATTTAAATACAAACATGAAGGTTTTGTAAGCAAACATAAAAACATGGTCAGAAAAGATGCTGAAATAAATGTAGAATCAATAGGCTTATATAACATTTCAAACTGAAGATTTAGTGGGAGAGATGTGCCTGGTCTGACCCGGATTGGAGGGGTGAGGTGGTGCCAGGTGCTCCTGTGCCTGCAGTGAGCACAGCCATGGAGCCCAACCCTGTGTCCATGATATTCTGTCTCCCTAAAAGAATATAAATTGGTCACTACATTCTTTTGCTCATGGAGGATTTTTACAGGACCTGATAACTGAGGGCAGTTCTGACAAATACTGTAAGACAAAGATTTATGCTCTGAAAAGTGGCAGAGGGAAATTTCTGCTCTGATTTTCATCTTCAGTTGGAAAGGAGGGGGAATGTGCTCTGAGCGCAGACAGCTTGGAGAGCTGTATCTTTCCCCCTCAAGCTGTGCATTTAAAGGTCCTTAGGAGATTATATAAAATATGTTGACAGTTTGTGAAACACAGCAATGCTGCAGATTCATCTGCCATGTAGACAAATCTTTATTTCCAACAATTATAAAGTCATTATAGTCAGGAAAGTTTAAAAAGCTGTGGAGTTCTCACTTATTGTGCCTGTTCAGCTGAAATTATTAATTGCAAACTGAAGTTTCTAGAATTCCCACCTCAGAGGACTGGAAGAAGCCCTTCAGAGTCCTTGGTGAACCATATTGGTCTAAATTCAGAGTGAAAATATGTTGCAACTATAATGTTATTGATTCTTTATTGCAGGTATTAATCTTTTCTTTTAGCAGTAAATAGCAAGCATAGAGGCAGGGAGAAGAGGATTTGCTTCCCAATGGGAAACTGAGTAATTAAATTTTGAACTGTAACTACTGGATGAGTATACTTCATATGAGTACCCTGCTTTTATCATGACTTTTTTTTTTTCCAGCAAAGTCCAAGCTGTATTTTAGGTAGAAAAGAGTGAACTCCCTTCATGTAGTTACAAATTTTTGCTCAGCTTATGGCTTTGGGAGGCTGACTCATATTGATATTCAGTTTCCACTAGGAAAAGAATTGGTAGAAAGAAGGATGGACATAGGAAACAGAAGACTTTTTCCTGTATATTGGTGTAAAACCAGAAGAGAAGTGAAAAACAAATATAGGGCAATAGGATTTTCAGAGAACTGCAGCCTCGGGTTTGATTTTATTCACATTTAGCCTGAAAAAACCCGTTTGTCCTCATTTTCAAAATTGCTCAGCACTTTCCAGATTCACTCTGAGTGATCTTAGCTCTGCGCTTCTGGAAATCCAGGCACTTATTTTACCTTAAATATGGACAAGAGGCCAATTATAGCTCTTTTATTTTAGTCTGGGCCTAAGTGCACTATATACCATCATAGCATATTCAGTGAATCTCTAGCTCATGGAATATATTCTTCTATCCCTTAAGACATTTATATAGCTGATCTAAAATCCTCAGCCTGGTGGAATGGTTTGAATTACCCCAAGCTCACTCTTGCAGGTGGGGTTTGGAGCCTGAAACATCCTTTGGAAGGTGAGCAGGGTCCACCCGTGTCATTGTCCTCCCCTCAGGGAGGGATCCATGGGGTGACCAATGCCTGGTCAGCAGGGGGGTCACAGTTTGGACTCCTGCACTTTCAGTGGGATTGAGGGTGTCATTCTCTGGACTGGACGCAAACTGGGCAGAACTGGTGTAACTGGGGCTTTAAATCAGCTCTGGGTGTTCGGCAGGTACCGAACGGGACCTAAAATCTGTCAGGGGCAAGAGAGGTGTTGGCATGTTTTGAAGAAGTGCAGCTGGGGAGATTTTGTCTGTTCTGATTGACAGATTAAGGGCATCTTCACCTTTCGATAGTGCTGGAACCAAAGCTTTCCAGTGGGGGTGTGACAGCAATGCTAATGACTGTCAATTGGATTGACCTGCCCATTTGAATGAGGCCTCAGTGCTGAGGCCTTCTGTAGAGCAGCCCCTATGTCACTGATGCTCCTGTGCCTGGGAAACAGGTGATGTTTTTATGGAAATGTCCAAACTATTACTTCCTAAATATTTATTGAATTTTCCATTAGAAATGTGGGGGTTCTGGATTAGGATTTGTTTCTGAAAATTTGGCTTAGGCTCTTCTGGAGCCAGTTTTAGTTTCTGCTCTGGGCTGTTTCATTGCCATGGCCTGAGGTTTTCCTCTCTATCAGCTGGGCAGGACAGAATCCTATGACACATCTGGCTAAAGAAATCTGAGAGAGACTATTTATAAAGGCCTGGAGGGACAGGACACAGGGAATGGCTCCCACTTCCAGAGGACAGGGCTAGATGGGATATTGGGCAGGAATTGTTCCCTGGGAGGGTGGGCAGGCCCTGGCACAGGGTGCCCAGAGCAGCTGTGGCTGCCCCTGGATCCCTGGCAGTGTCCAAGGCCAGGTTGGACACTGGGGCTTGGAGCAGCCTCGGACAGTGGAAAGTGTCCCCGCCCATGGCAAGGGGTGGAACTGGATGGGCTTTAGGGTCCCTTCCCACCCAAACAATTCTATGATTACAATTCTGTGAAATCTAGAACTACCACTCTAGAAGGACCCTGGAATAATTTTTTTCTTCATCTTCTTCTATCCCAAAAAATCTACATCTTGCAGTGGAAGAGAAAGAAATAGTGATCTTCAGCTGGTAATACTTCAATGCAGATTCATGTTTCCAGTGTGAATAATTGCATTTATTTGATGAATGCAGTGTGACATGGGAGTTTCCTGCTGATAAATTTGTTCTGAGATGAGAATAGATGTGTGAGAAAGAAGGGGATGCAATCTACAAATCATCTCTTTAATGATTGAGACAAACCCCAGGTTGCCCAGAGGATGCCCATAGGGAAAGTGAAAATGTGAGTTTATGACAAAACGCTGAGCCATGCCAACACAACACTCATCTCTATCTTTCTGGTATGAAATTTGGGGAGTTTCTGCTTTCAGAAACATGCCAATACTTTGCACCTATTCCTGTGGTTTCTCTCTGAAGGAAATAAAGGCACGTTAAGGTAGTCAGAAACCCAGAATTCTCTGCAGAAGAAATTTCTGCATTCCTCTCCAGCTCACTTTTAATCGCTAAGTCAAGAACTCTAACACAATGCCCTGCCTGCATGCAATACAAATGAGGGAAGGCTGTGTTTGAAGCTTTTGGTACAGACAAAGCATAATAACACTGACTGTGTTGGTAGAACACATCATTTATTTTGCATGTTATGCAGCATGTTAATGTTCACTGGAGCTGGGATTGACTCCTACAGTTTGAGCAAATGCACAAGTTTCTGGATCAGAGTCAGTGATTGTCCAGCCCACACCTTAGGGATTAGTTCATGTTAATTGTGTGGGCAAAAGGGGTGCTCCTAGAATGGGTTTTCTTCTCATCTGCTGCAATGTGAATGAGGATTTCTGGCTCCCATGTAATAGGGAAAGAGAGTAGGGTTAGATGGGATATTGGGAAGGAATTGTCCCCTGGCAGGGTGGGCAGGCCCTGGCACAGGGTGCCCAGAGCAGCTGTGGCTGCCCCTGGATCCCTGGCAGTGCCCAAGGCCAGGTTGGACACTGGGGCTTGGAGCAGCCTGGGACAGTGGAAGGTGTCCCTGCCCATGGCAGGGGTTGAATGAAAAGTTAAGGCCCCTCCCAACCCAAATCATTCTGTGATTTTCAATAATCCCATGTTTGCAGACATTATTTTGGAGTTTGACATAAATCAAAGTACAATTTGAGTGAATTTAGCAGCAGAAACTTTGCTGATTTATATATTGTTTTCATTATAGTTTGGCACCTTTTATTCCTCTCCATGCTTTCCATTTTTGGGCTGAATTTCTCTAACACACATCAATATGTGGAAGTTCCTTTCAAACCTCCTCATCAGGGGCGTCTTGGTTATTAATGTGGAGATGGGGAGCTGAATGCAGGGAACTGATGCCAGGAACAAGGGCAGGGCATGGCTGTGCTGCCCTGCATCCTTGCAGGATGGTGGCTCACACCTGGGTTTTCCTCCAGTGCCAGGAAATGTTCCCAAAGCTGCTCTGACGTGTGATGGATGGGCAGAACGGGGCTTCCACCCTCGGCTCTACCAGCCTGCAGAGCTATAAATCAAACTCTGAGCCTAAAAAGCCCAAGAGCTTCAGATTTACTCTACAGCATCCAAAATACAGTTTGATTATTTGTAAACAGCTACATAGAAATAGTGAGCAGCTTTCAGAGTTAGACAAGGTACATCTGAGATATCTTAGAAATATATTTTAAAAATATATTAGCCATATGTGAAACTGCCTAATACCTACAGCACTGTATTTTATCATCAAAGCAAATGGGCTTGAAGTCAAATTAGTCACTTATTTTGTTGTCATCTCTGCTTATTCATGGGAAAAACATAGAAATGAAGAAAAATTGTGCTAAAAGGTAATGTTTATTTAAGCAAAAGTGTGCTACTGTGTACTTTAGGCTATTCAAATATGAACTTTGCTGTATTTGTGCAGAAACATAATCAAGATATTTCCTTCTAATTATTTTATCTTCCTTTAACAGAATATGATGTTTGAGGTATTGGAGGCGTCGTGTTTCTGCCTCAGGTGGCACCATACCTTGTGTACCTCTTGTGGCTTTGCATGGCTCCGTTTGACCTGGAATTTGCTGACCCTTTGAGAAAACATTGGATTCTTATTTTTCCAACCCGGGATGAGCTTGGATAATTGTACTAAACTTTATCTTCAGCTTCAAAATGAGTTGCTATTGCTCTGTTGGAGGAAAAAGAGGAGCAGGATCAGGAAGTGACTCTGGTTTAATTAAGAGAGGCTTTTTACAAGAGCCTTCAGGAGTGATTTAAGCATCGTCAGTTCCAACTGTCCCATGTGTTTTCTGTCCCTGAGGGAGGGGGTGTGCAGCGGAGAGTTTTGCTTTGGTGGGGGTTGCTTTCTACCCAAACAGTCTCTGTTTCTGTGGGAGGAGCATGCCTGGTGTTCGGAGCCCCAGGGCTAGAATTCCTGCTGCCTCTCCAGGCCTGGCAGAACCCACTGAAGGGAGCGGCTCGATGCCAACCCAGTGACACCACTTTGGAGAGAGTCCTAACAGGGCAGTTCTCATTCAAAAGTCTGAAAACTCATTTATTCAAACTATTGTGTTGTGACTTCTGGGTTTGATTTGGGGGGTTGATTTTTCTTGGTTGCACCAGCAATTCCTACATCTACAAGGAATANGGAAGGAAGGAAGGAAGGAAGGAAGGAAATGTCAACAGCAGCTCCCCTTTTAAAGACTTGCAATACAAACAGAAATTTACAAGCAAAAAATATTTTTTTCTTTTCTTGGTGAAGGGCACAAGAAATAAAAAGTAGGAGTAAAGGCTAGTGAGAGCAAGTATAGATTGCTCTTATTGCCATTTTTTATTGACTTAGGTGTTGTCCCAAAAGACCTCCTGTTTTAGATCCTATAAAAACCAGAATGAATTTCCCAGCTTTTTCTCAGCTGTGCATGCTTTTTCAGTGCATTGCAGCAGAGAGGCTGCATTCCAAACACAGACAAAGCAGAAAATGTGTTTGTGATTCTGCTCTGGAATCTGTGTGGCTGCGTTTCTTTCTGCTGCTGGGTTCACCTCTGCACAGCACAAAGGCACATCCAGAGCTGCTCTGGCACTTTTCTGCATTGGGCATTATCTGCTCAACAGCAACAGTAATTAGACTAAATTTAGAATGTAGAGGGTGGTGAATTTAAGTTTTCAAAACAAACTCGTGCTGGAGTTGTGCACACAAGAATGCCTTAAATTGAGTATTGAAAGAAAAGAGAAATGGCCTAAATCACTTCTAATTTTCTGGTGGGAAAAGACCTTAAAATATGCTAAAGAATACAAACAGGCAGAAAAACCCTATTGTAAGCTGGGATTCAGACTTGATCTCATTTCTAGTCCAGCTGTAAGACAGGGAAGAATAGAATTTTTATCAGATTTCATACAGCCTTGACTGTGTCACTGTGGTGGTCCTGCTGTAATAATGGAACAGTTTCCTTTAATCATCCAGCAGACCCAGAAATGTTGTGTATTCTTCTCAAAAGAGTCTAAAATAGTTTTCTGGAAAGTGAAGGGAGAAACCCTGTCTCATTCAAAGACATGTCTTAGATGGGACACCACCTTTTTTGGTTGTTAGTAGGGTTTATTGCACTCATTTTATTACTATTATTATTCTAATTTGATTTTCCATAAGGGCTCACAACAGATAAAAATGTAGATCAGGCAATGTCTTCTCAGTATAATTTTTATTTTGTTCACAATTTTTCTGCCTTTTATGCAGGAAATTCAAGCAGTCACTTGAATGGAACAGAAAGTCTGGATTGCTCCAATGCTGTTTAATACTGGAAAAGTTAAGAAGAATAAGAAAAACTCACCCTTTTTATTTAAGATGCTTCAAATTATAACTGAATTGGTGGGAAAGGCTCATCTTCTTGGAGGACCTGTGACTACAGAACTCCTCAGGGGCAGTGTCTCCACACAGAGATCTGTGTGCATTTTTCTACCCTTTCAAAATAACCCCTATAAATCATGTCATTAAGAAACTGTCTCGGACTAATAAAAATAGCTTCCATTCTTAAATCACTGTTAGTTGGGAAATCAGAAGAAGTAATGGTCTCGTGTTTCCTGCAGTAGGTAAAGCTGCAAAGCAAACACTGAACAAATGAGGCTGGTGGCTCCTGTTGGCAAAGCCGTGCCACAGGGCTGGAGCCAGGGAGTGGAAGATCCATCTTCCCTGAAAGGCAATTGCTCACTGCTCTTTATGGTGGTAGATATTAAATATTCTTTGTTTTGCCATTCATATCTTTTAGAAGTCATAAATTGCTTTATCTTAAGTAATTAGGGTAGTTTCAGGTAAGAGGGATCTAAATTATGGATGCTTTTATTCTGCTTTTATTTTTGAAGGCAGGGGTGAAGGATAATTTTATTTTACCTTTTTAGAGAACTAAGGCTTGCCTTGCTGGGGAAGCTGAGGCTGTGAGAAAAACATGTACTGTGTCAAAATTTGCAATAACATAATGAGCTCTCATTAACACTGCATTCCACCCAAAAGTTTCCTCCTCTTGCTAATAGCTTTTCATACCAGCACAGTTTCCCCCAGTACCATTAGGGACTATGTATAGTACCTAACTTTAAAATGACAGATCCATTCAAAGACATGATCCTGAGAGTTTTACTTACCCATTAGCTAAAATAAATACACATTTCCTTCTTATGTCCATGGCCAGCAAAGTAAAGACCCACAACTGCATCCTGCTAGAATGCTAAGTTTTTCAGCTTTTTTTGAGAGGAAAGTTTTTCTAATATACAGATTCCTCAGAATGCGTGTGATATTTAAAGAGAAAATGTTAACTAAATTCTTGCAAGAGCTTTCAACAGGATTTCTATGAGGAAAAAAAGCCAAAGCCCCAATAATTTGAAAGGGCATTTAAATAAAGATGGGGGTTATCAATTTTTTTTTTTAAGTAGAATCATTCTAGTTATTTTCTCCCAACCCATCACCAAAACCCCATCAAAGCAGAGGAGTTAAAATTATATTAATCTCCATGAAGACACAGGGACTGCATGCACATTTAGATGGCTGTGGTCTGTTTATTCAGGTCTTAGGAACCACAGAAAATTGAGTTTGCAATGGGGCAGGCAGCGTGTGTGGGTGGAGAGTGGATGGGAGTGAAAGGCGAAGTGGGAGAGCGCTGGTTGCATTATAAATGTTTCAGCAGGAGGTATTTGGAAAGGCTCCCTTACTTGCATGTTGTTAAATCAGGAGGGAGTTCTGCTGCATCCCAAATGAGTGCTAATGAAACCTTTATTCCCAGCACCATCGTGGATTCTGCATATGCTACATATGAGGTGGGAAAAACTCAAATTAAAATTGAGGGAGAGGGGGAACATGCGAGAGAGAGGCAGAAAGGTTTTATCAGCATGGGGTTGGGGGTGCCTTACTCACAAAAGCAAAGCTGAATTTATTAATTCACATTTTTTTCTCTCCCTTTGAGCCCTCAGTTTTGGCACTCGCTGGAGAACAGGGGCTTATGGGCACAGGCTGCGAAAATAGTCTCAATAATCTATTTTAAACCTCCTTTTCATCTTTCAATAAATACTTTTCTTGACAGAATATATGAAATGATTCAGGGTACAAAAGTCTTACCAGAACTCGTTTGTATTTTTTTGCATTTCTCACCACTAATTTTGCAGTCTTTTGAACTCTTATGTCTGAGCCTTGACCTTTAATCAAGCCAATGGAAATAAAAACCTTCTAAGAAGGAACACTTCTTTCTCCACGTTCCCCTCTCCACTAAACGCTTTTTCCCTTTTCCTGGATGTATCATTTGCCCCTGCACATGGACACTGTGCAGTTCTGGGCTGGTGAGTTTGGAATTGTATTCCCAGGGTGATCCAAGGCTGCAGGGGCTCTCCCAGGTTCATGGAATGCACCTGGAGCCATTGCAGCTCATTTGGTAAAAATGCAAAGATTTCTGCCTTCTCAGCCTCTCCAAGGTCAGCACAATTTCCAGTCATGCTGCCTTACAAATCAATAAACGTGTAAAATACTTTAAAAAACAGGCTAAGATCTCTAGTTATGAGTAGTTTGCCTGGTTTAGTGATAGAGCCACGTGCAGTGTGAGGTACCCGTGCCATCCTGAGGTGCCTGTCCTCACTTCTGCTTTGGGAGATATTCGTGTTCTCTCTCCCTCTGCCTGGGTCATTCTGCTTGGCCTGTCTGTGGCTGTAGGAACAGAATAAACAGCAGCAGTGGGATCTTTTACTGCACTGGCTGCATTGTGATTTTCCAACTAGAAATAGGCAGAAACAACCTTTAATAAAGGTGACCTTAGTTACACTTCACCAAAGCATGAAGGGTTTGTGGTATTTGTGACAGGAAAAACAGTGCAAGTGTTTTATTCCTCATTAAGGTCATCTGGTCATTATGTTCTTGCATCTATTGACTTGGGGCCTTGGAAGAAGAATATATTTCCGATCCTCCAAGGAGGGGTCAGGTGGCATGGAGAAGGATATTTTCTCCCATGTCTTCTCCTCTTCCTGACCTGATGCTTTCTCTCAGCAGGAGAAAATTCCTCACCTCGCTTTCTGCTGTGTGCCCGAAATCAGGGCTCTAATTATACAACCTGCCCCCCCCACCATATTTTATCTACAAAGAAGAAATAAAAAGCAGATAGGAGGTCCAGAAGATTTGTTCCTATACCCAAAAATGCCTCACCATTTTTTTAATGGTTGTCCTACTTGAATATATTTTCTCTGATACATGGATAACAAGGAGAAAAAAAAAATCAAATCATGGAAAAATAAATGGAAACTATTCTTGCCATAAATCTTCCCTTTTTCTCTATTTACTGGAACAGAAAATTGGCTGGGAGTTGAAATGTAGTGTTTATGTGCCTTTGAACCTCCCTTTCCAATGCAAGAAGTGACATTTTCTTAATTTCTTAGGTTTTGGTGATGGGTTGGGAAAAAATAACTAGAATGACTCTACTTAAAAAAATTGATAACCCCCATCTTTATTTAAATTCCCTTTCAAATTATTGGGGCTTTGGCTTTTTTTTTCTCATAGAAATCCTGTTTATATAAAAAAGGCTTTGGATGACTTTGATTTTCATAACACGAAGGTCAAACAATTCAGAATAGAAACAATAATATGCTTTAGAAATTGACCCATGAAAATGTATTTAAGTTGGGTCTGGAAAACTGCCCTTCAAAGCTCCTTCCCAAGTAAACTTGCAATGACATTTCAAAAACAGAATGTGGATGCTGGTAACTGTGGGCAATTTTTGGACTGTTTCTGCTAATTCGGCAACCACACACAAAATACCTGTTACACAAATCAAACTCCAGTAATTTACTATCCAGGTGCCTGATCTTGTAACAGCCAACATGCTGAGAAACGTTTGAGGATATTCAGCTCAGTTTTATATACGTCCTGTATTGCTTTTTCTATTACTTTGATTGCTGATCTTACTTCCCAAGGCCTTTAACAATGAGAGAGATAAAGCTGCTGCCCTGTTAAGGCACAAGGAATTGAAATATCAGAGTAATTTGATGTCAAGGGGTCATTCAGTTAAGAATTAAAGTTTCATCATGGTTTTATATCTTTTTTATTATTATTATTATTTTTCATAAAGAAACAAAGTGCGTTGCCTAGCTGGGCTCAAGTGTCTGGACAAGATAAATGTCCTGCCTGTGTGGATATAACACCCATGTCTGGAGCAATAACATGGACAGGAAGGATGGTGGCACTGGAAAATCACGGGGCCGCAGTGTCGGGGCTCAGCTGTGTCTCCATCTCTGCCAGGCCCCATAAATGAGGGCTGAGCACAGCTCATCCTGGTGAGCACAGCACCTCAGGGATGCTCAGGAGCCACCACACAGCTGGGAAGCTGCCCCCAGAGCTCTCCTGAAGCCAGGCACAGAGGATTTGTGTGGCAAGTTCACCCTCAGCTTTCTTTGAATGCATAAAATCATGAGTTATTTATTATAGATGTGGGTGAGGGGGAATGGGTTTTGATAGAAAATGGGGAAGAAATAAGTCTTTAATTAACCTTCTTTGGATGTTCTTTGGCCTTCGTCTTGAGCCCTCTTCTTTGTTGCAGAGTATTACCTGTTAATTAGGTAGTATATAAATATAAAAAATACTTTCTGAATATATTAAATAATGTGTCGGGAACATGCAAATCCCCACAGTGATGGAGATCTGGTGAGGGATAAAAATCCCCATTTCTAATGCACTCTTCAGGGGTGTGGAGGGGGTCACACAGAGACAAAGCTGTGTGCTGAGAGCACAGGGAACCCAAAACAGCCAGTTCTTGGGGGAATTTTGCTTCATGGCAAAGTGGCTTTGCCTAGTACTGGCCTAGCGATTCTGTGTGTGCAGTGCCTGAATCCTGGGGAAGAATTACTTGGCATCAGCTTTCATTAGTAATTATCTTTCTGCTGCATGCTAGATAAAAAATTGAAGAAGCTCTGTTGAATATGTGGTGGATAGTTATTTAATATACATGTATTTAAAGGCAAAGTGCAGCAGTGGGTGAATATATGAGTCCACTGGCCCTATAAAGACATATCCATCTCCGTAACACCCCATGTCCATGTTGCATTTTTAGCATTTTGGGAGTGATTTCACCATGAATTTCTGCTACTTGTTGCCCTCTGAATTGGGTTATTTAAATACAGACCTGACTAAATTTCCTTTTTATCTTTTTCCCCCCTCTGCATTTCTAAGTATTTTCAGACTGAAACCATTATGCCATGATTTCTAGAGGAAATACCATGTATTGATCCAGAGTCACGTGGTCTGTTGTGGCTGACATTGTTTTATTGCTTGGGTTTAATGGTTTTTATTGGTTAAAGCTTTTAGTCTCAAGGCCCAGCAGTTACAAGGGAGCAGTGAGTGTCTTGTGGCTGTAGCAAGGGTATTAACCTGTCTGCTTTAACTGCCAGCTCATTCCTCTGGAGGCATCATGTTTGTCAGATCATTTTTCAGCTGTGCCACACAGACCTGGGTGTGATATTCATTCTCCCTGTAACAAGTTCTTTAATTAATTTATAGATGGGACAGTGAGGAGTTCCATGGTGTCGCTTACTATTGTTATTACCTTTTAAAAAAATGTTTAAGTCTTTATTTTGCCAATCTTTGTTTTTTTTCATGGCAGGGTTTGTTCTGCACTGGGTAAATTCTTGTTAGGATGAAGCTCTGAGGGTTACAGGGTTGTGCTCTGGTTTCGGTGTGAGCACAGCAGGACTGGAGGGATGGTAGGAGCCAGTGGAATTTCTTTTCTTGTTACTGACTTCCAACTCAGCTTGCAGTTGCTTTCAAAGCTTCTTGGAGCCAAGGCAATCCCAGTGTTATCCCATGGTTTGTGTGAAGGTGGATTGTGAGGAGACTTCCAATTTTCCAAGGTCCCAGTTTCCCAAATTTGGGGCTGTTCAGCCTGGAGAAGAGAAGGTTCCTTCCAGAAGCACCTTCCAGAAGGAAGCTGGAGAGGGACTTCTCATCAGGAATTGCAGTGACAGGACACAGAGAATGGCTCCCACTGCCCCAGAACAGGCATGGATGGGATATTGGGCAGGAATTGTTCCCTGGCAGGGTGGGCAGGCCCTGGCACAGGGTGCCCAGAGCAGCTGTGGCTGCCCCTGGATCCCTGGCAGTGCCCAAGGCCAGGTTGGACACTGGGGCTGGGAGCAGCCTGGGACTGTGGGAGGTGTTCCTGCCGTGGCAGGGGTGGCTTTAAGGTCCCTCCAACCCAAACCACTATGTGATCCTATCCTCAGATAATTTCTCCTCTCCTCCAGAGTTGAAGTCCCATATTCCTGGCTCTGTCCCTCAGAGCTGGGTCCCCATGGCACAGCAGGAAATCCCTGGAGGCCCGGCTGTGGTGGAACACCTGAAGAACCAGCCCTGGCAGGAGCCAAGGGCAGCTCCTGTGCCTGGAAAACACATGGCTGAGGTCAAGAGCAGGGAATGATTTTTTCATCTTTAGTTTTCTGCCTCCTTTTAGCTCCTGTCAGTCACCTTTATCAGCCCAGGGTATTTATAAGGCACATATCACCTCAGGATCTAAACGACACAGGCCTCCCATGGAAGACAGCTTAGATAAAATAACTTTGTGGAATAATGAACTGACAGACTGTAGTGTTCTCAGATGGGAATTCACTTGGGACAGTGAATACATCCCACAGCATTTAACTTCTAATATATAAACTCAATTGTAAATATTTATGCTCTACACTATAACACGGAGTTTTGGCATATTGTCCATAAAATCTTGATATTTTGAGACAAGTAGAATTTAATTTTCATATATTTCATGCAACTATATTTTTAATCAGTTTTCTACTGAATTGTGTGCTGAACTGCAGGCAGAATAAAGTAAATATTAATGAAAATACATTTGAAATAGTATTTTAATTATTAAGATGTGCTGGAATATTATATATACAGAAATATTCATGGCTAAATCCTAAACTAATACTGAAAGATACATTTCCAGAGCCTCAATTAGCAGATGACCAGTGGAAAAATGATAGCTGTGGGAGGGTAAATGTTTTCCTGTAGGTATGAGGTGTGATGGGTAGAGGCATTTTTGAGAATGTTGCTAGGGTATCACTGAAATGTTACTTTCTGCAGCACTAAAATTCATCACCAGAATTCTATTGCTCTTTTACACTTAGCTTGAATTACAGGGAGAAGTATTTCAATTTATCTCTAATAAAACACCTGGCAATCATTTTAGTGGAAACTGGAATTATTCAGAAGATGGAGGTTGCTTTAAGAAGAATATGCTATGTGTAAATTAAAGAACACTTATCACATTCTAGTGAAAATGCTTAAAAACCCCCTAAATGTGTGTGTTTTAACCAGAGGTTCTGGCTCATAGCCCTTAATTATGCTCAAAGCTGTTCCCAGAAGTGCTGATTGATGTATCTGTAGTGAATATACAAATAAGAAATAAGTGCAATTTATTTAGTTAAAATCTAGAAATTAAGAGAAGTGAAAAAAAGTTAGAAATTTCCCAGGTTTACTGTTACTAGAAAAGCAAAAACTGTGGGGCTTGGCGTAGGTTTTTTGGTTGCTTACACAGAGTCCATTTCATATATTTGAGTGTTCTGCAGGTAAAAATACTGCCAGTCTCTAAGAGAGCTTCAATTTATCCCATCTCATGAGCTCTAAATCTGAAAAAGTGACAAAAATGGCTGTTTCAATGAGTTCTTTCACAGTGTCATACCAGCCCTAAAATTGAGAACATCTATTACACATGCACCATGCTCTGGCAAGTAGGAAACATGTTCTGATCCTAAAAAAAGTTCAATATTTTTCATCTGAAGTTGATTTTCTACTGTCAGAAAAAAAAAAAACAAAACAAAAACAAGAACCCAACCATGGATGCAGTTGTGTATTTATGAGCAAGATTTATCTCTAAACAGATTTGTAACTAAAAACAGAAATATCTTTTTATGGGAGACAGCTGGTTGGGAGATTAAAGAAACCCAGCAAGGGAGGGGAGTTCAAATTAACAAACATTCCTAGACAAGGAATGCTTGTAAGCATTAGCAAGCTTTTAGCTAGCGACCTAAAAACGTATCTAATCTCATCCATGGGGCTGCACTGATGGCTTTCACTTGGTCTTTTGCTGATAAAGAAATCTTTGAAAAGCCCAGAGTGAAGCCATAACTCTTGGACGTCTTTAAGTATCAGACAGACCTTAAAAATCTGTATCAGCCTAAAAATTTCCAATTATGCAATGGGTGTCAAGGAGATAAACCTTAGAGAGCTTTGCTGGTAGTTTCTGTTGAGACACACTGCTCTAAGTCTTTAGCTTCCCTGAAAACTTCCAGATTCTGGAGCAGAGCATTGTCACCAGGGATGGTTTTTTTCCTAGAGAAAACAAAATTGTCTCCCTGAAGAGCCAGATATCTCATGATGGGCAGGCAGGAAGCATCTTGTCCACAGTGTGCAAATCAGAATGTCCCGTCAGTAACTGAACCCCCTTTTTGTCGCAAGAAACTGTGCAGGACAATGTGTGTGATGTTCCTGTTGGTACCAAGGTGCCACCTGGAACTGGGACACCTCAGCACATTTTTAATGGGATACAGAAAGGCAGCTCTGCAAAACAAGGCCATTGTTCTGTGCAGAGAGGTTTGAATAGCCAGACTTTGAGTTATTTGACAATTCTTGTTGAACTTTTCTCATAAAGTATACAGTAATATGTCAGTTAAAAATAGTTGGAGTAAGCCTGTGATATTGTATTCTGTCTTTGCTTGTTTAAATATTATTATTGGGAATGCTGCCAGTTTCTAACAGAACTATTGTTTGTTTTTAAATCAGTATCGTTACATTTGGAATTGTGTTCCTCCTTGGGTTGTTTTTTATATGATTTTTCAAGTTTGTCTTATAAGGGCACATCTTCTGCTAGAGGAACACAGCTCAGATTTACTGCCTTCCAATTGCACCAGAACAGAGTCTTATCTATGCTCAGAAAATTCACAGAAATATTTAGGCCAAGGAGAGAAGCAAAGTACCAGCTTTCATAATACCAACTGCTTTGAAGCCATTTTTTTTTCAAGCTTTACCCAATGCATGATTGTGTTTTTGTGCTGTATCTTATAAATATCCCTTAAAAATTGAAGGGTGGAAAATCCTGTCCTCAGTGCAGTTAGTTAAATCCAAGTTTCTCAGTATCCATATTTTCATCTCTTCTGGTTGACTTGTTTACAAACCCCAAGTTTACTCAGAAAAAATGAAGAGAATAAGGGAGATTAAAAATAACTCTGATAATTAATGTGTGTATGAAAGGAGCAGAATGGCCAGGATGGGACTTTTTCATGTCACAAGGAAGAACTTGAAGAAAATTTTGAAGGAAATTTGTATTTGTGCTTGACCCCAGCTCCCTCAAAGAGTTTCTGAGTACTGATACTTGGCCACAAAATGTGGCTCAATTCAGGGGATGCAGGTGGAGATGAACAGAAATGAGTTGAGATACTCAGTTCCCTGATTTCCTGTCTGTGTTTCACTTCTGTGATGTTATTTCACCTGCTCCACTCCGATTCCAGGTGCTATGTGGGGGATAATTTATGTCTGACATCCATATTTCTCAGCAGAGATCTCTTTGAAGACTTGCAAAATCAAATCTTTCTAAAAAATATTTGAACTAATTTGGGTATTGTCCTCAACATAAATAGGCTCTTGGCCATTGCTGGTTACTGCCTTTCAGATAGAACAGTAAACACTGTGACTGGTGAAAAACACGCAAATTAAATTTTAAAGGGGAAGAGTTGTAAAATCCTTAAACTGTGTTCTAGGGAATTAGAGATCCAATCGAGATTTGTTTGTTTGTTTGTTTGCATTGTCTTTTTTTAAGCAAGTTATTAAAAAATATTTAGCTACTTAGATATATTTTAAAGATATTTTGTTTCCTGCAGGATTGGAACCTAAACATTTTAGGGGTTAAATACGGAATTTTAGAGCTCTTCTATTTGCTTTTTAAAGTGGATTGAGTGCAGGTGCCTGTAGCAATTTATGCTTTCACCTTCCTAGTTGCAATTATGTACATAGATTACCAAATCAGGATCCTGCCTCTGAAAATCTGTTTCTTTCAGTGCTTTGTGAGAGTATCATCAGTTTAGATCTTTCTCACACATGTTTCTGATTATATCCTAAAGAGGAAACATTTTTCAAATTCATAAGTTAAAAAAAATAAGGGGGAAACTGTGTCTGATTCTTGAACCCAAGAAAGAAACATGAGAATCTTTCTATTTTGACTGGAATTCTTCCCTCATTGTGTGCAATTCTAATCTCAAACACATTTTTATTGCCCTCAAAGTGACATTCTTTCAGCATGTGCTTGGGTGGAGAGCTACAAAAAGACTCAAATATATTCTGACGGCACAAACTTTTTTTGCATAGAAATAGTATGGGTGATTATCTATTCCATATATTTATGCTGGGAATATTGCCCTTTCTCTACTCCTTTCTGTCAGTTTTCCAGCCTTAAACATTGATGTGGAAGGTATCCATGCATTGTTTGATACATTTTTCTGCTGTACTAAGATATTCATTGGCTGTTTAGAAATTAGATTTGTTGGTATGGTGGGTTTTTTCTATGTTTTGTTTTGTTGATTTGATTTCTTTCATTTGTATTTATGCCACATTAAGTAATCTTGGCAAGTCAAATCTTAGAGATTTCTGTAGACAGCACATAAATCCTGGCTTTATTATTTCTAAGAGCTCACCTTGAATGCATTCTGTTGCGTTATTTTGTTCAGAAATAAAGAGGTTTTACATTGGAAAAAAGTCAAAATGGGTTATTTTTCATAAAAAGACATAAGCTAAACCTTTCCTTTGAGCAGCATTCACTTCTGCAGTGTGAATGGCCTCTGACTGACTACTCCAGACCATTCACCCCCTTTGTTGGAATGTTCATACTGAAAATATCAGCCATAAAGCCATAAGGGAGCATATGTAATATGTATTTTAATGTATTCTATTTTTAAAAACAATTAATAGACATCTTTTGCCATCCTGTTTCTTCTGCATTTAAAAAAAATCAGTTGGGGAACAATAAGAAAGGCAAGTAAAGGAGCACATGGAGGAAATTCCTCCTGCAGCAGAGGCATTTAGGAAGATGTGCATGTGTATAGAGCTCAGAGAGCAAGTAAATAAAAGTGGTTTTAATTTCAGGAGTGGCTGGAACCATTAGATCATATGTTTGACCTTTTATGTGCAATAACTCTTGCCCTTTTCCTTTTCTGTGCTGGGCCCATGATGTGAGGGAGGCAACAGCACTTGAACAACAGCAGCACCTCGATGGGAGAAGATGAAGGTTCCTTTCCCTAATTACTGCTGTGTCCAATTAGCCAGCATAAACCCATGCCTGATTGGAATTTGTCTGATTTCGGCATGGTTTGTGCCAGGTAGGTATGTGTAGGATTTCCCTAGGAAAGCTTTCTGTCTGTGAGCTCACCATGTTTGCCAGAGAATTTACACTGTAAAAACCAGCACTTGTTCCGTCACATCCTCCAGTTGTCATGGGAAATCCCCATTGTCACTGGGACATGAAGAACAGTTGGCTGCTGCAGTTCTAGCCACAAACCAACCCCTAAATTCCAGTGTTGCTCCCATGTTTCCCTGTCTTTGTGCAGGGGCTGGTCAGGATAAAGTTTCCCTAGTCACATCGTTGCTGGGGCTCACACCATTTTCAGCAAGCACAGTCAGCTTAATTTAATTTCCTAATAGCATTCCTGCAAGTGAAATTCATGGATTTCCTTAAAATGAAGAGCCAGCAGAAAGATTCTTATTTAATTTCAGTTTGATTTCTC
This sequence comes from Cyanoderma ruficeps, assembly GCA_008694505.1. Taxonomy (NCBI): domain Eukaryota; kingdom Metazoa; phylum Chordata; class Aves; order Passeriformes; family Timaliidae; genus Cyanoderma; species Cyanoderma ruficeps. The sequence goes on along the minus strand of VZDJ01000516.1, from coordinate 632,329 downwards.
TGCAGCTTGTTTTAAATGTTAAGTTAATATCTTTAATGCTTTCTGGCGTTTTTGCTGGTACTTTCTTAGCAACCATAATACTTAGAGTTATTAATTCTGTTAAGGTGATGTTTATAATCTGCAGAACTGAAATCATAAAAGTCCCTGGTAATAGGTAATATAATAGGATATCCAGAATTACAACAAAACTGAGAAGTAGGTGTGTTATTTTTTAATTTAAGCTTGTACTTGTTCCCCTCTTTGGCAGGGCTACATCAGCAGCAGTGTTCTGGTACTTTTGTGTCACCTTATCAGTGAGAGGCTCAAGGACTTTTATGAAATTCTTATTTATTTGTTGAAGGATACAGTGGACTGAAGAGTTGCTGTCATGCAACCAGGTCTAGGGTTCTGCAGAAATCCAAAATAATGCTTTGGCAGGATGATGGAATTAAGCTGAGGGTCTCACTGCCTGGCACTGAAGTGTTTTTCAAATTTAAAGAAATAATTAGTACCAATAGAAAGCAATTCAGATAGCAGAGAATACATCCTTATCATGCTGGAAACATTAAGAAGTAATGTTAAAAAGAAGAAAACCTCCTGAGATTAATGCCAAAAGCAAGAAGATTATAGAGCTCACTATAAAATTATTGCTGCTGCTCAGTGGTTACTTTAATGATGAGCTGAAGGTTAAATAAGAGTAGTAGTAAAGTGGAAAGAAAGACAGAAGGAAAAGAAGCTGAGACAAAGATGAAAAGATAAAGTGGAATTATTTTATTGATATCCTGGGCCAATTTTTTTCCCCAGGAGACTTTATGAGATATCCTGTCATTGTCCATAATTATCTCCTGCTACTGGAACAGCTTTTTCTCTCCTCTCACAGCCAGTTCTGCATCTACAATGTGGAATCCAACTTATTTCTCTGTCGTATTCTTCATTTGGGGCATAACAAAATGGAAACATTTCATTTTTTCATAGCATTTCAATTGCTGTTGTTCCCAGTGAATTTTCCCAGATGGAAGCACTGTCCCATCCAGCAGAAGTCCCAGATGTGTAACCTATGGATGGTTTGGGGTTGGGTTGCTGTATGGTGGTGAGCAAGTCAACACAAACTGACTGACAGGAGATTTTAATCAGAATGCCTAAACCAAACATTCCTTCACTGGATGTTTGAGTGTGTTCTGGTGGATATTTTAGTCCTTAAAAACCCCTTAGTCAAAAGTTTGAGGAGTTTTTGGCTTTCTCTGGGAAATCTGTGCTAAGACTTTAGCAAATACAAACCCTCAAGATGCTGTAGAAGTTTGAATCATGACTTGTGGGGCTGTTTATTCTCATTTATGAGTCCTTTTATACAAGAGAATTCAGAGAAGGAGAGTGGCCATGGCACAGCTTTTCCAGCTTCACAGGCTGTGAGTAATTTAGGTCCCAGCACAGCCTGGCCAGAAGGATGGAGGAAAAATGGAATTCTGTAACCCTGGATAAGTGACTTAAAATTATCTGATTTGGAATAAGTATTTCAGTATAAGCTGAAATGGGATGGACATTTCAAGGTGAAGATCAGTTCCTTCAGTATTCCTGAAGCAGGAAGATCAGGTGGAAAAGCCAAAACAGAGCCCAGTGTCCCCACCTTATGCACTATGGAGAGCTCAGTAAAGGCTAGAACAAAAGGAGTAATGACTGTATAAGAATTTATCCCAAAATCCTGTGAAACACTGACAGAAAAAATGCTAGAAGGATCTAGTGTTTATTTCTGTATTCCATACCACATTGCTTTTATTCTCCATGTAGGGAAAAACAGCACAGACCTAATTGTGTGATTTACTAATGCAGATCATTAATTCTGCTGGCTTTGACCTATTGGAATATTTGACTTTAAACATTATCCAAATGTACTCTTGCCGTGTTCAAAGCGTTCGTGGGGGAAAGCAGAGCTAGTTCTCCTGCCAGAAGAGGTTGGAGTGTGTGAACACTGGGAAGAGCCCGGTGGGGTGGAGTTACTCCTGCTCCACAGTTCCCCAAAGCCTTCCCCAAGGAGCCACCAAGAGTGAACTCTAGCTAGTGTTTTCTGAGACAGAGGAGCAATTTCAACCACTCAGGTAGGGCTCTAAAGGTAGAGGAAGAGCTCCAAATCTTCCACACGCTCCATATTTCCATGGCTGGAATGTGAACAGCTGGAAATATATATTCCTGCAAATTTCTGTTGGCTAAGTGAACATGATACCTAAAAAGCAAGCAGAAAGTGAATTCTGATGTGTTTAATTTAACATTAAATATAAACCCTAGTTTAAAAGCAAACTTTTCTGCTTCAAAGTGATAGTTTAAGGTGAACCAGAACAGAACAGGAGTTCTGGGAGTCCTTAAACAATATCTTCTGTATCTCCAGATGGTTGTGCTTAATGATACAAATACTCACATTAACCTGCTCACTAAGTTATTACTGACAGGATGCTGCAATGATTAAACACTGAGCTGGGTTCACATGTTTTGCTTTTACAAGTCCAGTGAGTTTTGGTGCAATTTACACAGAATATTCTGGGGAAATATTTTTCTTACTTGAGGTTTGAGGTGGGTGATTTTGCTTTGTATTTGAAGTGTTCTACCTGAAATATTATTCTTTCATCTAACAGGAAGACGAGGGCTAGTTACAGTGCCTTGGAAAATTGCCTACTTTAAGATGAATGGCAATTAGCACCTTTTTGTTTTAGGATTTTTGTAATATCTCTCTTCTTTCACCTTTGTACATTGCCTTGTAGCTATTATTCTCTGCTGTTTTTTACTGTATTTGATGTCTTACCTAGGTTTCTTCTCTTTTGTGATTCAAACATCAAGTGTTTATGGTTTCTGTAGGTCACTTCAATGTTATATTCACACTGGATTCTTTTAGGTAGTCTGGGCTTAGAACAGAAGCAGCAATATGCAGCTTCCCCCTCTACATTTCCTTTCACTTTATATTGTTTTCTTGGGCTTCCTGGACAGTGTTTCAGATGAAGTTTTATTGGAGGATCAACACTTATTTAGACTGACTTTTTATGTTCATGTTGTGAACTGGAGAGGGATAAGGATCAACATAGAAAGAACCAGAACATTTCTCTTTGCCGGGGTAAAAATGCAAATGAGTTAAGTAGTGATTTGAAGAGCAGCAGCACAACAAGAGAAACTGTGTTCTGAACCAGGGGAATGATCTAAATGAGTAGTCAGGGAGAGAAAATTGTGCTCTAGGTCACATTGTTTTCCCTGTGGACCCTGTGGCCTTTTCAGAGAGAGCTGGTGAAGCTCTCTGCAAAACAAGAACCCGCTGTGGTTCTTGCTCCTGGTTACAAGGATGGGCCTCACAAGCAATTCTTGAGTTGGCATCTCTGGCAGAGCTTCCCAAAACTGGTGGTGTGGTCTCGTCTGGTCCTGAGCTGTTGAGCGTGTCCCAGGTGATGTGCACTGGTCTCCTAGGAGGGGAGCAGAGTTTGCACTGCAGGGCTGGAGATGGATCTATTCCCTGATTTGCTGTGATTCCCTACCCCTGAGGGAGGCAGGGCATAAATCGATTTTAGGTATGTTTAAATGTTTGCTTTGTCTTTGGGAATCACGTTTAGAAGGCTTTAAACCAGAGCTTTCCTGTCAGCAGACCCTTCAGCATGCCAGCAGAGGCAGATTGTGGCAGACAGGTGCATGTCTGCGGTGTGGAGCTGTGGAACTGAACGACCCCAGGAGCATAATCCTTGATTTCCCCATCTGAGGGGTTTAGCACAATGATCACCACTTAGCAGACAGGATTAGCACCGTGCTGATCATCCCTCCGGATGATGAGCAGCTCTGCCCGTTTGCTCTCCTGGCTGGGCAGGGTCAGGAGGAAGAGCAGCCCCCCACCCTTTGTTCATGGTTTATGTGTCCTTTGATTATCCCAAACCATCCTCTGCTGAGACATGAGAATGCTGATCGTTGTTTCCCAAACCATCAGAAAAAAGCAAAAGGAAAAGAAACTGCTCCCAAACTACTCTGTTAGTCCATTAAAAGTAACAAACGTGCTAGTTTCCAGTGTACTCTTAGGGAAAGCTTCTCTGTATATCTGATATGTTGTTTCCACAAAGAATTACTGACACCTTGAACGTTATCAAGGCAAAATGAACCCATCATTCCTTAGAGGAATTTACATCAAAATGAAGCTCTTCCACCCCCCTATTGTAAGTAATACAGTAATCTACTCTTTCTACTCCCTTGGCTTTTTAAGCCTTTTTTAAAGAGTTGTGCAATACCATACACTTGATTTAAATGAACTATTTCTTGATAAAAACAAGGAGCCTGGTAGAACTGTTCTGTAATTGTGTGATGTCAGAAATAATGGGCAGAACATTCTGCACATGAAAACTGGCACAGCTCCATTAACTTCTGAACTGGTCTGTGAGTTAACAGCAGAATTAAGAGACAGAGGTGTAATTTGGGACAGGTCCTGTATGTGATTGTCAGCGTCAGAAGTCTGCAGACTGGTTTGGGTTTAACTGGAGAAAGACAAGGACAGCTTGATCCTCTCCAAGCAAGAACAAATTCCTTCAGCAGCAATCAATAAAAGTTAATTTTTTTCCAGACTTCCAAAATCTTTAATAGACATATTTTCTCTCTGCCCCAAAACTGTAACAAACAAATGCAAAGCAATTCAAGAGAGAAACAAAACAGAAAGGATAAGTTAATTATGATTTATAAATGTATTCACTTGTTGAATATTCTAATGAACCAAAGCAGGAATTTAATTTCAGGACAATTCCACTGAGGTGTGCTGCCAAATACAGCACCTATGGAAAGAAAATAACATCTGTCAGATTGTGGCTTAAGATCAATAAAAAATATAACCTTTTAACCATTGATGTCATTTGTTTACTTATAGATAAGTGAGTAAAAGTGACAGATTACCAGCATGGCATAGCAGAACCTTGCAAAGAATCATTAATATTTCATTAGCGGGAACAGCAGTGGCAAAAGGCAGAACTTGGGCACATGGAGGGTCCTGCAAAGCTTCCCACAAATTCCTTCACCTGGGCAGATGCTGGCTGTGGAAATCCTGCTGCTGTGTCATGGGGGATGAGTTGATGTTGATGTGTAGAACCACAATCTCTCCTTCAATAGCAGCCCAGCCCTGTTATTTTAGTGACACATATGTCAAAGTGAGCCTGTGCTGCTGCCTGGCATGGCAAAAAAAAAAAAAAAATTCTCCAATCCTCACTTAATACTGAAGAAATTTTGGAGGTATTCATTGTAACTGTGAAGTTAAACTACTTGCTGTGTTCAAGGGGATGTTAAAATAAAAATGATAATTTATTATAATAATAAAAATTTTAAAAGAAATTAACTTTCCCTTTTGCATATTATGCATTTGCATGTATTTTTATTTTGGCACACTCTGTGCAGTATTCTTTAGAACAGCATTTGCATGAACTCAAAAGAGGCAGATGATTTGCCCAGTGACCTGGAGGAGAGGAGCTGTGGAATTGTCTGCCCAGTGTGCTGGAGGAGAGGAGCTCTGGAATTGTCTGCCCAGTGTGCTGGAGGAGAGGAGCTCTGGAATGGCCTGCCCTGTGTCCTGGAGGAGAGGAGCTGTGGAATTGTCTGTCCGCCCAGTGTCCTGGAGGAGAGGAGCTCTGGAATTGTCTGCCCAGTGTCCTGGAGGAGAGGAGCTGTGGAATTGTCTGTCTGCCCAGTGTCCTGGAGGAGAGGAGCTCCAGAGCCGGAGCTGCTGCCCATGGAGGTGGATGCTGAACTCATGCTGCACCCTGCTATGCTCTAATTCAGATCCAAAATTCTGTTTAGCAGTGTTGGGGCTGGGAGTGAAGAATTTATTCCTGACAGTTTCCCTCCCTGGATGCAGGTTTGGATCTGATGGCAGCAGCGGCTTCCTGCTGGAATAAGTGAGGATTAAAATCCCGAATGAATTGCAGTGGAAAGGGCCCTTTCCTGAGGCGCAGTGTTTGATGGCAATGATAACACCCCTCTGGATCATCATGGTGATGTTTTGCATGTCTTTGGCACCTCTCATCTCAGGGTTTCAAAGTGTTTTACAAATGTAATGAATCATGAATCACGCCTCCTGTGAAGGGGATGAATGACGAGTCTCATTAGAACTGCCATGTTTTTGAGGCCAATTTTTAGCTTTTTTTAAATGGAGTTGTGGCATTTTGTTTGTTGAGGTGGCAGTGCATAAGTTTTTAATACATTGGCAAGCCTGTAGCTTCATTAGATTAAATTTAATTTAAATTAGTCATTCTTCCCTTTCCTTGATGTCAATCATCATTCTGTAAATTAAAATGGCTGGGAATTTCATTAGACTTGCAAGTTTTCTTTCCACTTGCCACTGCTAATATTCCAAAATATTTCCAAAAATACTTGCGAAACATTTCTATCTTTGGACAAAAAGTCTTCATCTTTAGAAAGAAGATATGTAACTCTTAGAGAACCACAGAATGATTTGGGTTTGGAGGGACCTCAAAGCCTATCTGGTGCCACTCCTGCCATGGGCAGGGACACCTTCCACTGTCCCAGGCTGCTCCCAGCCCCAATGTCCAACCTGGCCTTGGACACTGCCAGGGATCCAGGGGCAGCCACAGCTGCTCTGGGCACCCTGTGCCAGGGCCTGCCCACCCTGCCAGGGAACAATTCCTTCCAAGTTCCAATCTAAACTTCCCCTCTTTCAGTTTCTCTTCCATGCTCTGAGATGTTTTCTCTTCCCAGATTTCAGTCACCATCCACACACTCCAGCACACTCAGGTCATCCCTGTATTTAATGGCTCTTCTGGGTTTTCCCAGGAAATGCCTATTTCTGTCATTGGGGAAAGTTCTATTTTGGACAAATGGATCTTTTTTTTTTTTTTTTTGAGTGCAGCTCATGGATATTGCAAACCAATGCAGTCCTTTTGCTTTCTGTTAAAGAACCATACTGTGTAGTTATGAACAACACTTAATACTCAAATTTTCATCTTATTTTTATGCATTTCTCTAAGTTGCTTGTTATATAGCATTTTATAAAAATGGATTATCTAACCTCCTCTCTTTGCCATTTGGATGTACAGGTTCTTAAAGAGCTGCTTTCAAGGACTTTGATTGCAATACAGCATTTTGACCCGCAGTGAGTTTTTCTGTTAATTCCATCCCAAAAATGCACAATGGAGTGATGACCCCGTTATCTTGAACAAGACACTGCTTTTGAAAGACCCTCACTTTGCCATCTCCATCAATCCTCAGGTGCCTTGTAATCCGCAACACGAATAGGGTGACATTTGCACTCAGTCTTGATCATATCTTTACAAATGTTTGGTTTTACACATTTTAGCTGCTGCCTTTTCACATTTCATTGCCTTCTAGTTGTTTAATATGTATGGAGATAGGTAAAAATAGGCTGTTCTTTATTTTCTGGGAGTATGTAAATTATAAAAATATATTTATATTGAGTGTATTAACATGAGAATCTATCCATAAGATCCTGAGGAACAAAGGTCATGGAAATACTTTTTTATCAAACGAGTGAACTTCATAATTTACAAGTTCAGTGGAATATTTCTGTGCATGTCATTATCATTTGACTTGTTACCAACATTTATAGGTGTTCCCATAAACCTTATTTTAGAGAACTGTGTTTTTCCACTTTGGTAACTAAATGAAACAATTTAAATTTTTTTTCTGTTTGAAATGAAACTCCCAAAATGTATTTACTGTTGAACTAAATGTTCTAATCTGCTCAAAGACAGTTTTAAACATTTAGGTTTGAGAAATTTAGTTACATTTCATTTTGATTTTCATTTATAAATAACATTTTCACACATTTTGTTTAAAATATATTAAAACAATGTTTTGACTGGTCTAAAATATTTCCCTTCTCCGTTTGTCTCAATCCCATTTGCACATTGGATTTAATGTCAATTTACCAATAATTTGTTGCTAAAATTTCAGTTTAATATTTTGACTAGCAACAAAAAAATTTCAAGTAAAAATATTATGGAAGTGAACAATTTAAACAGAGGCTGACGAAAAGACATGCAAATTCAGGCCCAAATTGCACAAAGCGCTGAATATTTTCTGTTGAAAAGAAACATCTCTGTTGTTAATTGGGGTTTTAATTGGAAAAGCTGAAGTGCCGAACGCTTTGAGAGGTGAGACACTGGGTGCCACAAGGGCTCTTCGATTTAGGACAGGAAGGTGAAATGCATGGAGGCCATGGACATAACTGCAAATAATGCAGAAATAGTGACATTTAATGGATTACTCAGGAATGTCATGTGGGACATGGTTCAGTGCCTGCCATACTCTTGTTGGAATTTTTATTATAATGAATGTAAAATTCCATTTTCTATTTCCTAGTGGCAGATTTGTTTCTAAAGAATGAAGTTAGAGTGACATCCAAATACTTTCTTGGGCCTTTTACAGCAGGTTCTGCCCCTTTTTTGTCTGATTTCATGCTGTAATTGCTCTGGGCAATAAAATTAAACTATTTTACTTGTATGTGTATTTCAGTTCCATTTTATTCCTGAAAATGCACTACATAATTGTATAAAATTTGATCTAGGTCACTGTTGCATCACAAAACACAAACAACAAAAAACTCACTTGTGAATCAGAGAAGATGCATTCTTTAAGGATTTTCCTCAGCCAAATTTAAGGCCAGTAGAATTCAGGGACTTCTTCAAATTAGCCCATTATATAATGCTTCATGTTTAATGTTTCATTTCTGTATGTAGTTTAGAATATTTAAAATTATTCTCTTGGTATCTTTTAAAATCTGCATACTTTAGTTACTACAGCACATCCCTGAAGAGGATGATTTACAGTACTTGATTTTCAGGGTTAAAGGTACAAAAAAAAATTGTATGTCTGCTTTGTGTTTATTTTATTCAATTCTTTGGTGTACAGAACTATTACAGTTGGACTCAAAAAGCATCTGTAGATCTGTTCAACTTGATTTCTGGTCAGCTTGTGTATGAATGCATAAGGAAATTTAAAGAACACACCATGCTCAGAATTTGGGAGTGGAGGATTAATTTCTTCTTATATCTCTTATATCTCTTACCCATAGACAAGCATCAAACCAGGCTTTACTCTTTGTCTATCAGTTCTTTGGGGTTCTCATTTATCCAAGAAAATTTATCAACTGAGCCTATGACTTTCAAAGTATCATAAGATGGATATGGTGTCCTGTTATGGCAGATGAGAAATTAATTTGAGTGAAATGAAACTCATCCTCTGTTCAAAAATTACAGATTGGATTGTTGTACTCCTCTCACTAATGCTCTGAGAGCTCCCTGCAAATTGCACCTGCCAACACCCAAGAGCACAGGCTTCCAGACAAAAATTGGGTTTTTTCCATTAAATTCTGTAGAAATCCTGTTTAATGAACGAAGGAAAAGCTAGATGAGGCATCAAGGTTGAAATCAACATTCAGACATGAAAATGATGAATATTAGTCTTGTGCCTGGAAAAAAGCAAAACAACTCAGACCTAAGTATTTAAAAGTTTTCTGAGTTCTTTCATCACAAGTCTGTCTTGAACAGGAGTAAGGCAGCTGAATGATATCAAAATCTGATATCTGTGTTTCAAACCTAGATTCAAAGTTTTACTGAATAAGCGACCAGAGCACAAACCTATCCAATATCTGAGTAGAATTAATCCAGGACCACCTCTGTGCTCCCAGAAATGCTCTCAGATCTCCCTTCCCTCATGGCCTCCCTTGTTCTGTTACTCTCAGGATGTTCAGCTCCTCTGCCAACCTCCAGGTCCTTAAAACACGTTCTTTTGGCAGCTGCAAATGCTCTTATCAGCAACTGCATTTGAAATTTATCCAACTCTCAGACAGTTGTAAAATCTTGCAAATTGAAAATCCTTGGATCTCCTGGGAAATCGCTGTTTAAGATCATGTTTAATCTCCTTTTAATATCCTCTCAGCAGTTTGATCCTGATCCTACAGTGATGTAAATTCAAAATAGCTATCCTGAAGTCAATGTGAAATCTAAGTAAGCCAATGGTGTTATTTTGGATTTATGGCATGATAGCAGAATCTGGCGTGGCTTCCTCATGTTTTAGCTCGTTTAGGGAGCAAGTGGGTAAGTTTCTGAATCCTGTGCTCTTTTTTCTTCATCCTTACCAGCCACAAAGTTTGTTTTCTTTTTTTGAGCTTGACCTGAAGACTTGTGACATTAATAATTAATCAATCATGTTATCTAACTTCTTTGTCTCATTTTTTTGCCTCTTTATTTTGCAATTCTCTTATAGAATCTTTTCCCGTTACCTTTTCAACAGAACAGATGCTGAAATGGTATGGGGACAGTATTAATTTAATTCCTTGAATCACTGCAATGAAAGAAAATTAATCTCTCTTGTCACTCCATGATCAGAAGCTTCAAACATTCAAGCATATTTTTCTAACCTTGATTTTTTTGGACTACGGTAACCATCCCTATTACTAATTTTAACATTATAATTAAAAGTCAATTACAAAAGTCAAACATGTCCCTAGATCCAGGCTTTAAATGTATTAACATGTGTAACTCCTAGGGACATAGGGGTGTTATTTATCAATATTGTGTTTAAATTCTCTGTTTCTGGAATTCTTAAGTCAAACTTTCAAATACTATGTTCTACCACAAGTAGTGCAGTCCAGTTACATCGTCAAAACAATGCCAAGCTGCATTATCACACCCAAAAAGAAAACATGTAGGCCTATAATATAGTTCTATATACTTTATTATGACACCATAAATCACAGAGTGGTAGAATGGTTTGGGCTGAAAGGACCTTAAAGCTCATCCAGTGCCACCCTGCCATGGGCAGGGACACCTTCCACTGTCCCAGGCTGCTCCAAGCCCCAGTGTCCAACCTGGCCTTGGGCACTGCCAGGGATCCAGGGACAGCCACAGCTGCTCTGGGCACCCTGTGCCAGGGCCTGCCCACCCTGCCAGGGAACAATTCCTGCCCAATATCCCATCTATCCCTGCCCTCTGGCAGGGGGAGCCATTCCCTGTGTCCTGGCCCTCCAGCCCTTTGCAATTGTCTCTCTCCATTTTTCCTGCACCTCCCTCAGGCCCTGCAAGGCCACACTGAGCTCACCCCAAAGCTTCTCCTGTCCAGGTGAACAATCCCAGCTCTCCCAGCCTTTCCTCCCAGCAGAGCTGCTCCATCCCTCTGCTCATGCTGGAGCCTCCTCTGGGCTCTCTCCAGTGGCTCCCGGTCCTTGCTGTGCTGGCCCAGGGCTGGGGCAGCTCTGCAGGTGGGGTCTCACCTGAGGGGGCAGATAGGCAGAATTCCCCTCCCCTGCTGCCCACACTGGGGCTCAGCCCAGGGCACACTGCCAGATCCATGACTCTTGCAGAAGTCCAGATAGGAATACATTGAAATAACTGGCTTTTAAAAGCTTAGGAAAGTAGATGTTGGCTCATTTTAACATCTTGTGGGTATGTTCTTGAAATTGGGACAGTATCTTGGACCCTTCAGGACAGGTCGGAGTGCCTGGTGTGGAACACTGAGCAGACAGCAATGGCAGAGAGCATCCACTCGATTCTGAAAAGCTGCAGGAGGCCACCCTTCTCCAAGAAGAGGCTTGGAAAGCTATGGAGAGTCAGAGTAATCAATACATCCCTAAAAGCAGAAGCAACTACTGAGAACCTCTTAGAGAGGTTTCTGCATGGGAGAGAATTGCAGGTGCTGCTTTCCATGGAAATGAGTTCATCTAGATGCTAAACAGTTTAGTGAGGGCTTCTTGCACATTCCTGCACAGCAGCGGTGGAAAATGGAGAAAGATGAGGCTTTCTCTGAGTAGGTCTTATGGAAATGAAAGCATTTTCCATGGATTAAGGGCTCTGCAGATCCAGAACATATGTAATTTTCTCCAATGCTCCTAGGAAAGAGCCATTCAACTGTGTTAAATTGTATGAAATGCTTCTGTGAAGCATTTCTTTGTGTTGTATAACCTGAACAGAGGCTGAAGAGGCCTAGTCCATGTGGAAATTCCCATTTGTTTCTTTTTTAAATATGTAGTTTTGTTTCTTTTGTTGATTAAATTAGTAGGAAGGGCGCATTGGATTTTCAGATGAAATGTGTTTGTCTTCTGGTTGAATTTCACAGTGTGGCAGCACAGTTTGGGCATGTTTTTCACGATTCCTTAGCACCCGCAATATTTCACTTGGAAAAAACCCTGACATTGTTTGATGCATTAAGCATCTGTGTTAATCTACCTCCTGATTTTGAAAAATGGAAGGCAAACAGCAACACATCTCTTCTGTGGAATCAACAGCAGATTTGTAGGTTTTTTTTTCCTTGAAAGCTAAGAAACATCACCACATACACAGAACAAATAACCAAAATCAGCAAATGACCAAGCAACAGAAAGGCATTCTCATGATTTCTTGTAGATGCCTAAAGGACACCACGTTTTTCCACAGAAGCTTGTTAGATGATCTATCTAGGTGAGAATTAAAGGCAAACAGATGGCTGAGCTTCCTGCCTGTCATTTTCAGGAAGTGGGATTTATGACCCCTGACTTGCTTGTACATGGAACTAAAAGTGCTATTCAATATTTCATTTATATTATTGGGAAATAGAGAAAAAAAATCAGCAGACTCTTCAAATAATTATCTGGGCTCAAGCAAAATGATACCACATTATACACAGGATTTTAAAAAGATTGCACTGTATGATCAATGAGATTTTAAACCTTGTGGCAGATTTATAGTGAAGAGGTGCCATTTCATTTTTTTTTAACAAGTTTAATAACTGAAATTGTTTTCTTGTTTTGTGATTGATTCTTGCGTGAATCATCTGATATTTTCAGTTGTGACTCATCTGACAAACTCCAAAGTCTGTTATATTTTTATCTCCTGATAAAATCAATAATAAAGAATTATAATCTTAGAGACTTTAAATATAGAAGTGAACATACATTTTTTTATAACTTTGTTACTCCATTAAAGCCACTGTGTTTTTCCAGTAGCAGATAGATGTGAAAGCAGTGACAGCATGTGATTTAGGGACAAAACTTTATAATTTTGCCATTATTTTGCTAGTTTATGCACAATTTATAGCTGTTTACTGAACTTAGGAATGGTTGGTCTCTTGGATCATGGCTATTCATGTACAGATGTGAAAATGCCTTTGATTATGATCTTGTGTGCAGAGATGAGTAGCTCCTAGCTTTTGGTGCCTGGAATAGCAAGGGGACAGGGACAGAAATCACCAGGAACATGGAATAGTGAGGGGACGTGGACAAAAATCACCAGGAACATGGAATAGCGAGGGGACAGGGACAGAAATCACCAGGAACAATCTGAAATACTTGAGGCACACGCTGGGTGAGATTGACTATCTCAAGCTGCCGGCATTAAATGAAGAAAGATCTTTGTGCTAGATAAACATGACTAGCCAGTGTTCATCAGCACAGGAGGGTGAGCAGGGAGATTCCAGGGACAGAACTCTCCTTTAAATCTTCCTGGGCACAGCCAGGGCTGCTCACAAGCTGATGGTTGGTGTGCCCCATACACATACACATGGAAAGAATATTCCCAGCAGAAGTACATGCTAACAAATCAAACTTGATTTCTCCAGACAAAACAGGAAAATGGATTAAAGTGAAACATTCTGAAGATGTTATATTTTTTCTTAGATTTTGGAAGAAATAGTCAATCATTAATTGTACAGCACATCCTGCACAAAATAACTGACATTCAGACCTGGAATGAAAAGACAAGATTATTAGTAGCTATTTAGCTGTGCTATATCTTACTGCCAGATGATGTGTGTAGAAGCTGTGCATGCTCTCTAGGAAGATGCAGTGATTTTTTTTAAACTTGTTTTCTAACAAGATAAATTAATAAGCTATCAGTTGACTACATTAGAGGAATATATTTGGAGGTGTTATCCTGTTTGGCAGCCTGTGCAAACAGTGCCTTATGCATGGTTGGAATCACAGAACCATGGAATTATGGAATATCCTGGGTTGGAAGGGATCTACACGGATCATTTGTCCCTCCAGTGCTGACTCAGATCTACCTGGCAATCCACCAGGACCCCCAGGTCCCTTCTAATGGTTTCTCCCCAGCCTCTCATTCCCAACCTGTCCCTTGCTGTGTGTTCATACACATAAAAAAATGCATTTCTTTCTTTTAATGCACATTATCAGAAATAAATGAGCCTCAAGTTCCTAACTAAATATCTCATCTAAATGAGAAATTTAATTTTATTATTTTCATTTCTAAAGGACTTATTAGCAGAAGACATTGATACATTAAAAAGTTTATGAGGTCGGCCTGAGTCACCCATGCCAGCCTTTATCCCCTTGGATTCTTTGTGCTGTAATTTTTGGATATTGGGTTGAGGCTATAAATAGTCCATAGTTGTGAATCTACATTGGTCAGCAGACCCTTTGTAGAAAGCATTTTTGAATTACTGTCCTTACAAATAATGTTCTCTGTGGTAATCTACTTCAGTGTGGTCAAAATCACCCAGCTGGGGCTCGATCCCTACATGGGTCAAGTGTATAACTCAAGGCAACAAAAAGTGTTCCAGTGCTTCTGGACACCTCCCATGCTTGAGAGAGCCTTTCAGGACAGAAAAGCCAACCAGGACCAGCCCAGTTTTGCCTGGCCTTCACTGCCTCCCAGCAGAGTTGAGGAAATGGGATGATGGCCCGAATGCTGCTACAAGTCAACAGTCACTTCCACATCATAAACGGGCTGAATAAAATAGGCTCAAAAGATTCAGAGGATTGTAGGAGGGTAAGGTGATCTCAGAGGTCAGTGACAGCAATGTTTCAGTGTCCGTACATTGCCAAACATCCTCAGATTTTATAAAACAACGTCATGAGGCAGGCTCTCCCACCAAAGCCTTAACACGAACAGACCCAGCTCTAAAAGGTCTCTGAACACTGGAGAGAAAATAGCTTTGTTCTAGTGCAACCTCAATGAAACTGAACTCCATTCTGTTGTATTTTGTGGGCAGGAAGGTGCTGGTTCTGTGGCCTGAGCCTGGATGTCTGGGTTTTGTTGACAGGAGGGATTCTCATCTCTATGGAGTAGCTGTTCCACTTGGGATAGGTGTTTTCGGATGATTATCAGATGGTTTAGCAGTGTAGCCTGTGCCCTTGCAGGAAGCTCCATGTGCATATCTGGAATTCAAAACCACTCCAAATCCTTTGTTTACGACTGTACTATTTCCATAGTTCAGTTTGTTTTTACTGTGATGCTCTTCCCACTTCAAAATTTCCTTTTCCCTCCAGGTTTCAATGCTTCAAGTCTAACCTCCAGAAAATGTTTGCATTGCTAACTTTGTGGAGATTCTGTATCAGTTGTTTTGTGTATATTTGTTTTAACCTCAGTGGTTTTGCCTTTGTTTTAACTTTTTCAAGTAAACACATATTGTTGTATTCTTATATTTCTACAAGGAAGACATTTGTTATTAGAAGAAATGGCTTTAGGTTGCAGCTGCTTTGAGCTGCTCATTATTTATGGTGTAGAAGCCTTGCTTCCTCACCACAAGAAAAACACTTGTGTTAGTTATACTCTTTTTACACACTTTTCTTTTCACTGAGCTGGCACTGTGTCTTTAATTAATTTTCCTGGGTTTGGCACTATTAAGAACAAGGGTTTTTCAATCCTTGCCACTTTTCATGTTTCCACATAAGATTCAGGTTGTGCTTTGATTCATTAGCAAAATGACACTGAAATTGAAGGGCATTTTGAAAAACTTTGTTCTGACTCTGTGGAATATCTTTTCCTATAAACCTCTGTTTCTCCTGCTCTTTCCTGAGCTCCAGCTCCTGCAGATAGTAATATGCTACTCGTGTGCCTCTTACATCTCTAATATTTTCCAGGTGAGAAGAAAAGTGAAGGAAATTGCAGGTCTGTTAAAGGGAGCTGAGAGGGAAGAGCATGTGTTGGAAAAGCCAAACAGGGCTGGGGGGGGCAGAAGAAAGCAGAGTTAAAAGATGGAAAGAAGTTTCTCCTTTCCTACTTCTTGTGTAAATGTGCCCAAGCTGGTGAGAAAATGGGGTACTGATAAATTCTTTTGAATTGCTAGAGGCTTTCTGCAGTTCAGCTCCTGACATTCACAGTTCAAGCTTTTTCGTGCACCCCAATGCAAATGTCCAACTTGCAATGTTCTTACCCTTATTTTATAAACTCATAATTTACTAGAACAATGATTCAGTTAGCAGAAGTGCCTGTATCCCTTCAGATACTTAGAAAACAAAGAAGCCAGCTTCTTTTCAAACAAAAAAATGGGTTAATTTACCCAACAATAAGCATAATTTTAAAAAACTTCAGATTTTGTACACCCACAGTAGAAATGAAACCATTTTTTTTGGTTTCACAGATTTGTTATCACAGATGTTCTTAACCTAAATATATGGATATGCAAAAACAAATACTGTTTAAAATATGTATAAACTTCCTTTATTTATGTCTGACACTGATTTCATTCTGACTCCAGGTTTCAAGCAGCTGGAAATGCTAACTTCAGGGCTCAGTGTGCTCCCCTGCTGCTTCCCATGCCTTCCTTGGCAGCAGGAGAGATCAGCCTGGGTTTTGGGGGTGCATCTAACATTTTGTGAAGAGAGCTGACCATTGTATTTAGAAAGATTTCCCAGCAGTGAATGTGACACTGAGTTTAGCTTGGTTCAACGTGCCATTCATAGAGCGACCACCAGCCCAGGGCTGTGGAGGTGAGGAGTCACCAAAGGCAGAAATGGGGAGAGGAAAATCCTCTTTTCCCTGTCTTTGTGTGTGCAGGGAATATCAACGTGTGGCCTGGGCAGGCTGTGAACTCACAAGCACTGGCAGAAATCAGTGGGGCAGCTCTGCAGCCACTCCAGGCTGCCCTTCCTCCCTGCCCACGCCTCCTTTGTGTGACCTGCTGTCATTTTCTGTGCAATGCCCTCCTGGAAGGATGACAGGGCAGTTTGGAACTGCCAGAATGGGAACCGCAGTGGCTGAAGGGCATATTCCAAATGTTGCCATTTATCAGCATCGTGGGCTGATTTCGGTTTGAACACTTCTTCTTTTCTGTGTCCAACAGAAAAAGCAGGTCCTGCCTCATCTCCTCTGGCTGGCAGACGGCTGTAGACGGTTTTTAGTGAGGAAGTTGTCTTCGGGATACAAAGAGAAATCTCTAGCTAATGGCCTGTCCCAGTTAGAGGGACTGTTTATTGGCATTAACTGAACTTTTTCTACAGCCAGCCTGTTAGAGACTCAATTTTAAAATGGCTTAAGGTAGGTGAAATTAATTCCACAGTGGTTATTGAGGTAATCAGCCTTGGGACTTAGCCAGAGGTGCAAACACAGATTCCAGCAGGAGTTTTGCTTCAATTTTGTTTGCAGATAAGGACCATCTATCCATAGATCCTATGGGAAGATGAACAAATGAGAAAAATAATAGCAGAATCTGATTACTTTATGCTGAGATTTCAATGCAGAAGGAAGGGAAGATACAAGGCTCTCTCCAGATCAGATGCTACTGCACTCATTTGTTAACGTGCGTCCTTGAATGGAATTAATGAAACCTTTCATTATAGATCAATATGCTCTTTGACTAGAGAATGTTATGGGTACCTATTGTATATGCTTAATTAGATTGAAATTGCTTTCACATTTCCTTTATATTCAAAAAAATCTGATCTCAGCAGTTTAAAAAAGGGAATTACAAAAGTCATCCCCTCCACCATGGTGCTAGAGTCAGCAAGAGAAGGGAAAAAAGGAAAAGCTCCTCAGGCAGGTCTCAGTTTGGTGGCAGTTATGGCACAGCTCACTAGTACCACAGTGTACCCAGGACAAAATCAAATGGTAGTTCTTTCACCATCACCAGGAGATTGACAGGTGTCCATTGAAGGCAACAGGTTTGGACTGCATAATCAATTTTGAGACATTCTTGACTTTTCTATTTTCTGTCCAAAACCTTGACAAAATGGTTCCAAATTAATCTGCACCATGCTACTTCCTCATCCACATCTCCCTAAAGCATTCTCAAGGGATCCTTTCCATGTTTCATTTCTTGATGGCCTTTATTGCTCCTCGAATTCTCTCTCAAAACCCACTCTTAAAACTCGTAGTCTTAATCCCAGAGCCCTATTCCTATCAAAATAAAGCCCTTAGAACTTGAGTACTAATTACTCTGCTGTGCTGCTACCTCATGCTTTCAGCTCAGTCCCTGGGATGTCTCTGGGTTTGTTCTTGGCTGTCCCAGCCACGGCCACTGCCCTTGTTTCTCACCCTGTTCAGCCACCCGGGTCCCCAGGCGTGGCCCTGGGGCTGTGTCCGTGCTCCAGTCCCATCCTCCCCCTTCATGGCACACCCAGGCCTGTCCCTGGGCCTTTCTGAACTGAAATGTCAACTCTCAACCACACTCTGTAGCAGGTTTTGTCCTTAATTCTCCAGGTCCCAGCTCTGCAGCCAGAAGGATCCTGCTGTTTGCCCGGGGCTGCCATCAAGCAGGGTTGGGGTTATTTAGCCTGGAGAAAAGGAGGCTCCCTCTCCTTAGAGCTCTCTACAATTCCCTGACAGGAGGTCGTAGCCAGGTAAGGGTCAGACTCTACTGCAAGTATCCAGAAACAGGACAAGGGAAAATGGCCTCAGGCTGCACCAAGGGAGGTTTAGATTGCCTATTAGAGAAAATTTCTTCACTGAAAGGGTTGTCAAGGGCCTGTCCAGGGAAGCGGTGACTCAAGCACTCAAAGACATGTGGATGTGGCACTAGGGGACAGGGTTTAGTGGTGAATTTGGCAGTGCTGGGAGAGCGGTTGGACTTGATGATCTTACAGGGCTTTTCCAACCTAAACAATTCTATGATTCCATAGACTCCACTGCGCTACATTCATTGTCCCTTGGACTTCTAAGGATGCATTGTATATCAGCTTTCCTCCCTCCAAATTCTTTGTTTGTACAGTGGCAGTTTTGTGCCAGTTTTTTTTTGTCCTTTGCCTGGAGTTATTGGCAGAGCTAATTAACCACAGAATATAAAAGCCTCGTTCTCCAGGGCCGGGTGGTTTGGTCCCTGAGCAGCACCAGTGCTGCCCTGGGGCCTGGGGGATGAGCAAAGGGATGGGCTGTCTGAGGGTGGGCAGAATATCTTCACAAAGAGGTACCAGGTTTATTCCAGCAGTGAATGCAATCCTTATTCTGGAGGGGCCACGTGTT
Organism: Cyanoderma ruficeps; assembly: GCA_008694505.1. Lineage (NCBI taxonomy): Eukaryota > Metazoa > Chordata > Aves > Passeriformes > Timaliidae > Cyanoderma > Cyanoderma ruficeps. Next base: position 613,211 of record VZDJ01000516.1, on the reverse strand, counting down.
GCATCCTTCCTTGCCCTGCTCCACAGCCACACGGATGGCACTGGCCATGTCACAGGCTCACACGGGTGGAGCTCGATGGATGCTGGTAGATCAGAGGGGATTTGCAGGCTCACCTGTGCCTGTGTAGGTGTGAGGGGGCAGCGAGCTGCCTCTGGGTGTGGATGGGTGCACGGGCTCGGGGTGCTGCTCCCTGCGACCACGGAGCTCAGCCTCGCTTTAGTGAGGAGAACGGGGAGTGGGAGAGGGGCAGCCGTGGAGCAGGAATGGTTGAGAAAGAGAACCCCCTTCCACCTCCAGGCCTGGCCTCAGTCTCTGCCTGTGAGCTGTTAATTGACCAAGATTTTACAACCAGAAACGCTTGAGGAACTTTGTGTCTTTGCTCCCCCANTTTTTTTGGTCTTTTTTTATTCCTGGACAAATGTCTGCTCCTGACAGGAAACATGACTGGATTGAGTATAAAATGCTGGCGCTGTTCGTGCCGCCCAGCCGAGCCCCGCGTCTGTGTCCCCACGCACGGAGCTCCGGCGGCTGCGGCGCCGTGGGGTGGCCCTGGGCAGCCTACAGAGAGCAGCCTGCAGAGAGGCGACAGGGAAGGGACACACAGCGACAGGGAAGGGACACACAGCGACAGGCCACCAGCGCCGCAGCATGGGGGTCCCCCTCGGCCCCCTCGCAGCCGTGCCCGTGGGTGCCTGCGTGACCGAGAGGGTGCGGAGCGACCCGTGGGGAGGGGACACCCGCCCCGGCACAGGGACAGGGACAGGGACAGGCTGCCCCGGGCTCCTTCCCCCGCTCGTTTCGCCCCTCCAGCCCCAGGCTGTCCCCGCGGGCAGCAGCGGAGCGCCAGGAGCGGGGCCCTGCGGGAGGGCAGGGCCAGGGGCTGCGCTCCCCCTGGGCTGGGGGGAAGGGACAGGAAAATCGAGACGAAGCAACAGCCTCCAGCTTTTCCCTTCCTCTAATCTTGCTTCACTCCCCTTGCTCCCTCTCCCTCCCTCTCTCCTTTCCCCTCCCTCCCTCTTTCTAATTCCTGCCACTAGCTCGGAGCCTCATTCAGCAGCCGCTGCCGCTGGAGTGTAATAGGCTGAAGATGCTGCCGAGCCCGCTCCGCGGCCACTTGTGAATGGGACTTGCGTGGTGTCCCCGCTCCGCAGGCGGCCGAGGGACGCGGCCAGCCCCGCCGGACCCGCAGGTGAGCGGGGGGAGCCCGGGGAGCTGCGGGGGCAGCGCGGTGCGAGGAGCGCTGCGAGCCCCGCCAGGGGAAGGGGACAGCGCAGGGAAGGGAAGCGGCGGGGGCTGAGCGTGTGGGCAGCTCGGAAAGGAAAGGGGGGATGCTCGCGGGCCCCCAGAAGTTGACGGGGCCGGGCAGGTGTGCGGAGCGGAGCCGAGCGGGGCCGGGCGCGGTGCGGGGGCTGCGGCGGCCGCGGGGCCCCTGGGACTCTCGGCTCTCCGGAGGGAGAAGAAAAACGCTCTGGCAGACGCTGCCTCCTTTTCTTTCTCTTTCTTTCTTTCTTT
>VZDJ01000516.1:549216-611694 GCA_008694505.1 Cyanoderma ruficeps | reverse complement strand
TTTTCCCTTCCCTTCAGTTCTTGCTTAGGGGCGGGGAGGAGGGAGGCGAGCGTTTGGCCCTTTTAAATTGCTCCTCCGGAGAAGCAGATGCCGAAAGCCCCGAACTGAAAATCTGTTACTTGCGCCGTAGCTCCGAGGCACGAAATGGATATGCAGGAATTAGGAGTGTATGAAATGCAGGATACTCTAGTCAGAATGAAAAAGGCAAAGACTTTGATTTATACCCTTCCCCCCCCACCCTCATTTATTTATTTATTTTGCTGGCTTTCAAACGCATTACTATTCACAAGATACCAAAATGGTATCTGTCTCTAACACGGGGTAGTCCAAAAAGCATTAGACTCCTGGGTGATGCATGCATAAGCACACCCCCAAGGAAGGTAAAATAGATCAGGCTGCGGGTCCCCATAAATACCATTAAGTTTAGAATAAAAGTGCTTCCTGTGCAGCCCTTCGGGAACACATATAGCAGTCTGACATCATGATAAAAATGCCTTCACCTCCTATAGAAGTCCCCCTTTATTGTCTACTCTTTTAAATATTCATTTGGTGAGGAGAGAACCAGTATAAGCTGGGAGAGCTTCTTTGTACCGATGCTACAAAGGACAGAGTGGCTGTGTAACACAGTATTTACCTACCCAGATATCTGTGACAAAGGAACCTCTTTAGCAAATGAGGTCACTAATTCAGAAATTAGCCCTTTATGAGGAGAATGCTCATTGCTTTTTCACGTTCCAATTACTACCAACTCCCTGGGAAAGACTTTCTTCCTGTTGATTTGTGGTGATACGATAAGGTTTTCACAGACTCCATGCCTCTCTATTAAGAAATTAAATGTTTTGAATTATTTAATGACGGAACTGTTGAATAAGAGAGACACCGCCGGGCTCAGGAGCAGGGAAGCACGCACTCAGGCGCTGCTGGATGTTCATCTCCTTTCCCCCTCCCTTGCTCTTCCGTCTGGCTCAGTGTTTCCAAAGTCTGTGTGATTCTCCAGGTAAATACCTTGTTCTCTTTTCCCACGCTGGCTAACGGATCCCAATGAATAAATTGCCTTTCAGTGTAGAAGTCCTGCAATAATTAACCTGACATCTGCCTCAGCCAGGTCTGTCTGCTGAGGTTTGGAACACAAATAGATGCTTGTGTTCAGTCCTCTGGCTGGTTTTATAAGCAGAGATATGCGCGAGTCCATGGCAGGGGAACTGCAGATGTTTGCTCAGGAGCAGCAGATCCCTGGCAGAGCTGCACAGTTCCTGTGGCTCGGAGAGGGGCAGTGACAGCAGAGGGAAATTGGGATCAGGAGGTCTGGTCTGAGCTTCATGCCTTAACACACAAGGCATTCTTGGAGCACGTTTCTGGGTCTAGAAGAGTCTGTGCTCTAGAAAACAGAAGTTCCTGGCTGCAGTTCAAAAGCAGTTCTCCTGCCTCTTGCAGAAGAACAAAATAAAGTTACAAAACAACAAGACATTCAGATATTCAGTAAAAGAATTGGAAATCCTTTGGGAAAATTTTACCTAAAGGACGTATTTTTTTGACAGGCTTTTGTTCTTAGGCCCTGAAATAGGATTTTTTTTTTTTTCACCCCAGCCTTGCACATCAGAGAATGAGCATGGACAGAGAATGCTATTTATAGGCTTTTCCACATCAGCTTTAACTTTGCTACAATTATAAGTGTTGCCTGTCCAAAGAAATCAGCAGGAACTAGATTACTTCCTTAGCAGTAACGCTGCTACAATAGGACATAGCAGGGGATGAGATAAGTCATTGCAATTTATCAGCAGCAGTTTCAGAGGAAAATATGTACAGAAATGGTTGATTGAGAGATAGGGCAGCTAAGATAATTTTTCTTCTGCATGGAAATATGGAGAAAGTGCAAAGATTGGAGTGATTTCTGTAATTTGTCTGATAAAATGCTGTAAAGTGTATAATGTGATTTCAGCTTCAATTAATACGCTATTCTGACAACATCTGACATATTTAATTTAGTGTAAGGAACATATGTGAAGTTCAGAGTTACAGTAGACTGAGACTAGTTTTCCTATTTTCTGCAACTGCTGTAACATAACAGCATAACTTGACAAACCTTTGAGTGATAAGAATTCCACAATAGAAGCTATTTCTAGCTCAGACATCATAGAAATTTCAAGTCATCTCACACTAAAAACTGGCATCTCTTCTTTTTGGAGAACCCCCTAACTGAATTTGGAATCCATTTTGTGAGCTAGATGTTTAGCAAAGTATCTTCAGTGTGTGAGAAGCAGAGATCTCATCTGGAATCAATTAATATGAAACAGTTTAGCAACATACTTCCTGGACTTCGTGTATATGTGTGTGTCTGAGTTCTTCTGCCAGCATTTTAAGCTAAAATCTGTGTATAATTCCCTCTGCCGTACCCATTTTTATGTTTTTAATGACACTTCAGTTTTCATTGTTTGTTGGGGCCAACCCAAGGCTTGGGGACAGAAATGATGAGGTGGCCATTGATTTAAATGGAGATGGGGTCTGGCGCTTTGTCTGGGTGAACTATGAGGACTTTATGGTCATTTTATGCCATCTGTATCTTCGTACATCAGATATATTATCTCTTATGGGTTAAGAAGCACTGTACTCATCTGCTTTGATACATGCTGGAAGGGGCGTAAAACCCTTTTGTGGTATTTCAGGAGGAAATGTAGCGGCCCTGTATCGGGTTTTGACGCCGAGGGCTCCGGCTGATACCCGCTCCGCGGAGTGCGTTATCCCGGGGGCTGCGCTGCGGCGGGCGGGCAGCAGGGGGCAGTGCTGCCCCGCGTGTTCCCGGAGCCGCTCCGGCTGTTCCCGCACCGGGAGGGCCCGCGGGATGCGGAGCGCACCCGCCGCATGTTCCCGGAGCCGCTCCGGCTGTTCCCGCACCGGGAGCACCCGCAGAATGCGGGGCCGGACTTTCCTGGTGTTCCCGGGGCCGTTCCTGGTTGTTCCCGCACCGGGAGCACCCGCAGAATGCGGGGCCGGACCTTCCTGGTGTTCCCGGGACCGCTCCGGCTGTTCCCGCACCGGGAGCGCCCGCGGGATGCGGGGCCGGACCCGCCGCGCTGTTCCCGGAGCCGCTCCGGCTGTTCCCGCACCGGGAGCGCCCGCAGATTGCGGGGCCAGACTTTCCTGGTGTTCCCGGGGCCGTTCCTGGTTGTTCCCGCACCGGGAGCGCCCGCGGGATGCGGGACCGGACCCGCCGCGCTGTTCCCGGAGCCGCTCCGGCTGTTCCCGCCCCGGGAGCGCCCGCGGGGTCACGGCCCGCGTCCCCGGGGTTTAGCAGCCGTCCAACCGCTGCACCGCCTCACCCGCGGCCGCGCGACACCGTCTTGGCTCTGACGGAGGAGTTTTGGGATACTGGAAGTGCGGCTTGTCCGCAGACAAGCTGACTCCACAGCTGAAGGCTGGGTGTGGAATAAGAGCGCGGGCCCCTCTCGGGAGGGTTTTTGCTCGCTCTTTCGTCCCTTTTCAAAGGCAGTGTCGGTTCATGCCATGCCAAGAGCTTAAAGGCAGAAAAAAATGATACAGTGAAACAAAATGTATTTCTTTAAGAGATGTTATTGGGCTTGAGAGATCTTGTAAAGATATCCTTGATAGGAGAGAATTAAAAAAAAAAAAAAGACTTATTAGGCCAAATTGGACTAGTTTTATCTGTACACATCCAGGTCAGTGGAACTGAAGGACTGAGAAAAGCAGGATGGTCCAAATCACTTCCATATATCCTGCAGCACCCTGGAATACAAAAGATGTTGTTACCACTCACAGAATCACAGAATGGTTTGGGTTGGAAGGGAGCTTAAAGCTCATTTCCTTCCACCCCCTGCCATGGGCAAGGACACCTTCCACTATCCTGGGCTGCTCCAAAGCCCATCCGTGCTGGATGCTGACCAGCAAGGACATATATATGATCAAATAGATTTGAAAAGGCTGCAGGCTTATAGAAGGAGGCCTCTTCCAGCTGCCTTCTTGTTATATTCATCTAGACATCCCCTTTGGAGTGCTCCTATAGACTGGATCTTTGATTTGACTCAGACTAACCACATTCCTGTGTGCAAGAAGGATGTACTACAATTAACAGTGCAGAACTCTACAATATTGCAGAACATCCACTGGATGCAGCCAGAGAAGTTAATTCAAGCACTTAATCCAAGTTCTTGTCTACAACTGATGCCAAACCCAGGCAGCACAGCTCCATGGTGGCTGTACTGTTTTCTGTCCACGGCCTGAGAGGCTATTAATTAAGAATTATCTTGGAGGAGGAAGCCCTGGTGAGAGCGTCAGTGGCTCCTGCACAGGGAAGAGGGCACAGGAGGACCTGTCGGTGCCTATCCTCTCTACTGTAGGACAGGGAACAGCTCCCTGTGCTCAGGCTGGGAGGGAAACTTCAAGCTGCCAGTGCTGCTCAAGGCCCTCCCGAGAAGATTCTGCATGGCTGGGGCATCAGCAGGGATATCAGCAGGGACATCAGCAGGGACATCAGCAGGGACATCAGCAGGGACTTCAGCAGGGACTTCAGTGGTGCCTCGTGAGGCAGCAGGAATTCAGAGCATGGAGCCGGCAGCTGTGCTGCTGAGCAGTGCCCGGGGAAAGGGTTACATCAAGGCTCTTTTTGCCTGACAAAGGCATCGGGGCTCCTTCCATCACGGCTTGGGTGGTGCGGTGGCTCCCAGGCACCCCCGTCCCACCGAGCTCTGCTGGCTCCATCAGCCATAACTCAGGTCCAAGGTTTCAAAGTGCTGGCTTAAGTGAATTCTAAGGGGGGGTTGTGTGTGTGGTTGGTTGTTTTTTTCCCTCCGAAGTTTGGCAATGAGTGAGAGCCTTCTCCCTTCTGAATCAGCAAGAGTTCATCAGAATTCTTAATTGGAATGCTATAGCAGGCAGAGTTGGAGAAGTAGAAATCAATGTAAATGAATTAAAAGAAAAGGCCCAAGTAACTGAATGTAAAAAAGGAGACAGGATTTTTCCATAATGATTGGTGAACAGTACAGCAAGAGGTTTCCAAATATAATTCATTGTTGTAATGATGTTTAATTGTTCACTAACAGGTAGACTGTAGCCACATTATAGATACACTAACAGAAATTGTGGATCATGGAGCAGAATAATGCAAACAAAATTGGACAGGACTTTGATATGTGAATGTCAGCTGTAGGAAATGCCTGTCTAGACAGTAATTACAATTAAGGTTTCGTTAAATGATGTTGGTCCAGACTGACACTGTTGCCATAAACCCCCAGTGATACTGAGAGGATTGTGCAGGGGAACACTGGAGAGATGCGCAGGAGGAATTTTATTCAAAAACCCTTGAAAACGGAGTTGTTGTGTTTGTGAGCTGTACAGCAGCAAGCATTTAACTCTCCTGTCCTTGTATGGTGCACCTGGTGCAGGTTTTCTTGCCCTATGAGCAAGCCCAGCTCGAGCTCAGCCTGGCTGGGTCAGGTTTGTCCCTGGATCTTGTCCTCCAAACTGGGACAGGCAGTGAATCAGTGCTGTGCCCTCTCACAGCCCCCACTCCCTTCCATGTGAGCCCCCAATCACACAGTCTGTGCTAGCCTGGGAAGCCCAAAACTTCCTTAACTTGCTGCAAATCCCATTGAAGGGCTGCTTCTTCTGCCCCACATTTTAATGCTCTTCCTTTTACATCAAGTATTCCAAGGGAGAGAGTCACGGTTAAGGTTAAACTGCTGCCATATAAACTCTGGTTCAACATAATTTTGATCCCAGTGAGGCTGCTGATATATACTTTTAAATAAAATCTAGCTTCAGAAACACATTAATTGGTCTCAGTGGTTAAGTTAAATAGTTAAATACATGCATACATATCATTCTGCCAAGGCTAAGTCATTAGTTCAGTGGAAAGCAGAAATGATGGCTCTATTGGAATCAGGAGACTAAACCCTATTTCCATTAATGCTAACTGTTTTATTAATACATGCATGTGTCGGCATTAAGTCATAAATTTAAATGGTCTGCCCCTTCTTGATTTAAAGTAATTATCTCACAGATCTTCACTGCTGAATGTTACTCCTTTCATGTTTTATCAACTAAGTTTTTTGGGGGGTTTGGATTTTTTGGTTTGGTTTTGGTGTTTTTTTGGTGTTTGTTTTTTTTTTTTTTGGTGTGTATAGACATTGAAAGGCAAACAAAAGAAATAGAGTTTGTGCAAAGTTTGGCATTTGAACCAAAAATAACCAATTTTCATTGCCCAAGCAAAATACCTGTAACTATGCCAGCCCCCAAAGAAGGGTTCACAGACCTTTTTAGTCACAGATCTGCCTGCATCTTATGTGCATTTTGTACACTCATTTATAGAGGTGACTGGAAAACTTTGATGGAAGCAACAGTAAAAACTGCAACCTTTATATTGCTGAAGGAAAATGCCATTCAAAAAGTTTATTCCTAATTTTTGGACATAGTTTAATTTGATAAAGAGGGGTCCAGAGGCAAATACAGGACTTTGAATAGCATTTAGAAATTATGAAAGGTCTCATTGGAATAGAAAACATAGTTGAAATGTTGGGATTCAATTCTAGGATTCAATCTCGTCCTCCTCAGCGCTGTGGTCCCTTCAGAGACCTGGCCACACACTGGTGTAATTAAGGATTCCTCAGCATCATTCATCTCATGGTAGATCACCATTCAAGACAAGGTTTTAGTGCATTTCTTGCTTTCAGGGCACTTCCTGGTCAGGCAGGAATGGCTGTGAACTGTTTTCCTGGAAGAAGCAATATTAGAGCAGCTGAATGCTGCCAGGTTAATTCAGCACATCCAGAGCACTGATCAAACCCTCCTGTTCCATATTGTATGAGCCACAGGGATCAGCAGCCTGGTGGAACTGAGAATCACTCCAGCATTTATCCAGGGCACATAGAGAACAGGTATTTTTTATGATAATGGCTCCTTCCCATTCTCTTTCAGGATATTTTTCTTGCAATCGAAATTCCAGAGATCTTCAATATTCAACATTAGTGAAAAGTCACTGTTCATTCACAGTTTCAAACCCAATTTCTCCAGACATAAGAGGTTCCAAAATTTTGAAAAGCAGCTGAATAATGATTTTACTTGGGGCTCTGATTCAAATAGAAAATTTTGTCCCGTGCTGATTGTTGCTTTTTTATTTGTTACTGTTCCAATTATAGCTGGTATAGCTGGGAGAATATGGCTGATTAGTATGCATTTCAATTCTTTTTAGCATGGTGGCAATTTCCATAGCATTTCTTTTTCTAAAGCAAGAAGAAAACAGAGCAGGCAGTAGTATTTGCATGCAAACGATTTGTCATTTACATACAAAAGGGCTGATTAGGTAGCAATATGTGTGGCTCTAGGTCAGACAGGATGGTCATAATTGTTCTTTCTGACCTTAAAATTATGAATATTATTATTTGAATAAAATATATTGAATATTAGATATTGAATATTATGAATTTAGGTATTGAGTTACAAATCCTCTTAGAGGTCTCGTGTTTTCTGTGGTGCTTTGGCTACAGCCCTGTAAGTGAAACTGGTTTTAGCTGGTCCCTTCTTCAGTGCTCCCCAGCTCTGTGCTGCAGGTCACAGTCCACTGCCCTGGACAAACAAAGCTGATTCAGAGCATTCAGAGCTAATTGGGGTATCTGCATGACCCGGCTCACAACAAACCATGTACAACAGCTGAGGTTGATGTCTCTGAGTCCTGCCTGTGCTCCTGGGCTTGGCTCTGGGTCTCAGGTTCCTGCACTTTCAGCTGGAGTTCACTCACCTTGCTGAGGTGAGAATAAGATTCCTTGCCCCTCAGTTTGTCAGATCCTGCTCTCCCTGTGCAGCTCCAAATCTAATATTCAGCGAACATTTCCCCCCCACACTTCCCACTTTGCGAAACAAACTTTGCTCTGCCCTCCCATAAGCTCACCTTTAGCAGGTACAGTGGCCTTCTCTGATCTTTCTTTTTTATTTTCATATTTCTCCTTACCTCAGCCAGCTCCACTTGTGTTCAAAAGTGGAGACATTTTTCTGAGCTCCCTTGGCTCAGGCTTATCCAACATTTGCCTTCTCCTCTGAGTCTTCCTCCTCCCTTCAGGGAGGAGGTTTCCATTAAGCAAGGTTTCCATGTCCAGCCTGCAAGTCAATCACACCCCTCACTATGAGCTTGGAGCTGATGTCCAGTGACCTTCTGCTGACATTACTTCACTTCTTGGTTCCAACAGCAAAAGCTCATTTGTCTGTGTATTTGTCTCAGTGGATGTCAAAGTGCTGGGAGCAGCTAAAATTAATTCTCAGTACATTCAATGACTTCAATAATTATTTACTTTGTGACAAAGAAAACCCCATTTAAATGAGGCAAGAGTGTGATCTGAGAAATGCCTCAGCACTCTCCTGAGAGAGGAAGTGGGAACCAGCCCTGCTGCCTCACTAGAGAAGTGCAATATGCAGCTGTCACATGGAACTAGGACATGATGAACTCCATGGAAAAGGTAGCATGAGGATCCACTCCAGGCTGCAGTGATGTGCTGTCATTCTGCAGCATCACAAATTACCAAGTGGATGCTGTCTTGGGCTTTAAAGGAGCAGTCAAAACACATGAGGAAAATCAAAATCAGAAGTAAAATTGCTGGGTTTTTTTTCCTCATGGCATGGACTTGACATTGAGTTCCAACTTATTGTGCCCTTTAGTGTGGATCTGTACTTTTGGAAGACACAAGGAATATCCACCTTGGTTAATACATGCTCAGAACTTTGTTATTGTGGCTAACAGCCTTTTTAAATGATTATTATGGGCAGGTGAGTTAAGACTGTTTATCTCATGTTTGCACTTTTCTGGCTAAATTCAGACTGGTGAACCTGATCTAGAGCAGAGAGGTGGTGCTGGAGTCCATGGGGTTATTCACTGACACTGGGATTATTAAGCAGCGCCCCTGATGTGGCATTTCATGTAGTTTTGGTGGTTATACTGAGATTGTGTTTGAGTTTAGATGGAGTTGTGCATCCCAGGGCTCAGCCAGGTTTTGGTCCTACCAGTGTTAGGAATGTTGACAGTGCTCCATCAAATGGATGAAATTGCACTAATATGTATTTAATTATCCAATCAAGTTGAATGTGAAATGAGTTGGGCTGAAATAACCAAGTCTGCAGAGGAAGTGCCAGCTCTCACCAAGATTTACTAAGATTTACCAAGATTTGCAGTTGATTGTTGTGACCTTGGCTTTTTAAGGATGAGCAGGAGGTCAAAGAGGGTGCCCCTGGAATTTGTACCTTTCTGGCATCCTGAGGGTTCCGACCAGACTGTGAACATGTCCCATCACTGATGCACTTGGTGCAATTCTATATTTTGCTCACAGAGTTGTGAAATCCTGCTCATGACTATCCCCACAAAGAGTCTGGGGAACAGCTCAGCCTTTATTGTATTTCCCTTCAGAAATGAGTAACCAGCAATTCATTTCTTGGAAGTCGTACATTATAGGAGAGCTATCAAAACTCAGGACTTTAAACTTCTATTTACTTTTGTTTTCCCCCCAAATTTACAGAAGGTCATTGATACTTTATAAAGAAAATAATGTAAATTAAATTAATCATATCTACAAAAGACTTTTCCATTGATATTTAGTCGTTTTGCCTACTGGAGGAGAGAAGGAGAATGTTTTTGCCTAGAGGTGTCTCCCATCTAGAAATCACACCCATTTTTACTAGGAATGAAAAAATTCAAAATAAACTGGAGTAAAGCTTGTGTTTTAACTGTTTCCATGTTCTTTAAAGTATACTATATTTAACCCAAAAATGCCTTGGGCATTTTGTTACTTTGAGTTAATGAATATTAATTGCTTGTTGAAATTGAGATCAGCAGCTCCTCCTTTAACACTTTCCACTGGTGTTACCAGCAGTGTTTGCTCAAAGAGGTAGGTTTCCAATTTCTCATGTTAGTTATATGTGCAGCTCCTTTGGCTTTATGGAAAATTAATAAAATTGTGTGTACATTGACTGCTTTTCTCATTCTTACCAATTCATTATACACATTTCTTCTCTGGGCTTTACAGAAGGCCCCAAGTTTTATTTTCCAACAAAACAGGAGCATCCCAACTTTTTTAATAACTTATCATACATTTTAATGTAAATACATGAATTTTCATCTACATCCTCATGCCCCAAAATAATTTGCCTGTTATCTAGGGGAAGGCAGGCATGCTTATTATGCTTTTTGCCGCCTGTGAATTGAGATGTCACTCTGCATGACAGCTGTGCTGTGAAGGACAGATGCCTTTCTGCCATGGATGAGACCAGAAAAAGTCCTGTTGCAGAACTGTTTTTGCCACATCTCAGTAGTCTGGTGAGGTCATTTCCATAATCCATGGAACTGCTGCTAAATTTAGGGGTGTATCCATGGCTGTGTTGTTGGAGCTCTGTAGGGAACTGAGTGAGAGATCACTATATATTAATTATGCCTTCTAATTATGTCCTTTTAGAACCCTCCTCATGTCCCGAAAGAATCATAGAATGAATGAAGAGGAGCCTAATTCCTCATTTATGTGGAGGAATTCTCTCAGTAATCATATTCAGAATGGAAAATCAGCTGAGAGCACAGTGTCTGCATTGACTTTAGTTTCTGTTTTTCTGCAGGCAACACGACCAGGGCTTTGACTTAGTCATGGCACAGATTAATTCATCCAGGTGCTTGCATTTAAGGAGAGGGAAAGCTTAAATCTACTTGATTTTCCTATTTGAGGAGTGTTTTTTCACCTGACTAGAGGAGTCTGTTCCCACTCCCATTTCTTTTGGGGGAAACAGTTGGGAAGCATTGGCAAAGTTGGGAAGCATGATGAAATATCTTGTACTGCCAAGGCAAACCCCTTTGCTTGGCAGCAGTATTTTTATGTCTGTGTCATGCCATCTAAAAAACAGCTCCCAAAAAATGCTTTTAAGACAGGTTGACTTGACTGGGAAATAATTTCAGCTAGTTTAGAAGAAAGAGATTCAGCCTTTCAATGAACATCACACCCAGTGTGGTACAGGGGCCCTCCCGGACCTGCCATGCCTCCTGTGCTCCTTCTGGAGCAGCATTCCCAAGTAATGCTGCGGGGCTCACTGGGAACGCCAGAACACTGCCTGCAGTCTGCTGCTGGTGCCAAAAGGGTTAAACCCCATGTGGGCCAGTCATCTGTGTGGAGTTTCAAATAGCCACAATCGACATCAAAAAGGGACTGCAGAGACTCCTTGATTAAAGCTCAGGTAATTTAATTATTTGCCTTCATGAATCAAGGGGTCCTTGAACAAGCTCGGGATGCCTGGATATTAGAATATGGGAAATTTATTGTTTCACTCCTTCTAATGCTCCAACATCAAAGAGAGCTTGTTCCTATAAACAAAGCAGTGGGAAGTCAAAGAATTCAAGTAAAAGCTGATGTGGAGAGACTCTGTTTTCTAAGGTCTGTGTGAGCTGGAAATGAAGATAATTCCTGTGGGGCGAGATATTTACCGCTGTGATTCTTTGTGTCTGTTTTATGTAAGAAAACATCTGTCCCACGCTGAAATGCTCAGCTCCCGCTCCTCTACAGCCACTTAGTTGCCGTTGTTTTCCCTGTTCCTCAGTTTTGGGCGATGTTTCGCATTTTGGGTTGCAAATCTGTCTGTGCCAAACTCTGAGTGGCTCTCTGACCACGTCACGCTTTGAGATTGTAATTAACACGGTGCAATTAGACTGGGCACCCTTGTGCGGGGGCGGCGGCTCCCGCAGCATCCCGGCCAAAAGCCGGGATAAATTCCGGGAGGGGAGGGATCGGAGCTCAGTCCGAGCGCTCCCTGCGCCTCTCACAGCGGCAGCGATAGTTCCCAATTAATGAGGCCAAAATGGATTGGCATTTTTAAAACCCCAACCGTAGCAGACAATCGTGTGCTGCCACGAGAATGGATCTTCTGCCCGCAAAACTAAATGTCGCTTTATTTCTAGGAGAGATGAATTCCTTTCTATCTTTCCCTTCTCTTTTCGTCTTTACATTCTCTATTCTCGGTTTGCCAAATTTTCTTTCGCAGCTGGGGCCTGACCCCTGTTGTTTCCTTGTTCATGGAGCAAACACAAAATACTAGAATTTCTTCTGGTAAGTGTCAGCCTCGGTGTGTGTGTTGTGTGTTTATGTGTTACGTCATTTCTGCATAATAGCTGTCTCCTTGCCTATGCTGCCCTGATTTAGGATGCAGTTTTGGATGCATTTTATTCTCAACCTGCACCAGTCCTGTGTGCGAGGCTGCTGCTGAAGGCACTGAGATGTCTCTGTGCTTCCTCATGTCTCAGCAGGAGCCAAAATAAATTAGTGGGAGACAAATGCAGTCACTACGTGCAGTGATAGATGTTTCTGAGAAAGATATAAAAGTTATCTAAATAGAAAATAAAACAGTGGCTCATCCCATGTGCTCATATTTACCTGTGAGATAAGAGCCACAAATTTGTAATGCTGCAGATTCTTTTGCAAATGATTTTTTTTCTTTAAAAATGCAATGGAAATATTTTAGAGGAAGGGCTGCAAAATGCAAACTATTATAAATAAAATACTTAATTATTTTATACAACACAGTGATAATTAAGATAGCAATGTAGTATTCTGCAGCTCACTGGTAAAGAGCTCCACAGAGAATCTGGTTTAAAATGATGAGAGGATACTTGGAGAGATGTTCCTCTTCGTGGTGTAAAGAAGGTGTAACCTTCATCTATTGATTAACTCTAGACAGCTCTATCAGCTCTGTGCATATCAGTTCCCTACAGATCACAGAATTTAATCAACTGAGCTCCATTTTAGAGACATTCAGAATTCCTACAACAAACCCAGGCAACTGTTATTGGAAGAATGTTTCATTTGAAACTTTTAAAACCGGTCAGTCCCATTTTTCAGTTTCTTTAACTTGGACAGGGAACTTTTAAGCCCAAAAGACCTTGCTTTTAATTTCCATGAACTAAACATGGTCCGTTTATTACCGGGTGAAAATCTTATTCCTTATTTTCTGAGAAGTCAGCCATAGAAAGGTGGTTATTTCGCTCAAGGGGAAGTTGCTTGGATAGGATTTGCAGTAGCATCCAAGACAGCCAGGCAGGATTGCCAGAAAGTTTTCCAGGCCAGGTTGACTGGGGTTTGGAACAACCTGATCTTGTGGAAGGTGTCCCTGCATGTGGCAGGGGATGATTTTTAGGATCCTTTCCACCCCAAACCACTCCATGATCCTGTATGAGAACACCTTTCCCAGGTGTCAGTCACAGAATTCCTGGGAGCTCTTGGTACAAACAGGAGTTTCTGGCAGCCTCAGTGTTTGCCCCAGAGCTCAGAGGCTCCGTGGGCAGTGGATGATGCAGTGGCAGAGCTCTTGGCCGTGCCATTATCAGAGGAGGAGGAATTGATTAGCAATAACACACTTCATTAACACTGCACTTTCTCAATCATTGTAATCGTGGCTCTTCCCCTAAAACATCAAGTGGAGCAGGTTTTGTTTCAACCAAATCAATCTAATGTGTTAGAATTTACATAATTTTCTCTCATTTCGTTTATGGAGCAGCAGGAATTTTAATTTGCATTGTCTGTATAGACTATAATCAAAGTGTTAAGAGCACAAGGTTTATTCATTATGTATGGCATGTGGTGACAAATTTGCATAATGGGCCACATCTTGCTGAAATGTTCCTTCTTTCCCCACACCCACCTTGGCAATTTCATCTATAACTGATTATCTATAAACCTGGTAATCCAATTACACAAGATTTTGAGTCCCTTGGAATATTTAGTGGGGAGAATTATCCCTATAAAAATTAAAAAGTGGATTAAATATCATACTGAAAGATGACAAGGGCTAAGGGAAATCCTTGAAACTGGGTTGTGTTTCCTGATTTAGGGAGAAAGCTGATATAAACCTATTGTTGCTGTTGCTGTAGAGTGAAGGTGAACATTCAGAGGATGAATGGAAAGGTGCTTTTTATGTTTGTTAATGGAAATTCCTACATAGACTCTTCCCTATGAAAATTTTCAGGACTAAGTTAGGGACTAAAAAGCCATTAAGCAATTAAGGTGCTGTAAATGAAAACCTCCATCACAGAGTGTTGTCTGCCAAGGCCAACATTTGCTTTATGAAAATGAAGTGCTTAGCACAATTAATTTTTTTTAATAGAAGATTATTATATTTTAGCACACAGAGAAAAAAAATGTAGGCACTAAAAATATTATCTAAATGAGGGATGTAATGCATCCTTTGGTTTGGATAGCCAGGCCCTTCATGGAGCATCTCAGAGCATAAGATTTATCATTTAGATCTTCAGTTGGTGAGTTTTGGATGTGGCACACTTTCATTCTCTCTATTGCTGCCCAAGGATACTCAGACTAAAATGTAAGAATTTACACTTATTTTTATTTTATCCAGCTATCTTACAATCCAACAGTATAAACAAATATCTTCTATGCACTGACATGAACAGAAATTCGAGTAGTACAAGATTTATCTACTTTTGATCAAAGCAAAGCTCCTGACAGAAACTCAGAACATCTTTAGGCATTGACAGCCACATTCTTTGTAAGAGAGTACATGGAGAAGTGTTTCAGTCCTTTTAGGAAACATTCATACAGATAATTTTATTAACACATCCTTAAATCCCTCATCTGAGGTGAAGAGTTTAAAACTCCCAAAGTGCATTTTATTATTTTAGCTAAGAAAAGGGGCTGTGGGTGTAGTACATGCATGATGACTTGTGTTTGCAAGTTATATAAGAAGAGGAGCAGACACAAATCTGACATTCGTGAATCTTTCAATCTCTGCTTGAAACTGGAGTAAAACTTTGACAAGGCTGTTGGCACCCAAAGTCTGCCAAAAAGCTTTTAAACAGAGTTCTGCCGCTGTGGATGCAACAACTGCACACAGGAAAAGGAGAGGGAGCACTCTGCATTCACATTACCAAAGTTTTAAGATTAATGCTTAGAGAGAGGGTTGGTCAGTTAGTTTACAGAGGTGCAGAAGCAAATGTAGAGCCACTTAGCCTTTGAAAGAAAGAAAATCCCAGAAAGGGGAGGCTCATTTTGCACTGGGCTCACCACTAAAAGATCCTATTAAGGTGATTAAGCTGTAACATCCTCAAGCCCTAACAGTGGCCACTTTTTTCCCAGCTTTTCACAGAAGCTGCTGTATGTGCTGCACAGTCTTTGAAAATGCCATCTCTCTCTGCTGCCCAGCTCCTCTGGCAAGGCCTCTCTTGTCTACTTTCCATCTTTTTATGTGTTTACTTATTTTCCTACCATTTCTTCATGTCCATTAAATACTGTTTAAAAATCTGAAAGGATTTACCAAGGTTTACAGAGAGAGACACATAGACAGGGCAAGTCAGTCTTGGTTGTCTCTTTGCCCAGCCATATGCTCAGGATTCACGTCCTTAGAGTGCTCCTAGGTGAGCATCAGAGGTGGGGCTGAGGGAATGTGTACAGCTTTTTTGTTTCCCCTCCATACCCACTGTGGACAGCTACAGGCACCCCAAACTGATCTCGGGAGCCTTACAGAATGTTCTTGTCAAATTGAAATCTCTCTTGAACCACATCAGGTTCTGGAATCTGCTCAAGCAACAGCACATCTTGCCAGTGATTAAGCACCAGCTGAAAAAACATCCAGAAATGGAAGAGTCCCCAGAGCTCCTCCCAGCCACCTGCGGGGCGCCAGCCTGTCCAGGTGAGAATGGCTGTTCCCAAAAGGCCAAGGAAAAACCAGGAAAAGTTGAAATATGTGAAGATATATTGGGGCAATACCAGTTCATCCTATCTGAGGATGTGCCCTCTCTGGGGAGCTGCAGCTGGAGGCTGGGGGAATCATGAGCAGCCCTGTATTTGTATTAACACAGGGAATTGAACCAGGAGGAACCACGAGAGCCCTGTATATGTATTAACATAGGGAATTAAACCAGCCAGGTCAGCTTGGGGAATCTCAGTCTGGAGCAGCACCTCTGAACTGGCTCTGTCCTGCTGCTTTCTAGGGGAATCAGAGCTGCTGAAGTCTGAGCAGTGCACTCAACCTGCTACTGCCATAAGAACAAAATGCAATAGCCAGGGCAATATATCTCAGCTCAGCAGCTCCTGGCTGCTGCAGGTGCTATCGCTCCCAGCCCGCTCCCTGCAATTTCAGATACAGTTTTTCTTATCCATGGCTTCAGCAGCTGTCATGTAGATCAGGCTCTAGCCCAAATCTCTGTCTGTGGCACTCTTTGTGAATAAGAAAAATGTGTTTTACAACTCAGTGTGAGAGATGAAAGTGAAATCAGATAAAGTTAAAATGCTTTACAATTTTAGCATGTTGTCTCTTGAAATGGCTACAGAACTTGGGCAACCACTAAAATAAAATGTACATGAATCAGTTGAAGTAGCAGCTATTTGTTGTAAATGCTGTTATTCACAAGTAAGCAGGACCACTTTTATTTTTGTAAAAGGCTATGGCCAATCCAATTAGAGAAGTGCCTAGATTAGGGTAATTAAAAGACCTTTTTAACCCCAGGGTGGGGGAAAGTTTGGCACTCAGGCAGGAGAACGAGGGGATGGTTCATCATTCATTTGCATGTTGTGGTTTGGACAAGATTTACGCAAGCTTGGGTCGCTCACGGGCATTGTTTTTCAGATTGTGCTCTTCTTCTTTTGGAACATGGGATTTTTAAAATTTTTTTTTTAAGTATCATCCAGGGCTTTTACACGGCAAACATGTTCCTCTTCCAGAACCTGTTCCTGATTTCTCAAACTCTGTTCTTATGGCACTTTGGATTTTTCCTCTTCTAGTGCACATCTGGAGTTTTCTACACTCAAACCTGTATGCTGCTTACATGTGATGGTGTTTTAGGAACTGCACCTTTTCAGTGTCTTTCTTTGCCTGCCTGAGTCAAAGTCTAGAAATTCCCGGTGTTCCTTTTTTATTCAATGGTGCATAGAGACACTTTCTTTGATAATTTACATAAGACAGAAGTGAAAGTAGAAACCCCTTGTTTTAAGTGCCATTATTTATTGCTTTGACACTCTTAAAAACATTGGTGTTGATAGCTTTCAAAGGAAATAGATCTGCTGCAAATAGACTAAATATTCCACTAATGGTTCTTTCTGTCCTTGATCCTGTTTCAATGCAGGGACTATACAAAAAAATCCAGTAGGTTTAGACCTATTAAAACCTATTTAATAGGTTTTTGGAAACTTAAGTTTTTAATCAGGGAAAGATCAGCAATATGACACTGCTGGCTCGAGAGGAAAAATGAGATGTCTTGTACCTGAAATAAGTGCTACAAGTCTTTGTGAGGCAATGGCTGTATTTTTTCCCCTGCATGATTAGATTTTATAAATATCCTGCCGTGTTCAGGTGTGTTCTCATCTGCCCATCAGCAGTGCAGGGCTGTGCTCCCCTTGCAGCTGACAAGCAGCCAGCATCTGTTAATGACAGCACTGGGATTTTTGGCACCTTTTTTACACCGGACTGACTCCGTACTCACAGGGTAATTATCTCTCAGCTCTGCGGCACTGAGCACAGCGTGTGCATCACTGCTCCCTCCAGAAATTTCCTAAGAATTTCTTATTTGTGGGGAAAAGGACTCTTCACTCCAAATACGATTCATGCAGGGATATAACCAATACCTGTTCCTTGTTTCTCTTTTCTGAAATGCTTTCACTGAATTTTGGGCAGGTTACAGCATTGGGATAGGGGATTATAAGCAACTTTGAATATTCTCGGATATCAAAGGAATCCCATCACATACTCGTGTGGAAGACATCGGAACTTTTGAGGATAGTTAATAGGGTTAAATGCAGGCAAAGGCAGAGATCGTGGAGGTGTTCTACCTAAAATCTTTGTTTCATGTAAAGTTTAACCCTGCAGGAAATATGAAATATGGAACAGACTGAGCAGTGCCAGAGGCAAGAAGAACACAGATCCTCTTTGCTCCATATGCGCTCTGTCAGATGAAAGACAGTTATAAAATTAATTCTCATTTATAAATTTTCACCCCAATGTTGCTTCATCTTTCACCTTTTCAGTGCCTGGATCTTTTAACCTATGTCTCTACTGCCTATATTTCAATATCCTCATACCATGGATTCCCTTTTCACATTCTTGATCTCCTTCAGCTCCATGAGATTCTTCCTGCTGAGCCGGCTCAGGTCTGAGGGTTCACAGTGCCACATGCAGTGGATTCCCAACCTCAGTTCAGGTTTTCCAGCACACTTACTACAGGGATCCACAGGGATCCCTCCTTTGCTCTCCTTTTGTTGTTGGGTGTGCATTTCTTTTCTGTCTTTTTTTTTTTTTCACTGTGAATCTAATTATTTCAAGTATAATTACATACGTCAACATTTGGAGAGTACTAAATGTTGTGCAAAACACTAAACCAGCCAGTTTAAATCCTCAGAACCAAATGGTGTCAGCAGGCTTCTGAAGGGGCTGTGGATTGCCCAAGGCAGCTGACTGAGGGGTGTTGGGCTTCTGCTGCCACAACCCTCAGGTGGCACCAGCCCAAGTGCTTGTCAGAGGAGTTTCTCCAGTTTCTCCTGAGAAATGGTCAAAATGAAGTTGCCACAGCCCTCCCAGCTCAGCTGCACAAGCTTTCACTACCTGAATCTGCACTGACCCCTCCAAACCAGGCTGTACTGAGCCCCACCCCAAATAACATCCTGGGTGAGTTGTTCCTTCTAAAGTCACTTGGAGGAAACGCCACTGGAATGGGGACCTTTAAGTGAAAGAATAACAAAACTTGTCTTAAACGTTCTGATAAAAGAAAATAAAGAGTGGAGTTTGTTATAATTACCCTTTTCAGATTTATTTACCATCTTTTGGATCAGAGAAGGCAAATTTTATTTGCAGTGTTTTTTCTGTATAAAATATCCATTGTGCTCTTTCAAATTAAATATTGCATATTTGTTAAATTCTCACAGACCCTCGGAAAACCAAGGGATGTATATTGGATTTATGGACCTCTAGTGAAATCCATAGTCTTTTCCTTACCGTTTAAAAATAAACTTTGTAAAAATTCTTCAAAGTGTATTGGTTCACAAGATGTTCCCTGTGTTCCATTTGTTTTTTTCCGACTCCTTCAATATGACTATTTCAGTTCTGATTACTTGTTTTTTCATTTTAAATAGCAGAAATGTAAAGATTTATTCCTGCAGTAAAATGTCCATTGAGAAGCTGTGAGAATACCAGAGAATAAGACAAAATTCGGACAAAACTCTAATAATATCTCAAGGAACCGTTGAGGTTTTCAAAAGAAAGAACATTAAATTAATACAGAGTAGTAATTTATTTGAAGAATTTTCTTTGGATACTATGGTATAGAATTTCAATATTTATTTTCCTTATTCTTGAACTGTTATCATTTTCTCTGGCTTCTTTTAGGATAATGTTGTCAGGTATCTATTTCACTCATAAATCCAATAGTTGCAATCCTTTATGCAGAAAAGAAAGGACATTTACTTGTCCTTTGTGGATGGTTTCTCTCTGCTAAAACAGGCAAAAATCATAAAGTGACAGACTTGCTGTAATTTTAGGTACTTATTTCCTGGAAGAAAAAAAACCTTGAATTTTTAATTCAGAGGAAAATTAATTCCATCCCTTAGTATTCTTAGTAAATGACTCATGTAACTGTTTTCAGGCACCAGCAAATCTGTCTTTGGGTAAGACATAAGATTGAACTTCAGAGGAACTGCTGACGCCCACGTGGTGTCAGCTGGACTCAGCTGACACCACTTGCAAATTTATTTCTTTGTCTGCCCCTTGTTTCTCTGTAGGAGAATGTGGATATCTTGGAAGGTGCCTGGAGCATGGAAATGTGCGTGCCGTTGGTGGGAGAGCCTTTGCTTGGTGTAACAGCAGTAGTAGCTCTCTGTTCAGAGGGGTGGGAACAGGGAAAATCCACTAGCACAGACTCATGGAGCTATGGAATAGAGGAGGACTTAACAGGCCAGAGGTCTGAAATGATTCCTTTTTATAATATTACTATTTGTAATTAGTTTTAGGTCAGGACAGTAGCAGGAAACAAAATTCTCTTCAAATGGATATGTCATCTCTTAAAGAAATGTAATCTCACCAAACCATCTGCTCCAAGTTCGGAGTTTTTTTGTGGTTCAAACTTAAAAAAAAAATTCTCATGAAGAAGATATGTTTTGGGTCCTATTCTGCAGCAGAAAGTGTTTGCTGATAGAGTTCTGCCAGGATAGCTGTATCAACAACGCTCCTTATTTTAAGCACAGCGTGTGCTGGCAAAAAAATCCTTTTATCGGTTCGTGGATAAAACTCATATGGCAGAACTGATTCGGGTTGTGCTAGATGAAAAACTTCTCAGGTTTTTGTCTTACACTGTCAGGAGGGGCTGAGGCATCTCTGATGTAGGCTGGACCCAAATTTTCAGGGAGCCAGAGAAAGTGAGACATTACTAATTTAGACATCTCTAAAGTTTCTGCTATTTTTTAGACATTATTTCTAGAGTCACAATTTTATAGAAACACTGTTATCACCAACACGCAGAGGTGTCAGTGTAAAGGGATTTAAGGTCTTGTAAAAACTGACAGAAAAGATTGATAGACTATATGGTTAATGTCACATTTGCTAATCTAGAGACATCTGAGTAAAAAATGTGGGTTCTTTTCCTTCTTTGTTTAGCCATGTTGAGATGTGGATTCTTTTAGTGGCTTGTTTTATGGCCTTTATCCAGGCCATTCGTCTTTTTACACCACCCCAGGTGGCTGTGCCCATTCCTTGGAATACATTTGTACAGGGTTTTAGAAATTGAGAGGTTTAAGGGAGATAGGTCCTTCTGTCAAACCAGGAACAGTTTCCAATCTAAATAATCTAAAACAGATGAAGACTTTTCTTACATAAAAGCCATGTGCTAACCCAAAAACCTGTGGATGTAACAGTGACCAGCATTGCCCTTCAGTTCAGAACCTGCAGGAGCTGTGGCTTACATCATAATTAAATTAGCAAAATTAAGCACTTTTTAGCTTGGAAATGCCGCTAATCCATTGCTGGTGAACAATGTGTCATTTATGAACAGTGCAATACAATCCTCAGTGCAAAGCACCATTTCCATTTTCCTCTGTATAAGCTTATAAGCGCAGAGCATATTTACTCCAGGCCTGTGGTGTTTTTCTGAAGACAGGAGTGTTTATGGAGAGGTAGGACAAAAAATAAGCAAAGCAAGCTCTCAAACCTCTGCCCAGGTATGTGTCTGGGTCTGCCCACAGCAGTTACACAAAGAATACTGCTACACCCTCTTGCTTCTTGCCCACCAAGAAATTTTCCAGCAGTACACGTGGCTCTCGAGCACCTCTCAGCTGTGCAGAAAGCCCTTCATTATTGCTGATAACTGAGGGAGCCGCCACGGCCAGGTGCTGCTCTTGTCAGACTCAGCTGCCTGGCTTGTTCTTAGGTCAGAGCTGTGACTGCTGCTGTAGGTTAGGACGGGCTCGAGCTGCTGAGCAGAGATGAGAACACCAAGGGGAGAAGAGGTGCAAGAGAAGGAGATACAAATGTCAGGAGCATGCCTTTCCATGGGAACCTTTGTGGGGTTATTTCCATTTCAGCATTTTTGGTTTGCAAGCAATGAAACTGTGAGTTTATACTGTGGGGATGATGTACAAATACAGGGTGAGGATCAGTTGGCACAGATCATTTCTTTGCTGGTAGGTTGAGAAAAGTGCTTGATAAACACATCATTTATATCCTAATGTGTTGTATCTATTACTATGTAGTATATATACTAATATATACTCTTTTGGCAATATTGTCTTTACCGTGATTTTCTGTTCTGTTCTGCTTGTTTGTCCTTCTTTCTCCAAAAGTTACATTTAATGAAAACGGGTTGCAGTTTTGGTTTCTACTTTATGCATATAGGAGAGAGTTCTAACTCAGTGTTTTATGTTCCATGTTTTTCTTACAGCTCTGTATTTCATAGACTGCTTTGGATTTTGTTAGTTTTGTCACCTTCTCTACATACAAAAGTCACATGAATTAAGCAAAACTTGTTCTTTGTTTTCGGGATTTAGGACTTTGAAAGTGAGTTAGGCCAAAACAAAAGAGTTACCAGTGTAGATGAACAGAAGATACTTAAGGCTGTGAAAATTAAAAGAGAATGAATATTTTAAGGAATTTAAAACTTGCTGAATTTGGGAGGAAAGGCAGGTGATGCCTTGGCATAGCAGCTGTACTGACGAGATTCTGGCAATGGCATTTTGGCCATCCAGAGAAAGCTGTGCTCTTCGTAAAGACACGGTAAACCCCATCCTGCCTTCCCTCCAGCTAGAGCTGGTTCATCCTGAACCCTGCTTAAACTGGGGGCAGTTACAGGATGTTTTACCTCCAGCTAAAAGTCTGACCTGAAGCTGGTACTGAAAGCTGGTATTTAATGCAAGGAAGGAAAAACATTAACATCACTTTTTTGGAGTTCTTCCTTCCCAAGAACAGGAGGGTTTTTCTCTTTAGCTGTGTGCTGTTTATTTGGAGAGGTACTAAATGGTGATGAAGGAGGATGGAGGGCTTGCTAAATACTGCAGAGATGCTCCAATAGCAGCTTGAGCTTCTGATCACATCTTTCTAGGAGTGCAGAATAATACACCAGCTTGGCTTCAGCTCTTAGTAATACTTCTGATGAGCTGAATTTGTGCTCAGCTTGTCTCCTTTTCCCTAATGTTTTGGGCCTAAAATCTGAGTATAAATCAGAAGTCACCTGATCGTCTCTCATGATGTTTGTTTTAGTGCAGCAAAGACATTTATCTTTATTGTTAGAAAATAAAAATAGTTCTTATTAGGCTTCATATCAATGGAAGTAATCTTGACCAAACCTGCATTTAGTCCAAGTGGGGAGAATTACAAAACCTCACAGTGCTGCTTGTGATTGAGGCAGCCATCATGTTTGCTAATTGGAGCTAATGATTGCTATAAATTGGGATACAATTAGTTTGGATTTGACAGCAGAAGTGTTGGGTGTTCAACTGGATGAAGCTAATGAGAAATTCTAACTGTGATTATTATAGTTTATCCAAACAGATGCTCCTACCTTGCCATAAAACCATGGTCATGCGTTCTCCTTTCCTCAGAATTTATATGTTAAAATTATACAGGTGGATGTGACAGGACACAGGGAATGGCTCCCAGTGCCAGAGGATGGGGATGGATGGGATATTGGGCAGGAATTGTTCCCTGGCAGGGTGGGCAGGCCCTGGCACAGGGTGCCCAGAGCAGCTGTGGCTGCCCCTGGACCCCTGGCAGTGCCCAAGGCCAGGTTGGACATTGGGGCTTGGAGCAGCCTTGGGACAGTGGGAGGTGTCCCTGCCCATGGCAGGGGGTAGCACTGGATGGTCCCTCCCAACCCAAACCATTCTGTGATTCCAGAACTCTAAGAAAAATATGTTGATTTGGTGTAATTAAGAATATACAGTATTTTTTTAGATTATTGTAATAGCATTATTTAATTTTGTTACAAGAATTCATTTAATGAAGGTCATCCTGCTTTTCCATTTGCAGTACATTCATGCAATAATTACATACTAACACATTAATTGAAAATTAGTTATCTCAGCAAAATACTCAGAAAAGACTTGAGCATGTAATCAACTTTTCTCACCTCACTTGACCACTTGCACAAGGTCACTGACACGTGTTGTTGGTGGAATTGTGTTTGTTTGGGGGGTTTTATGGCCTGGTTGGTGCATTTTGAGCTGGGATGATGTGATATACAAGTGATGTGTGATAACCTTCAGTTTGTTAAATGGATGTGTAGTTCTTGGAGTTTGGATCCTGACAGGAATATTAGCAATGACAACTTAAAAGGCTGCTGTGAATAGTTACACAAAATATGCTGTTTCAGCAAATGCACTTGATAATCTGGATTCGGGAAAGCATTTTCAGATATAGGATCTGAAAGTGTGTGAATTTGATCAAAATGTATTAATCTGAAATGAATGTTTATAGTGCTTTGGCAATATTTGCATAGCTTTTATAATGGCTCGTAGGTGTATCAGACTGCTTTTATTTTCTTACTGGGGAAAAAGAATGAATTAGTTGGGGTAAGCAGCTAAATACAGACAAACGCCTCTGCTTCCAGGGGCTTGGAATGAGGCTTTCATCTGATGGCTGAAATTGTATCCAGGAGCCCAAAGCACAGCTGCTCATCTCTGTAAAGCAGAGCAGTGAAATCCATGGTTCTGCTTTTAGTCATAAAATCACAAACCCAGTAAGTTTGGAGAAGTCCTTTAAAATCATCAAGCTCAACCAGTGCCACCACCATTTTCATCGCTGTGAGAAAACCTTCCGCATCCCCCCAGAAACTGCCACTCCTATAGGATCCACACCCAGCCTTGCTGTTCCATGCTCTCAGCTATTTTTATGTTTATGTTGTCTACAGATACAGAACTGAATCCATCTTTATTTTTTCCCTACTTAAAAAATTTCAATGGACTCAAGAATCTACAAGCCTTTTTCCCATCACACTGGGGCACTTAAAATACTTCGTTTCCTTCAGCCAAAGATGCAAATGGACTTGTGGGTCTTGCCTTCTATCATGAAGTTGACAAAATGTGGATCTAGCACCAAGTGCTTGTAGAAAAAAATCATTATAAAAATTTCTTCAGAATTCCCAGTCTTTGATTAAAGCTGTCCACCCTTGCTTGCCATTGAAGGCACCAGATACCTCTCATTTTTAACCTTTTATTTATTGTTGCAAGCTGATGCTTTCAGGTCTCTGATGCCATTTTCTCCCTGACATCCCAATGAGTCATACGGTGCCTTTTATTCACTGTTTTGTTATTTTTCCTGTGCTGCTGATACATCTTTTGATCTACCTGGCTCAAAAATCCTTAAGCTTGGAATTCAGCTGCAAGGTTAAGCACTGCAGCCTTAGACCATTTGTTTTCACATTCTGATTTTTATTTATTTAATCACATGAGCATTTAATTAATACTTTCCAGTTGTTTCTGTCAAGGTCATCCAATCTTTCATACCCTTCAATATCTTCTGTAGTAAGGACCTTTCATCATTGTCCAATTCAGCTTTTAAGGACAAATTCTCCTAAGTTTTAATATTTATTATGTGGTGACTAAAAGTCACATGGTTTTTGGTTTGGTTTCCTCTGGAGTTATTGGAACTTTCTCAGAGTAACCTTCATTTTCCTGGTTGCGATCACTGCTGATAACTGGATTCTGAAATTCAGCTTTTGCCTTCCCTTAATGCCTCATGCATTTTATTATTGAAGAGTTTAGAATAAAAGGTAATTTTGGATAAAGGTTAAATGTAAGCGGGTAACTTTCAGGAAATGTCAACTTAATTTTAGCATGATTATAAAAACTTTTTTTTTTTTTTGCAAAGCTTTAGAAGATGGGACGTGCTCTGTTTCTTAAGGGCTGCAGTCTGTAGCATTTTGGACAGTGACCCCTCTAACCAAATTTGAGTGATAGGTTGGTTGAGACTACAAAAGTTGGATAAAAAAGTAACCTTGACCTTGAAGTTTTATTCACTTCATTATTATATCCACACAAATTTGTAATGACAGAAGTTTGTCCTGTGACTAATTTTAAATTTCAGTGTGTTTGATGATTTTCCAGACTATAATTGAGTTAAAATAAGACCTATAAGGAACTTTCCTTCGTCTGGCTGACAACAGAGGTGATACACCTAAAGCCTGCCTGCTGCCCACTGATGAACCCCCAAGGAAGGGCTGCCTCTCTCTTCTGAACTTCCTCATCCAGAGGTTTAAATTATTTGTGCAATTTATTTGTCAAAATTAGACATTTTTGCTTTTATCTCATAATTCCTATAAAATTTCTGTATCCATTTCAGTCATTTATATATGAGTTTCTTACAAATGTTTTCAGCAAAGTAATCTTGGGTTTTTTCTGAGGCTCCAAACTTGTTCAAAACCAGAGAGGTTTGTCCCCTCTGTTCATGTTAGTTCATGTGTTAGAGTACATGTTAATTAATGGGACATTTTAGGAAGAGCATAATTTCTGGATCTGCTCTTCATTTTAAAAACCATGTCTGCTCTATAGTTTTCGGGGAAAAATATAGACAGAGAGTGGCTCTTGCAACCTTATTTTCTGTGTTAGATCTTCCATTTCAGCTGCTTAAAGTGCTCGTTCTAATATTGTGCTGTACAACAGAGAAGATTGTGGGAGGGAAGAGTGGCGGGAGATCTTTTGGTTGTGAGCTGCAATCACAGAATTCCCAAATGGTTTGAAAATGGTTTTTGGACCCTAAAAATCACCCAGTGCCACCCTCTGCTCTCAGGTTTGTCTCTGTCCTTGCCGAGACTCAAGGTTGTTAAAAGTCCCCGGCCCTCTAAAAGCCCTGAGCCCGTCGCAGAAAGAAACGGAGTCCTTCAAGGTCTTGTTCTCAGCTCTCGTGTGCTGTTTATTGTTTGGTATCTCACAGTTTGCTCCGCACCCAGCCGAGGTCCGGACACAGGCTGGGACACGACGCGACTGCGACTGACGGGGCGTTACTTGGTTCTTATACAGATAATGACGTGCCCACTGTTTACTATTTTGTACCAATGTGTGATATCTATACTACAAGGGTCATCTCTACCCTAATCCAATAGCTTAGAACTACTTTGTGTCATCACCACCCCAGACGATGGAGGACGAAGAAGAAGGAGAAGAACCTAGGGCAACACCCCAAATCCTCCATCTTGTCCCCCATTCATCTCCATTCTAAGAATTCCTAAACTACAAAATTTCTCACCCCATGCTGTACTAAACTACTACTTTCACACTTTTGAGGTTTCTAATTCTTCTCTCAGTGTTGGAAGCTTCTCCCATGGACTAAAATCAAACTCGGTGTTTTTCTGGGCTCTGTGCCAAGGTCTCCAACCTCCCTGGAACAGCTCGACACCCCCTGTCCAGGGTCCAAACTCCCTTTCTCAAGTCCCAGGTCATCCAAAGGGACGCCCTGGACTCCAACACCCTGCCATGGGCAGGGACACCTCCCACTGTCCCAGGCTGTTCCAAGCCCCAATGTCCAACCTGGCCTTGGACACTGCCAAGGATCCAGGGGCAGCCACAGCTGCTCTGGGCACCCTGTGCCAGGGCCTGCCCACCCTCCCTGGGAGGAAGGAAGAATTTCTCTCTTATATCTGCTCTAAACCTGCCCTGCTTCAGCTTTGTGCTGGAGGAAACCAGCAGTGAAGAAAAAAGAGGCTGCACCTTGCCTTGGTCCTTCCCTGCCCTGCTGCTGGGTCAGGTGTGCTCCCAGTGTGGTTTTGAGGAAGTTTAATATTGTGCTGCCCTTTTTACATTATTTGAGACAAACCTCAGCTCAGCTCCTGATGTGCAATGTATCTCTTTTACCAGCAAGACCTAATGAGCGTCAGCCAGGGAGCCACTGTGCCTTTGTTAAGAGCTGACTGAGAGCAAAGGGAGCCGAAGAACAAGACAAAGCCTTGCAAATCCCATTTTTCTGCCTTGCAAATGCATATGTACTGCCACTGACACATGCTTAAAACCCAATTAATTTCATCATGTGGTTCAAAATGTGAAGGTTACACATCCTTTAAGTGTGGGCAATAACCTTCATTTCAGTGCTCAAATTATCTCTTCTCCCCCTCTTTAAATCTAAACACATATCAAACCTGTTTGATCTGCAACCTCAGATCAAGATATTATTTCTGTGGAGGGCAGTAGAAAACATTGTGAAGTATCTCAGTATTTCTCAATACCAGTTCAGCGGGTAAGCTGCTGTTGCTTTAAAAATATAATGTGAAAACTATAATGAGAAAAAGTTTGGATTGGGGCCAGAAAATTTGAAACCTTTATGGTGGATTAAACTGTTTTGCAACTAAATACCGCTTTTCTCTGAAACTACCCATTCCCTCA
Organism: Cyanoderma ruficeps; assembly: GCA_008694505.1. Lineage (NCBI taxonomy): Eukaryota > Metazoa > Chordata > Aves > Passeriformes > Timaliidae > Cyanoderma > Cyanoderma ruficeps. Next base: position 583,882 of record VZDJ01000516.1, on the reverse strand, counting down.
CGCAGCTAAATACTGCCATATGTTTAAATTCTTGCAGGCCTCCTAAGGCTGACCCAGAAGAAATGTCAACAAATGTTTGTGAGTCCTTGTGGCCTTGTAACATTTCCTTTAAAAAGTGAAGAATGGAACAGCAGGAGCTGTAACACTCCCCCAGAACAGACATATGAAGGCATATGGCTGACATGGGAGCCTGCTGGCTCTTCCAAGATTGCTGGCTTCATTCTGAAGGATCTTTTTTTTTTTTTTTTAATTCCTCAAGACAGCTAAACTTGTCTTTCTGTTTGCCGAGTTGCTCTGTTCTGCTCAGAGCTGAGTTTGGGGTGCCCGGGGTCCTGTACAGCCCCCACTGTGCCATGGGAAACCCCACAGGTTGTTCCTAAAAGTGGCAGATAGAGAAATCCAGGGAGGGTGAGATGTAGTGGCTCCAAGCTGGGGATGTCCCCAAAGGATCTTCAGGCAGCTCTGTACATACAGGAGCTTAAGTAGCTGACAAAGTTTTCTCTGCAGAGCATAAACCCAGTGCTGGCTGTGGTTCTGACAATTAAAATAAATGACATTTGCTGAATGGTGCTGAATACTTGCACTTAAGTTTTACTGCAGATGTGGATTTATTACTACTTAACTAAAGGGTTTGAGTTTGCTGATATGGGGGAAGATTTTCAAATGTACAGGATCTCAAGTTTTCCCCAAGTCAAAGTGATTTAATTTAACAAAACCATTAAGACTTCCAATAAAATTTGTGCTCAAACAAAATCTTTGATGCCTTGGATCAGTTTTCTTCTTCCCTTCCCTTCTCTTCTCTTCTTCCTCTTCTGCAATTATTTTTTTTAATTAACTGAAATATTCCTGTACTGTACTGAGGTAATTCCAGTCCTGAAAATCTCCAGGGCACAAAGCAACCAGAAAGATAAAAAACAGCTCAACTTCCAACTGCCTCTGCTTCATTTTCCTGATAATGTGCATTTTTCCTCCCTGTTCCTAAGGCACTTGGGGACATCTGTGTCCATTAGTCCAGTTCTGCAGGTTTATGTGTCTCAGAGGCTGCCCCAGGCCAGCTGGGTGAAATTGTGGATTATCACATAGCGAAGGAAGAGCAGCATGTGACTGTGCCTTGGGTACTCATCCAGATCTCTTCTTCTGATGAAACACCAAATCTTGCTCTGCAAGTTGTGACTTCTGGTCATTTTTGTGTCAGACCGTTGTACCGTATCTGTGGATGTGCAGTGCTTTAAATCCTGAAATCTTGACCTTTTGAGTTGGGGCAGTGGGTGTTTCTCAATACCAAAAGATATTTCTTCACAAAGTATTTTGGAAGGTAATTTATGTAACTGTTCATAAAATTATTCTGTCTTGATGTGGGGGACTGGTGAGGTTTGTTTTCTCCAGTGTGGTTGGGGCAGTTTCTGTGCCCTGAAAAATAAGATCATAAACCCAGGATTTGAATAAAATGCAAACTGCAAAAGGAAAAATCCAACAATTAGTGGAGTTTCTGTGGTTTATTCCTCATGCTCTCTTTTTCTCTGGGCACTGCAGTTACAGTAATAAGAAAACAATAATGTAAAAACAATGAACATATTGCATGAGATTGACAGAATGAATAATTAGATTTCTTTTTTTGAAGGGGAGTGGGGAAGCTTATTATTGCTGTTTGAAACCTCTCAAATGAACTTTGTTAAGTGTTCAGCCGTAATTTAGCATGCAGAATGCTGTTTGTTAGAAAGGGCTGCAGTGTCATTATCAATTCTGTGGCTGGACAACCACCGAGGTGTTGAAGCTGAGTAGCCCACTCTCAGGTAAACTCCACAGGGGGCTTGTTTCCCTATAACTCAGCTTGACACTATCTGAAAACTACATTGTTTGTTTAGCCATGTTGAGATGTCAAGTACTTATAAGTCTCACGAACTCAAAGCACAGACACGAATGTATGTTTATATTCTCCAAGTGGAGAGCTCACCAAATTGAACATTAAGCGTGCAGACAGCCTCAGTCTGGCTCCGTTCCACAGCACACATATGGAAAAAGGTTGGCTCCCTGAAGAAATAATTATATGGCCATCTCATTCTGGGTTCAGAGCATCTCAGTGTTGGTTGTGAGAGTAAATTACCTCACCTTCCCCGGCTGTTCCCAGATCCAGGCGTTAATTGCTGCCTCCAGCTCCTGCAGCTGAGGAGCAGAGGCCGTGTTGACAAAGCCTGCTGTTGGCAGGTGGCACGTCAGGCCAGCCCAGCCACACCACCGTGTTTGTCCCTGTGCCAGGGCTGAATGAGCAGCTCTCATCACCAGTCCTCTGCCTCGCCTCACCTAGGGCCTGGCGGGCTGGGCACGCTGTGATGTGCTAACCACATTTATTCAGCTTCAGCTCAGCCTGCAGCTTGAGTAGGAGGAGCTCACATCTGCCAGCAATGCACCGTGTAGATACTCCCAGCAAAGCTGCCCAAGGCCACCCAGAAGGCTTCAGTTATGGCCTGGAACATTCTTCCACTCCTGTCCAATTCAGCTGAAAAGGAAAAATATTACTGCTTTATGAAAATTACTGCACTTATCTTTTTTAGATAAGCTTTTGGCAAACAGGCTGTTCTGTGCTTTTGGAGAGAGCTAGGTTTCTGCAGAGCTGGTAAAGCGACTCCTTTCATTATTATAAAGTTATATTTGATGTTTATATGTAATTAGAATCATGGAATCATAAAATCTTTAATGCTGGAAAAGTCCTCCCAGCCCATCCAGTCCCAGCTGTGCCCGATGCCCACCTTGTCCCCAGCCCAGAGCACTGGGTGCCATGTCCAGGAATTCCTTGGACACCTCCAGGGATGGGCACTCCAAACCTCCCTGGGCAGGCCCTGCCAAGGCCTGAGCACCCTTTCCATGCAGAAATTCCTCCTGATTCCATCCTGAGCCTCCCCTGGCCCAGCCTGAGGCTGTTCCCTCTCCTCCTGTCCCTGTTCCCTGGGAGCAGAGCCCGACCCCCCGACCCCCGGCTGTCCCCTCCTGTCAGGGAGTTGTTCAGAGCCACAAGGTCCCCCCTGAGCCTCCTTTTGTCCAGGCTGAGCCCCTTTCCCAGGTCCCAGTGAGCTTATTTCCATGCAGTCTTCCTTCTTCTCTAGGGATGTTAACATTGGGCACGGGCACTCTTTGCTCAGTACAAAAAAAGGCCACTGAAACGTAGAGAGTAGCTGTGCTTCTGAAATCTAGTGAAATAGTGGAGACAGGTTCTGTTCTCAGCTTTTGACCAGTGAAGATTCGTTGCTTAGTGTTGTTTTGTGGGGTGGGGTTGTTTGTTTGTTTTGTTTTTAATACAATTGTTTTATTTTCCTAAGTACATCCTCTTGTTGGCTGAATATGAGTTTACCACATGATTACCAGCGGTACCTTGGAGCTCATTTATTGTTATTTAAAGAACTGCCTACAGCACCTAGGACTATCTCTACCAAGCAGTATCACTGACAGATACCAGCAGGAATTCTTCCCTAATTGTGCAGTTTCTCTGGAATATGCAGAGGGCTTGCTCTGTTATTGTTTGGTTTTGTGTATTTCTACTTCACAACCATTGTTTGGAAGAACCCTCCTAATGCACTTGCTTGTAGCTTGTAATAATTACACCACAGAAAATTAAAGCCGTGATGTTAATTGGGCAGCATAATGAAGAGCAGACAAATGGTAAATATTAATATTGTCAACTATTCTGGTTCATTTTGGCTGTGAGTTTCAGTGTTACGAACATTTCATTACCTGCTGCAGCTGAAATACAGGTATGTGCCCAAGTTACAGCTCCAACAATAGACAGGAAGGCAGGTTAGCAAATAACAAAGTAACTCCATAAAAAATATAAGCGTATCGTAATTTCTGGAGTGATATCCTGAAATGATAGGTGATGGAAAAATCATGTCATTCTTGCTATAAGTATTGCTGAAATTCTGCAAAACTCTATTAGTTGTGAATAGAAACTGCAGAGCAGGCACCAAGAAATGTTCCTAGTCCTTCCCCATCTCCCAAGTTCTTACTGATATTTAGCTGTTTTTAATGGTCATTTCTTAAAAGTTATATACATATACATAATATACATAAAATATATATGTGTATATATTATACATACACAGATATATTTTGACAGTATCAAAATATCAGTTGCTCAGTATTGTTCAGACCTGAAAACTGAAATTACCAGTTAAAGAGGATTTGGGGTTGTTTCTTGCTTTGAATCAGTAATGTTTATCTTGTCTGTCTGCATTTCTTTATGCTTTCTTTTGTCAACATTTAAAGACTGCTTCATGGACAAATTAATGTGCTTGACATTGCCTTGTTCTTGACTGATAAGCCAAGTGTGTAATGTTCTTTGAGGAAACACAAAAGGAAATGAGGAAAAGCCAGCGAGGAAGGACAGAGGCAGAATGGCTTCTGAGTGACCTAAAGAGAATTTACAATCCATTTTCCCTTCCTGCCACCCTCCCTAGATCTAGACAAGCCGTGACCTCTGGGAGTCTGGGAGGAGAATGGAATAGGAATAGGCAAAGGGATATATTTGGTCCAGAAATAAGACTGAAAGAAACTTTTTTAAAAGCCTTACAAATGTTTGAAGAGTCATTGCAGGGTTGCAATACGCTCCCCAGAATGAATCATGAATCTTCCTGGGCTGACAGAGATATTCAGTGAGTTGAATGAGACTCACAGAAATTCAGAAACATCAGATCTCTGTGGTGGCTTTGAACAACTACTCTTTTCTTTATTTATTAATAAAACGAAGAAGGTAGAAAAAAAAAAAGTCTCTGAGACCAAAGAATTCTGTCTCTCTTGAGTCCCTAGGACAAATTCTGAGCTATTCCCCTTTATGGTATCTCTGATGTCCCAGCATTATTCTTCCTTGGGTGTCTCCAGTGGACCTGGAACCAGCAGGATGATTTTGTAGAACATTTATATAAAGATTTTTCCAAAGGTTAGTTGAATTTATTTTCTGTGCTGAGTGTCCCCTACAGCTTGACTAATGGGGGCGTTCAGCATATACTTCAGTGGCTCTCAATTTTTAGGCTTTCTTTTCAGGTCACTAGAAGAGATTGATAAAAGAGAGCAGAAGAAAGCCAGAGGAAAGAAACAGAGAACAGCCTCCTGAAGGATAATATAAATAGAGCACCAAATGCTAGTGAAGACAGCCTCTGCTGTGGAGTTGCTCTAGAGAAAGGATCCGGCCATTCATGTTTAGTGGAAGAAAAGCACCAAAGAATAGGGAAATGGCAAGGGGAGGAAGCAAACCAGAAAAAAACCCCAAAACTGTAGGGCAAATTTGCCAGAAAAATCTTTCAGTGCTGACAAGCTCCCAATCCATGGTGTCTGACATCTGCTGCCGATGGAAGCTGAGCTTCAGCGTGACTCAGAAGGCTTCAGAGCAGCTCTGTGTGCCTCCTGCACTGGCAGGAACTGATTTGGTATGCTCTGCATGTAGAATTTGCTTTTCCAAGAGAATATATACGAGCCTTTATTGGTAGTGGCTCAAGAACAAACGTTTAAGATAATCTGCTAGACAACAAAAATAAGAAGTCAAGTTTTAGAGTACAAATGACGTGCTTTTCCCACATGTAGGCAGTTTGAATTATATGCAGTGTGGTACATAGAAATATTTATTTAAGCATGAAAATTTGTATAATTTTTAATTCATATTTATTTACATGCATATACATGTATATAAGTGTGTATGCACGCAAAAAGTCTGTAGCTGCTTGCCGTGGATCCAAAATGCTTCCAAATTTAGATTTTAGAGAAAGCTCAGGGAAGTTGGAAACATGGAAACAGAGGGCTTGATTTATGATATTTAAAATGACAGAACACACCTGCCTGCAGGCCTCCCAATCCATTTGTATTCCTGGTACCTGGGTAGGACAGGGCTGCAGCAGCATGAGGATAATTAATACAGACTTCATCCTGCAGGGGCCATCGTCTGCCTCCAGGCCTTGTGACCCAAAAGCAAGAAATAGCTGATAGAGTCATATTGTACTGGGTGAGCACAGGACTGGGCACTCAAGTGACTTGCAGGGGGCTTTTGGAGGGAGGCTAATCTGCTCCTTGTGAGCCCACATGGACCTTTTCTGTCCTGCTGGGCAATTTGGCCTCAGACAGGTGAGACCGGGCTTTATGCAGACTGTTAACATTCTGCAAAAGCACTGAGATGTGGTTTTGTCTCTGATGAGAGCACACAGCTGTTCTGCTCCTGAGTTTCCTTTCTGCCCTGGTTTGTGCTCTCCCAACTGGGTGTTGGGGTGGTGGATGGGGTTTGGAGCGCAGAGTTTGGCAGAGCAGCTCTGCTCTCCCCAGCTCCCTGCCTGTGCCACCGCATTCAGCAGTGTGGGTGGACAAGGGACGGGAGCACCAGGGGAAATATTTGAGCAGAGCATAAGGTCAGAATAGTTCATAAGAAAGCGAAACAGGCTGTTAACCTGCTTAGAACAGAACCTTGTGTGAAACCTCTGCAGCTCTTGTGTTTTGTCCTCCTCTCACGTCCTGCACAAGGCATTCCCCTTCAATGGAGAGGTCCTCTCCTTCTGGATAAAGGTACAGGACTGTACAACTTTTTGAGTCAAATTCTGTTTTCTAGCCTCATTTTATGTCAGGCTTCTTGGGTTGAGAACTGCTCCTCCAGGACTGAATGCTGTCTGTGGACACAGGCATTAACACTTCCCTGCCTTGGAAGCAGAAGGCAGCAGAGCTATCTCAGGTGCTGCAGTGTTGTGGTGGTGCAGGGCAGTGATGGGACAGTGTGTGCTCCTGTCCCTGTTGCTCAGCACGAGCACACCCCTGCATGCTGCAGGACTCCAGGTGTTCAGGAGTGAACACAGGGCAGGGAAAACACCCCTGCTATGCAATCAGTTATTGATCCTGGCCTGCCAACAAACCCTGTCACTGGGTGTGTGTGGGGAAGGCAGATTATCCAAATTGCCCTTTTACCCCTTCTGATGCAGTTCTTGCCCTTTGCTTTGTTCCATCTCTTTGCACCTGACCATCTTTCAGCACAAGATGGGAAATCCTAACGTGTCCATGTCCACACTGAGACCTTGGCTGTGCTGCTGGTGTCAGCTATGGACATTAATTGTGACAACCTTGATAACCTAAATGAATTTTGAATTTGGAGCTGCCTTCAGAGGTGCAGTTGGATTAGGTAACCTCCAGAGCCCCCTCCCACCTGAATTATGGCTGGGCTGTCCTGAGCTGCTCTGTTGGTTGCTGACTGTGGGATTCCCATGGCTTGGCTCAGCTCCTTGGAATAAGAGGGAAAAGACACATTCTCCTGCAAGGTGATTCCAAGCATGAGCTTATTTTGTTGCTAAGATAATGGCTAGCAGGACCAATTTTCACACAGCCAAGGACGCTCATCCTGATCAAGGTCCCCAGATCCGTGTTCTCCAGAAGGGTTAAATAACCCCTGTTGTACACTGAGATTTAAACCCCATTCAGGTCCATTTTTTTTATATCTAGACAGAAATTACTCTATATAAAAATATCGTGTTGTGCTGTGGCGTATAGTAGGGACTAGAATAAAACTCCAAGAGCTGGCAGGAAACAGATTTTGGTGAAGCTGTGCTCCTGAAATGCAAATTGCAGAAATGATCAGAATAACTTCATGCAAATTATATTTATACAGATGATCCAGCTTTGGGAAGAAAGGAAGTTTGGGCAGTGCACAGCACAGAACAGCAAGCACCAAAAATGGCATTGGGGAAGTCAAGTTTAAACTTTATCTTAAAAAAGCACTCATACCTACATCTTGGAACAGTTAATTATTCAGTGAGGAGAGAAGTGAGAGAAGAAATGGGGAAGCTCTGCACCCAAACAGCAGAGATCCTCAGCTGGCGTGTGGGAGCTCTGAGTTCCAGCCTCTTTCCTGAGTTTTATATGGATTAGTGCATTTTCAGAGGTGAAATTTTTATAGTGTGCCTTTGCTCACTTTCAGCAATGGCTCCAAGGTTAAGTGATGTGTGGCAGGGCCAAACTGCAAATTCATGCTAGAACCATGGAAAGCTCACATATTCCTTAACCTTTGTGATCGCAAGCTCAAATCTGTATTATTTTTATTTTAAATTACGTTAGCTTCCTTTCTTTTTTTTAATCTTACCATTATTGTTGTTATTGCATGCATTTTGAATATTTAATATGAGTAATCTGTTTAGTAAGCAGGTTATGAATACCTGCATTTTTTGCAGGCTTGTAATAATTAATCACAGGGGGGGAAAAGCCATTCAGCCACTTAGTCCATTGGCCTGGGCTGTGTAAAAACCTTGTTCCTGTACTGGATTTGAATAAGTAATTTATCATCAATAATTTAGTCAAGAAGTTTTGACTTCTCCAGGTTTTAATTCAGCTATACAGATGTCTCTTGCACTTTGAATATGATCAGCCCTCTTTGCTTGAGCAGTAATATAGATTATTAGGGTTTTTCTTTAATCATTGTGTGTAGTGCCAGTTGTGTTTCCATAGGCACTTCTCCAGTAAAGTGTAATCAAATAACAATTTATGTGGAAACCTGAGGCAATGGAGTTCTGACTGTGTTAGAAATGCTTTTTGAAGCATCGTATATATGGAATATTTTAGTCTCTTTTAGTCATTTCTGTGATATTTACCAGAATTTTCATTGGGCTTGAAAAGAGTTGCAAAAATCTGTCACCGTTTTGTTTCAGAAATTCATCCCTGATGCTTTTGGATCTCTCAGTAAGTAAGACCTAAACATATGTAGTTAGAAATCCACAGTTTAAATCCTTTCATGATTGTGAGCAATTTATTTCATTAAACTCTCAGATATGTGCCCAAGTTTATTTGTGGAAGTGCTCTTCTGGAAATATTTAATTTTAGGGGCGCAGTGGAAACAAGTTTTCTCCAATTTGAGACCTTTGTAGATTTCTAATATTTTTCATCTCTTTTGATGAGACTAATGTACCTGGGTGTTTTTTAGAGGGACAAATATGTGTTCATTGCATCAGGAAAAGGGAAAAAGAAAATAAAAAGAGGTTTGGAGTTGTTTTGGGTTTCCTCGGAGTAAAACTCACATTTTGCGTGCACCTCGATTGTATTGGTTTATTCACTTTGCCAAACAGCCCACAAAGCTGTGAATATTTATTTAGTGCTGTTCCTAATCGTTTTTCTAATAGGGAATTATTTGGGCACAATGAAAGACATTTGTAAATGAAGCAGATAAGCCCCTTGGCAGACAAGGAGTATTTTGTCCAACACAAGAATTCTATTGTCCACTGCTTTAGTTGTCAAGTGCCTGGGGAGCCCAGGATTTATGATGATGTTACAATGGCCCTTTCAGAGGGGACTCTAAGAAGCTGTGAGATTCCGTTCCTCTGCTTTTCAGACTCCCAAATCTTTTTATCGTGCGAGGACAATGCCGGATTCAGCTGCTGCCTCGGCCCGTTTCACATCAGGCATTGTGCAATAATTACCATAGTGACAATGGGCCGGGGGCTCCTTCCCCTCTCCCCAGCCACATTTCCAAACTGCTCCACTTGTCACTTTGCATAAACCAGCTCTGAAGGCACGGCTTCTTTTGCCCCAAAAAGTCTTGTTAGGCAGTGTGGTTTAAAGAGCCACTGTGGCAAATCTGTTTGGAGCATTGGAACTGTTTAATGGATTTTTTTTTTTAATTTTCTTGTAATTGTAATTGGGCTTTGAAACAGCTTTCTGTAAATACAGCAGTTGGGAGGGGTTTGGCTTTTCGCCCTTTTGTAAGCATTATAAGGTTACTAGAACTACTGAAGGCATATTCAGCCGGAGAGAAAATAGGAAAATAAAAATGTTATACAGTAATAATAGGCATCTGATAAATGAAATGGTAATAGGAAGTAAATAGGTATCTGATACCTAACTATCAATTACTCAGCTAAAATATTCTGTCTACGGTCACAAGGATGGAAATAGTCTCGAATCCTGTTTTTAATGGAAACTGACTTCTGGAGGAGTTTCTCCTTGCTGGATGTTAATATGAAGATTTATTTACTTCTAATATAATGCTACCAAAAAAAATCAGTTTGTAACCCCTGATATTTGTGGAAATGCAGTGTGACTGAAGAATAGAGGCTGTAATTGGCAGTGAAACGATTATTTAGTATATATTATCTATTATTCTTTAAGATGCTTCCAGCCCAGCCCATTGTGGTTCCATGATTGGTCCCTTTGCTGGTGGCCAGGTGGATGCACAGGGAGAAGCTGACAGAGCTGCAGGTCAGGTGGGGACTGGCAGTGTCTGTTAGCAAATCTCTGAGGCTTTTAAAATCAAAAGAAGACCTTAAAAAAAATGGATGGTAGGAATATTTAAGAGGATATTTTTGAGAAGTCCATATCCAAGCAAATTTAAATGTCTCAGGCATAAAGGAATCTTGAGCTGCAAAGTCATTCATAAAAATGTTGTTTTCTGTAAAGATATTGAACAAATTATCAAAATGAGGGAGTTTAGTCAGTTTCAGTCATTCAATATGAATTGTGAATTAGTTTAAAAGGGTCATTTATGAAAAAAATTACTTGCAAAATGTATTTCAAAGTGCCATAGGTACTTCATAGCATGAATGTGGAGTGCTTTTACAAACCAAGTGCTTTTATATTAGTGGCTCGGTCATCAAACAAATCATCACTCCACAGAGCTTAACCTTAGCAAAATCCACTGTTTAGGAATTATGGCACGGTATCCCAAATTTTTAAAAGGGACTCAATGTATTTGCAGTTGTGAGGGGCCACAGAAGCCACATGACTTTATTTCTTCCTTTGATGGAGCAAGAGTGTAATATGTTTGTGCAATATTGAATATAAAATAGTCAGTCAATGCCTGTTTCTTTTTCAACACTTGTGCTGGGAACTCTGAAATTCAGCCTCTGCTACTGAACTGGGTTTTTTGCAATTATAACTTAATTGGTTTAATGGGGTTGAAAAGCGGGTATAAAATGAAGGATTGATACAGATGAGGTATCTTTAACAATTAAACACTACAGAAAATTACTGACTTGGATCTATCAGCCCAAAGTACAAAAGCTATTTTTTAATAATTAGGTCTAGAATTTTTCAGTTAATAAATTTGGAGGTACTGTGGAATCTAGCCTGATTTCCTTGGCTGGAATGGATCTTAGTCCTAGAATTCAATTATGGCTGTTTAAGTGTCCATCAAGGTCTCAAACCTCAGAAATGCAGTGTCTGCACCAGTAGGTAACAGATCACACAGAGTATTTCCTTTGCATTCAGTCACATTAATTGTATTTTATCTATATTTCATTTCTGTGGGGACAGTGTCAGAAACACCTGGGATGATGAGGTGTGAAATGATGAGGTGTGAGGATGGCTGCTCTGTGAAATTGTGACCCTCCTTAACTTACCAATTTAAATTCAAGACTTGTCATGAGAAATGATTCAGCAGGTTTCTTTTTGTTTCTGCTCCCTTTGTCCAGACTGACTCAACTTCCTCCCCATTTCTGAAAGCATTGTAACCACTGAAACAGCTGACTTCTTACAGGCAGAGGCACCTCTTACTTGTTTGGGGTTTTTTGCTTCAGATGTAAAAAATCTGTCATATTTTTTCACTACTGTAATGGCAGTTCTACTTCCTAAAATAATCTTCTCCCTTTTCCATAATAATGATAAACCAACTAATTTTCTAATATCCCTTTAGAGCACTTAAAAATGTTCAAAGCACATCTTGCTGGTTAGTGGCATCGGCAGCTGTTCCTTTTTTCACTACAGTGTATCTTGTCTTGGATAACATTTCCAGAACAGATTTTTTCCATAGATAACACAAAAGAGATGTGAAAGAATTTTGATATGGTCTCAAGAATTTTAGTTACGGGAACACCATAGCAAAAGTGAGTCTGTTAAATATTCCAGGTTGGAGAGGGCTGGGATGGTGGAAGGTGTCCCTGCCCATGGCAGGGGTGGCACTGAGTTATCTTTAAGGTCATTTCCAAACCTGGTCTTCTGTGATTCTAGACAAAAGCTATTTATTAATTACAAATAGTATTTAATTGCTTGTCTTTAGACTCTCTTGAAGCTGCTGTGGTAGTTTATAGGCCAGACTTCAGTTTCCTTTTATTATGGTCCCACCACTGGTTTGGATTTTAAATGGCCTTTTTCCTTCTTTGCAGCCAGAACTGAAGTAGTGGCTGAGTGGCAGCAGAGGGCTGACAGGTGTCACAGCTCCTGAAGTGGTATTTCAGATGTGTGGAATATGCTACATCAACTGGCAGCAGGTTTCCAGTGGGTGAAGGTAAGTCCTACATCCAACCCTGTGATCTCCTGAGGGATGTCAGGGATCCATGGCTTGGGACCTTGTTTCTGTAGTGTCTAAAGTGTTTCTGCAATATAGGGAACATTTCTGCAGGCACTCATCCCTCAGAAAGTTTAACCAGAGCTCCTGAGAGCTCTCAGCTGTAGGACACACATCATCCTTCTACCTCTGTACAGCACAGTTTGATAAGGGACACATTTTGAATCCCTTTTGTTGAATTTCTTGTTTAAAACATCGGAGTATTACTTGAAAATTCACAACAGTGGAACACTGAAGAACAGGAATGTAAGAATTTTTCTGATGTTTAGGTTTACAGCAGGAAGTGATCAGTCAAACAGGTTCATACTTTCCTTATTCGAGTGAATAAGTGATTAATTCCATATTTGGACTCTTTTTCTGATATTTTGTGCAATACCATTGAACTCAATCTAACTGCTCAGACTTGGGTGGGGAAAAGAACTTCGTGGTGACCCTTAGGCTTCAGAGAAGGTGGAAAGTGTGGAAGTAGAGAGTATGGGAAACTAGACCTTTAAAATTGTTGGATCTGCTGCTCTGATGCCTTTAATTTTTCAAATCCTCTGACTTTCAGTAGTGCTGTTGCTGCAATTCCACAGAGGTGAGAATTGCTAACTTACAGGAGTGTCCATTGTTCATTTTAAAGTTTAACACAGAAACAGATTAGGTGTAATAGATAATAAATATATAAACACTGTCATTTTTACAGAATCAAAGGTACGAGCCCACCTGAATTGTGTGGGATAAAAAGTACAATGCCAGGATATTAAAGCTCTTTGTCTTGCTGACTCATTCACAGTTTCTACATTCAATTCACTCAGGTCCTGCTTGACAGATGCTTAGTTTCTGTGAAAATGTCCTTGAATGACAATTATCTTATTTCTGGCAGCCAAATGGACTAGCACTTCAACGTCCTTGTGAGCAGCTCTATGGGTTATGTGTGTGTGGTGTCCTCAGATTTGGGGAGGGGACTGCAGCAGCCAGGCTGGGTGACACCAGCAGCACTGGGTTTAATTAACTCCTGAGCAAGGGCAGAGCTCAGCATGGCAGGTTCTTGTTCTGTCTGAACACAAAAGCCACATTTTGCAAACAGTGCTCAGCTCTTGTTCAGATCCAGCTTCTCAATGGAGCAATTCTAAAAAGGGTTTGGTTTGAAGACTAGCTGTTTAGGATTCAAATTCATTCCTGGGTATCAAGAAGACGGAAAAAAAATTTCTGAAATTAGTTCTGCATGTCTCCGTTCCATGCACAGTTACATAAATTTTCTCACCACTCTTCGGCCTCTTTTGGCATTTTCTAATATCCCAGTTCATGGTTTAGTTCAGGCTCCTTTCTACTCTGCTTATTCCTTACTTCAGAGCTACTTCCAAACAGATTTAATTTTCAGAAATTAAAGGACTGTGAGGAATAAGCTTTAAGGGAAACAGCCCATCACTCTCACTAATTTAGGAAATAAGTAAATTTTACCTGGGTCCCTATCCCAGTTTTATCTGACTTCCTTTTCATAGACGTCTTTGCATTTCAGAGTTAAAGCAGATAATTTGTGAAAGAAAGCATCCTGCAGAGAGACTGTGGGATCTTCCCTCTGCTTTGGAGTGTGAAGTGTCTCCCTGCAAAAGAGGAGGAACAAGAGCTGCTTTTGTTGATTATCATGTAAACCTGTGACTCCATATGCTTCCTAAATTCTCTTCCCTTCTTTTGAAGGATCTTTCTTAAATTACTTCCAGCTGTGCCTATTCAGGAATGCAAATTTCCTGTTACAGTATCTGGATAATGACAAGAGTTGAGAAGGTAAAATATATTTTTGTTTAACTATTGTTCATGGAACAAAGAGCAGTGGGGCAGAAAGCAAGGCCCAGCTGAGCTGCTGGGGACTGTGACACAGCCTTGGCTCAGTCACTACAGAAGGTGACCAGGAGCTTCAGGAACTGGAGATATCTTGACTGGACATTTCCTTGCTGTGCTGCTTGGATTTTCTATACTGAATTTCAAAAGAGACTGAGGGTAAGCACACGTCTTGGTTTGGAAAGACAGGTGTCTGCTAAGGAGGGCAGGAACCTCCCCTGGAATGGAGAGTGCAAACCTCCTCCCTCCGAATTATTATAATTTTGAAATTAAGGGGCTCTCAGGCAAAGACATGAGAATAGGAACAACAGTTCTTTACTAGTATGCATAACAAGGCAAACAAACAACAATAACTATGGCATTAACAACAAAAACAGAACTAGGAACCTTGTGCCAGCCTTCTCGGCTGAGATGGGAAGGGATGGAGGAGAGGCTTTGCTCCACAAAGCCCCGGGGCAGTCTGACCCCGGTGCCCCTGCAAGCCTCTGAGGAGCACTAAGCTGGAAGGGCAGGAATGAGCAGAAATCCCGAGCTGGTGGATGAGATGTAGCAGAAGCTCTGTGGTGGTAGCTGGAACTGCAGGACGTCCCGGCAGGGCAGGGGGTGCGAGGCTACAGCGCAGAAAGATCCAGAGCAGCGCTGAGGAAAGCGGTGGGGGCAGGACAGCGACGGCCCAGCTCCCAGCAGGGCAGCAAAAAGAAAGCGAGCTCAGGATTCCCGGGCACACGAGCAGATGGTCCCTAGGACTGGACTCCAGTGGTGACAGTGANTCCTTCTGATGCTGACAACGAGAGAGCAGCTGCCCCCAGCCCCGTCCTTTTTACCTGTGCCCTGCAAAGCTCATGGTATCTTCCCCCTCCGAGAGAAACTCCCAGAGACAAAAGAAGTGTAGCCCAATGCCACACTCCTCTCCTGACTTCAGCCAATTCTTTTGTTTTTCCTTAAGTACCCATAAGTACCCAGTAGTTAATTTCCTAGCAACTTATGGGAAAAAAATTCTATAAGTAAAAAAAGAAAGAAACCCAACCCTCAACAGCACAAGAAATACACTTTCCTATGATTATATTATTTTGTAAAGCATCCCACGTGAATAACAGGTCCTCAGGACCCCATAAAAGAGTACTCTCACAGAATCATAAGACCAGAGAATCACAGAATGGTTTGGGTTGGGACCTTAAAGCCCATCCAGTGCCACCCCTGGCCATGGGCCCTGTCCCAGGCTGCTCCAAGCCCCAGTGTCCAACCTGGCCTTGGACACTGCCAGGGATCCAGGGGCAGCCACAGCTGCTCTGGGCACCCTGTGCCAGGGCCTGCCCACCCTCCCGGGGAACAATTCCTGCCCAATATCTGACCTGAATTTCCCTTCTTAAGTGTGAACCCCTTGCCCTGGCACTGCAGCTCCTGATGCAGACCCCCTCCCAAGGTTCCCTGAAGCCCCCTCAGATCCTGGAAGGCTGTGATGAGTTCATCAGAGGGTGAGGAACTGAAGTTCACTTCCTGAATGTATAAATTAGTGCTGTATATTGCATACTTTGCCTCTTTCATATGTAACATTTAATTCTTACGTAGAAAGACCATAATGGGAAAACCAGGCTGATGTACAGAGCAGATCTTGGAAGGAAATTCCTCTACAGTTTTGTTTTTGCACAGATGCCATGTGGAAAGCAAACTATCTGTTTACCTCAAGTTAAGACCTGTTTTGGCTTTTTCTTCCAAATCCTATCTCCCAGAAGTAAAAACCAGTAAACACTCAAACCACTACACTAAATTAGACAAAACAGAATTCAGCAAACATAAAACCACTACACAACCCACAGAAGAGACACTTACTGTACCTGCAGGATTAGCTCATTCCATGTATTTAAGGATGGATATTAGTAATCTTAATGAAATAGGCTCACATATGAGGGCAAAAGCTTAGATTTTAGTAGGATGACACTCCAAAGTACAGGGAATCCCTAGGTGGCTCTTAAAGAAAGGCCTGAGAGTGAACTGTTAAGAGAAGTGTCATTTCACCTAGTCTGTGCAATGAGCTGAAGTCTGAATTTATTACTTCTGCCTTTTTGATTCTGTTCAAGACCTTGCTTGAGCTGAAAAACCTTTGGAAACATTGTTAGGATAAATATAAGACATATTCTAGTCAAACAGATCCCAAAGAAAAATTATTATTTTGTTAGAAATAACAAAGACTTCAAAGTGGGGAAATACATTGACACTGTCCTGTCTCTTATGGTCTCAGTACCTCCTAACATGGACATGTCAGGTTTTCCTATCTGCTTTTTAATAGAAAATTATTTCCATGTTGCCTTGAAAGAATCTTGAATGTAGAAGAATGTTGGAAGGAGTGATTTGTTTTTGGAAACAACTGAATTGTACCTGAGCTGAAATTCAGCTTTGCATGGCAAAAAATTTGTTCCAGGTTGAATCCTGAAGCAACTGAGTCGTCAGAGACTCACCCCTGCATCTCCCAGCTTTCTGGGGAATCCCAGCCCTGTCTGGGCTGCAGGGTGGAGCTCTGGAGAAGGATCTGGAGCAGCCTGGCTGGGCTAAGGAAAGGGAAGCTTATGAAAACCCTGCCAGGATGAGATTCCCTAAGGAATTTGCACTGCACAGGCTGCAGAGATTGGCCAGCAGAGGAGAAAGGGCATTAAATGATTGATCCATTGACTGAACACCCCTCCCCCACCCCCTCCCCCCGCAAAATTCCAATCACTTCTGGGCTGAATTAACCTCAAGTAGTTGTGCTCCGATAAAGTGAACTTCTGGCAAAAGTTCCACAGTTACTTCAAAGGTGAAAAGTGGGAATTAAAAGCAAGATTGGAGTATTTCTGAAACAATTTTTATGGGAATTTATGGAGAAAATTGTTGTCAGCTTTAACAACACATAAATATACAGTATGCATATATATATACATGCACATATTTACCTATATACATATATGTGTGTGTATACATATATAGTTGCTCACTTTTTGCTTTAATAATGATAACAATGGTGAGGAGGAGAATAATAGCATATTTAAAACTTATACTATGATGTCTCCAAGAAAAAATACACACAGCCAGGGCTAGGGAAAAGAAATCCAGAGAAAACTAAATAGTGTGACTTTCACATATATATTACATATGAAAAGATGACTGTGCACTCAGCCTTTCAAGGTTTCATATGCAATAAAAGCTATTTGAATTCTACTCAGATGTTAGTTTACTGTCTCAAAAATGGACGTATCTATATGCCATAAAATAAATAAAAATGTAATATATTTAATTCTTTTGAGGTGATTAACCCAGCCAATTACTACATTGTTAGTCACAGCTGAAGAAAAAATTTCTTAAAAATGTATCTTGCAGGAACACTTGTTGATATAACTATGCAGCAGATGTAATTTATGTGCTTTCCTCATCTGTATAAACACTAATAAAGATACACAAGTAATGATTGGTAAAATCTAATGTAATGCATAGGTTTTTCCCTCTCCATTCCTGACAACCTGCATTTGCAACCACTCAGTTACTTTTATTTTAAAATGGCTTTTCAATTACATTCTGCTGCTGTAGGGGAAAGCTTTTTGACAAAGGCATGACATAAACCATTTCTATTGCAGCTCCATCATAGTTCCCACAGCTAAACTAGTCTGGACAGTTCATTAAAAAGAAAAATTAATAGTACAAGGTTGTAGGGAAACAATAACAGATTATGACTGGCCTGTGGCAGCCCACTGAATTCATGCAGTGAAATAAAAATTATTCTCTTGTCTCATAAATGAAGCTTTGTTCCAAGGTTTCAGGTGAAGTCTCTCCTGTTCCTTTACAGGAAAAAGCTGTCTAGTTTCTGGTCTATAAAAGCAATACTTGTAATTAGTGCAGAAGAGTAGTGAGGATTTTTGGGATAGAAAACATCCATTTGATAATCACTGAATGCATAATAATAATAAATATAATAATAATAAACATAAGATCAAAGAGAATGGCATAGAACACAACACACTGAACAGATACAGTAAAGCAAAAAAATAACCCTCTCAGGGCTGGTCAGGGGCAAGAAGGACAAAATGAGGATTGAGTCAGGAGTTGATCCAATTTTTTCTTATTTAAGGTAGAAACTGCTCTAAACCAGGCTAAATTTGCTAAATTCTGTGTGCCAAAGCTGAAGTATTCGTGATTCCATGGCAGTTCTTTCAGGTCTGCTGCTGCTACCTGTGTAGCATCATGTGTGATTTATCTCTTGCTTGAGGCTGTTCTAAAAGGTGCAACCAAAGTCCTATAGCCTCCCTTTAGATGGGCGTGCATATTTTCCCCAATTTCCTCAGGGTCCTGCGGCTCAAATTTTCTGTATAATTCTGGTATGTGTGGCAAGCAGACAGACTTAGACTTTAATGCTGTAATCTGAGTTTCATTATATTGATGTTATAAATTCCTGTCTCAGAAGATATTTCAAAGAATATGGGCTCTGGGATACATTACCCATTCCTTTTGGCCAGTAGCCACAACCTCCTAGTGAATTCAATGGGATAATGGGAGAGGCCAGGAAAGGGGAAGTCTGAGCCAACATCACATTTGGAATCAAAATAGGACTGACCCTGAAGGGTATTTTCTGTTTCTGTTTATGAACACGATCTTCTTTTAGAAACAACAGCCTAAAATACTAAATATTCATGGTCATATTTAGTATGACCGTCTGTATTTTAGAATTATCCCAAAGCTTTATCCAAAAGCTATATCCAAAGCTTTATCCCTACTTTCACAGGAGAACTTGGCCATTTGGCCTCCAGTTCTCCCTTCTCTCCCCCCAGAATAGAAAAGCAGATTATGTAACCTGCATTGCCTGGCCACCGTGAGAGGCCTCCTGGCTGTCCTGGCTCAGGTTCATGCCATCAGCTATATTTTGTGAACCCGGGCTGCACTGAAGCAAAAATAACCAACCAACCCAAAGGCTCTGTCTTGACCTCCCGAGCTGTTCTCATACTTTCTTACTGCAGGCAACATGTGTGAGTTGGAGCACACTGGGGAGAAGATATTCCCTACTTATTCCAGGGAATGTGCTCACACATTTAGCACTCACTAATGAGCTGTTCATCCCAAGGCTGGGAGCCAGCTGTAGCCTTCACGGCTCTGCTGTCTGTTTGTGAGCCCAAAGGTGCCACCTGTGTCTCCTGTCCCCCTCTGCCATGTGTGAGACCTAGGAGAGAACAGCCCCATCCCAGGAACAGGCTCACCCCAAGGACAGCTCAACAAAGACTGTGCTGTCTCAGTACAGCCACTGACCCACTGCTTATCACCCCTCTACTGCTCCCAGCATCAGCAGAATGACACCAAAGTTGTACGTTCAACGAATGGAATGACCACTTTTCTCCTCGTAGGTCCGTAGTCATTAGATTTGCTTTATCTTTAGCAAATACAGGAATAATTAATTAAGTGGGAAAACGTCGCAGCGAAGACTAGAGTGGTAATGGCTTTTTAATAACTGTCAAAACCACTCTCCCAAGCAGGGGCTGGTGCTCTGTTGGGTTAGAGTTATCCAGGCTGCCTCTGTTCCTCATGTACTGTTCCTTCTGTTTCCTCTGCACGTCTCACACAAGGCTGACACTTTACCCTTTGTCCAGCTGAGTGCTTTGCCTCTGAGCCATTATGGAATAACATCCAGGTCTCAGTCCAGGTTCCTTGAAGTCTCCACCAGTTTAATCTGCTGCAGCTTGTTGAGCTCATGTAACCCAAAAGAACCAAAATTAAAAGCCAAGAATGTTCTGTTGGCCTAAATTCTAGAGTCTAACCAGGAATCTATCAGTTCAGCCACACTGAGCTCTTATGCAAGTTATGTATGGTTAAAAGTGGTGCACAGGAGCTTCCCAGTCCCTGCCTTTTCCTGATGGAAAGGAGCCATCAGCTCTCTCAGGCAGAGGTCTTGAGGCAAGATGGTATGGGACCTGATCCCAGAGAATGCAGGAATGGATCCTTCTCCCTGCACCCAGAGCCACAGTTATGTTTCTAGTACGTTATTTTTCTAGAGCCACTGTTATGTTTGCAAACCTGCTCCTCAGGCTGCACTTCCCCCTCGGTTCTATAGGGCACATGCCTGCCTGTGTTGCTGTGAAAGGTGATTTTCTGGGTGTTGAACAGCACCCTCTGCTCCCTGAGTTGTCCCTGAGCTCTGTGCAGCTCCCTGCCTGCAGTGATTCCATGGCTGAGCCCTGGGCAGCAGTTTCCAGCCCCACCACCCTCTTTTCCCTGACTTTCAGATCTCCTCTCTCCTCCTGCACTGTCTCCTGGCTGCACAGGTAGTTGACTGTATATGGACCAGTGCATTGTTTTTAGAACTTCATTTCAAACATATGCATAAACCCACTTGTGTTACAACACAGAGTCGTCCTGAGCTAAGCAAAAAGCCCAAGAAAATCAGGCAACGGCCCCTTGATCCTTAGATCACTTGTTACAGCCAAATAAATTAACCAAACCCAAGGCCTGGGCAGGCCAAAAGTGGTGCTGACGCTGCCTAAGAATCCAGCTGGGTCCTGCTGCGTGTGCTGGCAGCTCACTCCAGCTTGGGCAAGTGACAGGCAGTGGTGTCACTGTCCTAAGGCCTGACAAGGCACTGAAGTTTTAACGAGTTCACCTTTACTTGTGAAAAATTATTTTTTACACTATTTATTTAAGCCGAATTATTAAGTAAGCATTTAGTAAACATTCCTATTGGCAATCCTATGTTTACACCATCATTCGTGTTATACACACCATCACATATTATAGCTGGGTTTAGTTAAAGCTGTGTTTACAAACATAATACAAGTTCCTGTGCATGACCTTCATAATTATTCTTCCTGCTTATAATATGGATTTGCCATTCCTTGGGTCTTATTCTAAGCTCACTGTCTGAAGATTAAGCCAGAAGGGGTTCACAAAATTTGCACAAAAAGTTAAAAAAAAAAAAGTAAAGTTTTTTATAGCAATGTTTACCCTGTCAGCCATCCATTGGAACAAGAAATATGTCTGTCTGCTCAGAAAGATGTTCCCTGTTCTTGGATGAATCCCCAGATCCAGTTTCTCCAGCTGGTGCCTGTCTGGTGCTTTATTCCCTCTGACCACTGGATTTCCAGGAAGCTATTTTTTATTGTCCTTTTGCTCACCCTTGTGAGTTTTTAGGTTGAAAACACTGTCTTTGGGTCTTCAAAGTGGTAAGAAAACAGAAGGTTAGCTTTCCAGACAAGCATTGTGTCACTGTCCTTGAGTGGGATAAGGTAAAGGTTCCATAAAGAAATTCAGATACTGATCCACGTGGGTTACTCTTATGCAACATTATCTCATATACCAGAGAGATTTAAAGGAAAAGGAGGATGGGAGTTTCAGCATCACATATAAAGAAAAACATAGACAAGGAATGAAAAGAAAATCTTTAAATGGAAAGAAAGCTCCATATTCTTTGCAATATGAACAATACCAGCAAGCACCAGAACTTATATTCTGTGAAGTCTGAGGTACCAGACTAAGCCAGAGAACAAGGTGAGGGTTAGCTAAGCTTTTTCTGAGGGTTGAATCAGTGCTGTTTATCAGGTGAATGGCAAATCCCCACAAATAAAGGGGAATCTTTAGCAAAAGTAAAAGAACTTAATCCTGGAAAAAAACACCAAAAACTCATGGGATGCTCAACATGCTGCATCTAACAGTTTTAGCCCGAGTTGAAGCCAAAGCCAAAGTACAGCTGGAACATAAAATTACACATTTGGAAACTCCATGGAGCTGTGAAAGCCTCATTTACCTCTATCAGGGCTGATCAAATTCCCAGAGCAAAGAAGGGAGGCATTGGAGCTGATGGATGGCCACACACAGAACCTCCTTAACTGCAGCAGCCCAGTCTCCAAGGGCCCCAACACTATGGATTTATGGACTGTTCCATTTTGTGCCCTCCACTGGATCATCAGTCCTGGGCTCTCCATCCCCTTCATCTTGTTCACCATCCACTTGCTTTAACACTGCAATTTGGCCTTCCAGTTCTCACCAGCCCTCTTGGGCTTAATACATAGAATTTAAAAGCTTTCTATTGACACAACTTCCATTTTCTTTCCTTCTGCACTCCCAGGACTGTCAGCAGTCATTTGAGCTTGGTGCTTATTTCAGCTGAGAAGTCAACATTTCCTTTACAAAAGCTAAAAAGGTCCAAAGTTTTTAAGCATTCCATCCTTCTTCTAATAAATATAGCAAGCACCAATGTTTCTAGAAAGTTTATGTTTGGTGACAGACTCTCTCATCTCTCTTTAGCCTAATAGTTCCTTTTCCAGACAAAAACCCATAATTACTCTAAGAGCAATTTATTTAATTACTGTTATGGGAGATTTCAAAGGAAATTGGTTGGACTGAAATAGTGATATCACCCTGGCAACATTTTGAAAAGAACATTTTGGTAGAAAATATGCTGAATGTAAGGGCATGTTTAATGTCGAGAAAAATGCTTAATCCTGTTCTGGTGAATGGAGCTTTCAGTATTTATATGTGTATATTTGTACATATATGGCATTTTTTTAATTATTGGGTTTTGGATTTATTTAATTTCTATAAATGTAAATTTTCCCCCTCTACTTGGCTCATATTAAGGTCATTTAATCAAAAAAATTAAACTATTCTCAATCTAGCAGTCCTATCAAATGTTAGGTTTTCCTCTTTCTTTTTCCAAAACTCATTTTTAAAGGCACTTCAGGGATTTTCATTAACGAGAAAATTGTTATTGATGTGGAAGGTGAAGTTTTACCTTACTGGACACAGGTTCTTTCACACTCCAGTACTTTTATATTGTCCTGCTGGTTAATGAAGACATTGCTGGTGCAAGATGCAGAAATGAGGTTGGTCTTCCAGGACATGCAGATACACCCCACCAGATCTGATTATTGCACTCTTAAGGCCAAGACTTGCCCTTGACACCAGAGTAATGGTGGCAAAAGGTGATTATAGCCTCAAAACTGCTAATGCACTTCCAAACTACATCTAGTAAAGCTGATTCATAGATTTAGCTATGAATATCACTAATCTGATTTTTAAAATGCACATTTTTGGCCAATCTCCCACGACAAACTCTCTGTGAAACATCAGTTCAAGGTATTTAAAATTTGTGTTTTCTGCATGATAACAATGACACCAAACATCATCCCAGCTGTAGCAAGGCACTGCCTTAAATCTGTTGTCGTTACTGGCTCTCCCACAAGAACAGAAATGAAACATTTTGTCACCATCATCTGTAATTACAGGTCAGAAATAGTGCCAAGCCAGGTCTGGGATTTGTTTGTGGTTCATATGATCAGTTAGAAGGACGTGATGAACATGTTTAACTCAAAATGAGTTATGCTCATGAAAAATATGCTGAAGAATTTGCCCTTTTTTTTAATAGATTAGTTGAATGAAAAACAAATTTTAATTGCAAGCTGACACCAGCCTGTCTTTTTTGTGCTATTTTTTGTACCTGTCTTTTTTATGCTATTATTGCATTTATTTGTATGCTTAGCATCTCTTTGCATCATCCTAGCACCTGTTCCTGGATTTTTGGGTTTGCAGTATAAAGTTGGGAAATATGCCTTAGTCCTTACAGCCTATGAACACTAAAAATCCATCTAACTCCTCTGATTTGTGCTCAGAGCAGATCAGGAAGCCAAAAGGAAGTTGTTTTAATGAAGGTGGTGTTTTCTTTGCTTTTGTTTACTTGGGGGGGGGGGGTTTAGATTAAATGGGAATATTCTATGGTGACTAATTGCAGCAAGACATCTCAGAAAAGATTCACGCAAATATTGTTTTTCATTATAATCTTGTGATTTAATGAGTTGCAAATAATAATAGAAATGTGAAGATTTGGTCTTTTCAGCTGGTAGCCTGCCATTAGGTATTTAAACAGTGATGGTCTCCTTTATTAGTGCCACTGATGCTGCTTTAGGGATGTGTTTGAATATTCTGAGGTTGTTATCTCACGCTTTTGAGCCAAAATTGGTTTCCTCACGGACAATCTTTGCCTAGGCAAAAATTAATTATTGATCCAATTTTTCATTCAGAAATCTCAAAGTGGCTTTTATGCTCTTTATGGAAGAAATCTGCACTTAACTGGAGTAGTTAAGCAAGCTATCAAAAAAAGAACCTTCCATGGGCATGGCTGAAGGATCTGAGCTCATCCTTCTGCAGCTCCAAGAGAGCTGGGGAAAGAAGGCTTTTGATTGGTAATTTAGCTCTCATCTCTCTTTAGCAAATGTATTTGTAAAGGGGACTCTCAGTAATTCCCTAACTTGTCGAGTTTTATAAAGATAAATGTTCCAGGGGCTGCAATGGGGACCTCTCTAAAAGAGTCGTGATGTGGAAGTCTTTCATCAGGAACTTTCCTGCTTGAGGGGGACATGCGGATTGAGGAGTCCAGTAGGATTAAATTCAAAGGGGAAGAATGTTTTGTAGAGGAACACTGTGGCCACACAAAGACCACCCAGGATGCTTTAGCAGTCTGGTATTTGGGCAGCACTGCTGAAGCTGCCTCTGGAAATGGAGCTGTAAGTGCAGAACCACAGACTGAATTTAGATTTCTGCTCATGTGGAGGCTGCCAGCCCTTCAGCAAGAGATTATGGATCTGAGCAGAAAAGGATTGCTGGCTGGAATTCTGTCTGCCTTGGTTTGGAAGCTCAATAGACCTGCCTGCAATCATTAGTTTTTGATAGGTTTTCACTCTTTAATCTTGACTTCCTGTCTCATTTCTGGCACATTTCTGTGTCATTTCTGGCACAAACCACAAACAAAGAGACCCATCAGTCACAGCACAAGCATTATTCAGATATATCAATTCTTAGGGGAAAAAGTATTCAGTGTTGGCTTGGCATGTAAATACAGCATTAGTAATTGCAAGTAAGTTGAACTTTAGTTGTCATTTGTGTCCTCCTCAGGGTGTCACTGGTAGCCACTCACAGAATAACAAAATGACTGAGCGTAGGATGGGCTGGGCTGCAGCCTCACTGGCCTTGGAGCATCTAGGGAATTATGAGAATTTGTCTGAGTAGCACAAGAATACAATTACTATTTAAAATAAACTCTACCAAAAGGCTATTCATTACTTGAAATGACTCTATCAATCACCATGTTCTTTAATAAGACTACCTTTCTTATGCTGGTTGTTTTCCTGTAGAGTTTATGCTTAAAACCAGACAGCCTCTGTCACATTTATCTTAAGTGGATCTCCCCAGGGCAGCAAGTAAATGTAAAACTCTGTTTACAGCCATTTTTCATTTCCCAGGCCTTTTAATATCACTCTCTCAGGCTTATTTCTTATATTCACTCCATAATGTACTAAGTTGTCGTCCTGCTTTCCCCTGCTTTATATGAGATACAGCAAGCAGCAATCTCACCCTTCCCCAGTGAGCGCAAATTAAACCAAAGCTTGCCCTCCTTCCATGATGAATTCAGAGGTGGATGCTGACAGCACATCACACTGTTCAGGGGGTTATTTCTCTTCCTCTTCACAGAACAATGACTTCTGTTTTCAAAGGGCCATCATTTTATGGTGTTGTCTATGGTTTCATAATACTGAGTCTCAAAGCTGCTACAGGAAAACGTGGCTACATTTCAAAAACTCTTCTTTAGAGCAGCTGGGGATTATTGGCTTTAAACATCTCAGTAATCCAATACAGTGCTATAAAACATAATTTAAAAATGCAAAGGATTAAGATTTCCTTTCATAGGATTCTACAGAACTCAGAATAGGATTCTACAAAACTTGCTTAGCATTTTTGAAGTGACTTCTATTGTCAAGATGAAAATCAGCAGCTCTGTAAAGATTTCACTTCTGTATTTAGTACATACAAATCTTGCCATGACCTAGAATTCTTATGTGGTAGGACACCTCTAGAATCTTGGCTGTCTGCTCAATAAATATAAAGTTTTATATATATATATATATATGCAGAACTGCAGCCTCAAATTCTAATCCTTTACATTGCAGTGTAAAGTTCTCCCATGCAAAACACAGAACATGAACTAGTGTGAGGAGTGTGAGGTTGTCATTATTCAGTGCAATAACTAAGAGAATTTTTCTCCCCCAAGTATCTTTGAATATGAAAAGTTTCCTTTTCTGGACTAAATACTTTTGTCTCATAAGACTAATTATGTTTTGTGAATGGCACAGAAAACTTTATATCAATTTGCATTCAGATGAGGGTTGTTTGCTGTTCTCTCCAGTGGGGCCTGGAATGTGCTCCAGCAAGAGGGACCCTGAGCTGCAGAAGGGCTCACAGGGAGTTACTGGCTGCTGGTTTGCTTTGGAATCACACACTGGGAAAAAATGAGATTTACCAGTTACATATACAACAGGAATGTATAGAGTTCAGAGCTCTTGTCACCTAAACAAAACATTTTACATGAGACCAGTGCACATTGGCCTTCATTAAAAAATTCCAGAATGGTTTGGGCTGGAAGGGACCTTAAAGGTCATCCAGTGCCACTCCTGCCATGGCAGGGACACCTTCCACTGTCCCAGGCTGCTCCAAGCCCCAGTGTCCAACCTGGCCTTGGACACTGCCAGGGATCCAGGGGCAGCCACAGCTGCTCTGGGCACCCTGTGCCAGGGCCTGCCCACCCTCCCAGGGAAAAATCTTTTTTCCTAATATCTGCTCTAAACCTTCTCTCTATCAGTTGTCCTGTGATGCCACGCTCCTGGTGCCTGATTCCCAGTGAACACATGACCAGACTCTAGGGTGGCTCACCAGCATGGAGTCAGTTTGATGCAGAGGGAGTCCCTCAGTTTTTAGTTCTCCTATTTCACATGGGATGAGTGAGGCCCATGGTGCTGAGAGAGGGAACTGTGCTGATGCTGTGTCCCAGTGCTGCCCTGGGAGAAGAGGTTCATTTGAGGAAGCAAAACTCCATCTCCCAGTGATTTCCTGACTGGAAATACACAGGAAGCTCTAAACTGCTGGGGTACAGCTCAAAGGTGATGTTGTCTCATATCCCAGTTCAGCTGTCCTTTTAAAGGAGGCCTTGCAAATTTTGACACACCAGTGTTGCACCTCCCTTAATTCTGCTTAAAGGTAAATTCAGTGTGGTTTCTAGTTCCAGTGGGAAAATGTAATAACCCTAATTTGAGTCTTGCCCAAATTTAGCACACCTAGAGTTTAAAATTTCAGCCATTTTCAGGACTAAAGGATTTATTTGAAGAACTGGCTTTGCCATATGTGTCATGTAACTGAATGTGCTGCAAAGCAGATCTTGATATCATAATATTGTAAATAAAGTGAGAGGCCCTCTTTTGCACAAGTTTGTCATGAAGTCCAAGCTAAAAACTATTCAAAGATTGGTCTGATAATGCAGAACAGTTTAAAATCAAAAAGTAATTGAGAGAATTAACTTAAATGTGCAAGGTACTGATTCCTGGTGTTTTTTCTTGCTACATAAACAATAAGAAACAGGCTATCAATTTACTTTTTAATGTAATTTTCTTGAAATGAGTCAAGGAAGAGAACAACATTTTGTTAAAGAGAAAAAAAATTAAATATTAGATGTAGGGGACTGATTGGTTAGGGCTGAATAGCTTTCTGCAACAAGAACTTGTATCCTTCAAAAATATTTTCTTATTAATGTACACCAAATTGGTAGGCATCAGGCATTTGCATGGAGCAGTCTGCAGGAGGATAAAGGTCTGTGGCAGACTGAACTCCTCCCACACTCATCGATGCACTGGAGGAATGAAACCCTTGTGCACAGAACCCTTCCACATTCTTCACCTTGTGTGTTTCATTAAACACTCCCAAAGCAATTCCATTTGTGATATGCCCTAAAGACTAACCAGTGGGACTTGACTGATTATGGCATCTGGAGATCTGTTCCCCACCTGAGAGCTGCTCATTTTCCATGAGCCCATGGAACTTGCAGCATGCAGGGAAGGGACACATTCTGTGCTGAGAACTGAGGTTAAACTGTGCAGTGGGAGCCCTGGGGCTGCTCAGAACAGCTCCATCCCTAAAGCAAGAACCTGTCCAGGTTCTGGGGAGCTTTAAAGAGCCTGATCCCATGGGGAAAGCTCCCTGCCTAGGTGGGGACATCACCGTGCCCCTGCAGGTCCCTCCCTGCCTCCCAGGGCTCCTCCAGCTGTGCCCCACCTCCACTCCTCTGCCCAAAACTGAGGCACTCTCAACTCCAGAGCTAATATGATCCAATATTTATTCTGTCATTAAAAAGCTATTAATTTCCTTGCCTCATGATAAAATTATGGTAGAATAAATCCTTCATCTTTTCAGCTAATTGTAATTACAACTAAAATCTCATTTTGACTGGGAGTTTCCTATATTTACTTGATACTTTTGCAAAACATTTCAGAACATAATCATCCATTATTATATTGCAACACTGTGATCTTGGCTGCCTTCTGCAAGTGTATTCCTGAGAACAATTGCTATTTTAATGCATCATCCAGAAGTTATGGCCTAGACAAATCAGAAAAAATTGTTTAGTCTGTTATAATTTGGCATCTGGTCATTTAATAGCACACAGGAAATCATCATGAATGCTGGGGATTATTGTTGCTATAAAAATAATGAAAGGAATTTAAAGTTGGCTAGACTTCACTTCCGCCACTCTTCTTGTCATTGAAATCATCTCTACTGCCTCCTCATTTTTTGCTGTTGATATCTTGGAGCAGTCATTCAGACCTGTGTGAAGCTGTGTGCACACTGAATATACACAGTGGTTGCTTCTAGTATGGTTTCCACATGTACATGGCTATATTATTTTTCAGGTGTTAAGATGTGTTTTTGATTGAATTCTTAAATGAACGGCATATTTCCATTAGGAATATCAACGGATGTTATTTTCTAATGATTAAAGAACTGACTTGTCTTAAATTAAAATTGAAACTGGTGAGGTTTGCATTAACAGCTACAAGCGCACAGCACAGCCATGCTATCTGTGCAGCTCAAAATGCCCAGCAGGCCTGTTCTCACAGTTATTTAGGGACATACTTTATTTCCATGCAGACATTTTAATATACACCTCCCCATGCAGGTCGTTTTTCAGAGTATGGACTAGACTTTTAACATATTTCTCTGTCCTGCATGCCTCAAATGATATTCAGAAATTCCACTGCATTCATGTGCCTTGCTGATGAGATCAGACCTTGTGGTGGCTGCTTAACTCTTGTTCACCCTTTACCCCGATAATGCTGTTATTCAATACCAAAATTGCCAACATTCATTTGTATACAGTTAAAAGATATTAATGGAATTCATGCTTTTGAGTACGAGTCCATCTTGGTTCAGCCAAAGAAGTCTGAGATTTCCTCCCCAGGGGCAGCTCTGAGCTCTGCTCTGGGCCAGGGGCAGCACCCAGGGAGTGGCTGGAGCTGGGCCAGGGCAGGCTCAGGCTGCAGAGCAGGGAAAGCTTCTGCTCCCCCCAGAGGGGTCAGGCACTGCCCAGGCTCCCCAGGGAATGGGCACGGCCCCGAGGCTGCCAGAGCTCCAGGAGCCTTTGGACAGCACTGGGGGATTGTTGGGGGGTCTGGGCAGGGCCAGGAGCTGCATCAGTGATCCCTGTGGGTCCCTTCCCACTCAGGATATTACATGTTTCTATGAAACTTGGAATCCACTATGCTCAAGGAAGTGGGAAACAGGCTTTCTTACAGATTTGTTAGAAAAATTTGGGATTTCAAAATGATACATTGCACAATTCTAAGCAATAATGTAAAAAAAAATCAGGATGTTTGTGGTGGATTAACCCCGGTCAGCAGTTGACCACCACACAGGCAGTGCTCATTGACTGCTCCTCCCCAGGGATGGGGCAGAGATTTCAGAGGGTAAAGTGAGAAAACTCATGGCTTGAGACAAAGACACTTTAATAGGACAGAAAAGGAAGAAAATAGTGATAACAACTATGAGGAATTTGAATATACCAAACAAGTGATGCACACTGCAGTTGCTCACCACTTGCAGACTTCTGCCCAGCCAGCTCCTGAGAGACCCCTGGCCAGTTCCCCCAGGTTTTGTGCTCGGCACAGTGGAAGGATCTGGAATACTCCTCTGGCCAGATTGGGTCAGTTATCCCAGCTGTGTCCACTCCCAGCCCTCAGTGCCTCCCCTGCAGCCTGCTGAAAAGTCCTCGACTCTGTAAAAATTGTTCAGCACCAACAAAAACTTCAGTGTGTTGTCAGCATCTTTCTCTTCCTAAATCCAAAACGCCGCTGGAGCAGCTACCAGGAGCAAGATTAACTCCATCCCAGACAAAAGCAGCACAGTGCTGCAGTTGGGTCAACTGCCCTCTGAGACTGGTTTTGCTGCAGTTGGAGATTATAATCTATGGGCAGAGATACCCAAATGCCTCAAAGATTGTGACTTTTTAAAAAAGGCTGCCACCATTCATGGCAAATCAGTCTGACAGATCTGTGCAGTGCCTGGATCCAAGTGCTGCACACAGAATTTTCAAATGCTCACTGGAGCGGCAGCCAAGCAGCTGCAACTATTGCCATCCTCACATCTGTATTCCAAATTCTCAGGATTATAAGGTATTTTTCCCCAAGAGAAAAAAATAAATTAAATTGTTTAGCTGTTTTTCCATGTTTTCTGCTTGAAGTAGAAGGAAGCTGTAGGCTTTCAGCAGCTGAGTTAATA
The DNA here is from genome assembly GCA_008694505.1 of Cyanoderma ruficeps. Lineage (NCBI taxonomy): Eukaryota > Metazoa > Chordata > Aves > Passeriformes > Timaliidae > Cyanoderma > Cyanoderma ruficeps. The sequence continues at coordinate 553,185 of VZDJ01000516.1, read as the reverse complement.
TTGAAATGTTTGAAATGTTTTAAGTAGATTGTTTGGAAAATAAAGGAAAGGGAAAATAGAGATTTGGGGTGGTTTTTTGTGTTAATGCTACTGTTTCATTATTTAATGAAGTTTATTTTAGCTTTAACTTAAGAGCATCTTGTGCACCTTGTCTTTTAGAATACAAGTAGTTCATGAAAATCCAGACTGTAGCTGGTTTGAATTTAAGTATTTTCACAGAATTCAGTGGAAGCCTGTTGATTTATGCTATTTTAGGTTTTCTGAGGATAAGAGTCAGAGGTTTTATTGCTGAACATAATGTGAGTGAGTAGAGCATGAACTCCAGCAGGGGAGAAGGGGCATGAGGAGGCCAGGGACACGTCATTGCAGCTCCAGCTTTCCTGGCAGCCTGTCTTACCTAGGGTCACTTTCTAAAGAGCCAGCTTGGAACTGCTGCTAGCACGGAGCCCTTTGCCTTTATAACCCAAACCAGAAGCAATTGCTACCAACAGCCTTAGGGACTTGTTTTTAGCCCAAGTGGACCTGGCTCAGCCAGAACTCCCCTGCCCTGGGCTGAGCCCGTGTGGGCAGCAGGGGAGGGGGATTCTGCCCCTCTGCCCCCTCAGGTGAGACCCCACCTGCAGAGCTGCCCCAGCCCTGGGCCAGCACAGCAAGGACCTGGAGCTGCTGGAGAGAGTCCAGAGGAGCCTCCAGCATGAGCAGAGAGATGGAGCAGCTCTGCTGGGAGGAAAGGCTGGGAGAGCTGGGATTGTTCACCTGGACAGGAGAAGCTTTGGGCTGAGCTCAGTGTGGCCTTGCAGGGCCTGAAGGAGCTGCAGGAAAGATGGAGAGAGAGAATTGCAAAGGGCTGGAGGGACAGGACACAGGGAATGGCTCCCAGTGCCAGAGGGCAGGGATGGATGGGATATTGGGCAGGAATTGTTCCCTGGGAGGGTGGGCAGGCCCTGGCACAGGGTGCCCAGAGCAGCTGTGGCTGCCCCTGGATCCCTGGCAGTGTCCAAGGCCAGGTTGGACACTGGGGCTTGGAGCAGCCTGGGACAGTGGAAGGTGTCCCTGCCCATGACAGGTGTGGAATGGGATGAATTTTATGGTCCATTCCAGCCCAAACCATGTGAAAATTCTGGTATTCGTTGAAGTGGTGGATGAGAGAGAATAGTTTTCTTTTGCTTGAAGACATGGAGCCTTATTGCTTCATCTCTGTAAATGCACATGTAGAGGATAAAACAAAAGATAACAAACAATTTTTGCTTTAAATCCTTGTTAGTAAATAAGCATGGATCTGTGATTAACATTTTGTTTTCAGCACTTCACACTTGAATAGCTGATAATAAGCAGTGTGTGTATCAGCTTGGCTCTGCCATTCTGGTTAAGCAGCTTTATGAAGTGTTTACTGGTTTATATAACAGCATTGAGGACTTGGGGCAGAGTGGGGGGATTTGTTTACATATCTCTGTAGCTAAGATCATTCTGTGATGCTAATGATGAATGACTGTTGGTGAGTTTAATTTTCAAATGCACCCCAAATCTATTAACATAAGCAGTTTATTTACAGTTTGTTGGGGTTTTTTTGTTCTTGTGGTTTTTTTTGGTTTTTTGGGTTTTTTTTTTTCACGGCAAGTTTAGAAATGCACATCTGTCCAGGAATATCTTCTTATTCCGTGTTTGGATTATGTGGGTTCTTCATAACATTCCAAGAGCCCAGTCCCTTCTAACTGCTGCAAATGAGTGATCCCTACACACAAATCCCAAAGCTTTTTTTTTTTTTTTCCTATGCAAAGCCAGGTGCAAAACAAGTGCTCAAAATAGGTGAAATCTCAGTTTTCACATCCTCAAGTCTTATATTGCTTTTACCCCTCAGCAAGATGGAGACATGAAATAGAAACCATAGACCTAATGCGCCACATTTTACACACATATATTGTGTCAAAATAAAAAGCATTTTCCTGAGCAAAATCATAGGAATTGTTTTCCTTTTCATGTCTTCCATGCTGGTGTGAGTAATCTGTAATGTGTCATCATGTAACAATAGGAAAGAGTTAAATGGATACAACAAAGCTATTTAATAATTATGCTTGGGAAAGCCAGACTATATTTGCATCTATGTGTGAGAATGTCATTTCACTCATTATGCTGCAGCTAGTTTGGTGCTGTGATTGAGGTGATTTCAGTTTTCAGTAAAATAAAATTGAAAGCTGCTCTTTTTTGAAGAAATACACCCAAATATTTCATTTCTTATTCATGAGCCCCTGTCAGCCAATGTATTTTTATGTAACTTAAATGGGATGTGGAAGGAAGACATGACTGCTTAGGACGTGAGAAAGACAAACCCAAATGAGTGGGTTTGGGACTAGTGAGCTGTTTGTCTGTAGAGATACACAATGTGCTGTTGCTTCTAGCTTTTTGCCTATATTCACTTTTTCTCTGCTGAAAATACCACTAAGATCTCTGTATTTCTCATTTAGAAATCATTCTGTTTACAGCTGATGGTAGCGCATATTTATACATTTGCCTGTGTAAATATAATGTCAAGATTTTTATCAGTATCTTGCACATCAAAAACTAAACCAAACATTGTAGGCACCTTGTAAAATTTGTTGTGTAAAGATTCAAGGAGAATATGTTTGAAACCCCAGAGATAAGTGAAAGTGGCCTTTGTGATGGATGGAGGGCTGCTTAGTTTGGGTTTCACTTTATTACACAATTTCTTCCTCAAATATTAAATCTGACCTAGTGTTTTAAGAAGTATTAGAAAGTAGGACATCAATGTAATCATGGTAATTTGACACACAGAGAAAGTAGAAATAAATAGTTAAATCAATTATTATACTATCGGAAATATCTGAATGCATTTTTATTGATTTGTGACATTTACTGTGCCCAGCCTAAAGCAGCACACTGACAATCAGTACTGATGCTGCCTTGATCCTCAGAGGTGCTTCCAGGGTCTAAATTCAAACTGGAGCTCCTTGGAGCTCTGCCAGCCCCTGCTCCTGCCCCGAAAAAACAGAGGTGGTTACGTTCAGCACAAGGACCTGTTGATCATGAAAGGGCTGGTGGAGAAAAATTGCTTTCTTGATGAGTCTTGGGATCTCCCTTATATCTGGACCTCTGCCTTAGCAGCTTATATTTTAGGCTTATATCTAAGCTCCAAAGAGGGATTACGTCTAAATTAGGTATTTCTAGAGTTACCTTGTATCTTGGTCTAAATCTATTTGAAAGAATCGTGAGAAAATATGATTCCCTATCTGTCTTTCAACTCCAGCCACTGAGTGGTCAAACCAGCCAGCCAGGAGATTCTGCAAGATGGCAGCTCCATGTAGCAAAACCCCAAATCTGCTCATTACTCAGGATTTCATCAGTATTGATGTATTTATTTTAATCTTCTTATCTTGATATTTAACAAGAAAGTCCCAGTTTTGTTTTGCTAAATAAAAACCCCTACTATGTCCTCAAAGAACTGACATTTTTTTCCATTTTCCCTTCTTCCAGGAACTGAGTTGGGAAGCTGCAGAGCATTAAGGTGATGTATTTAATGCATGGTGGCATCCTATGTGCACAACAGTTGGTCTGAAACTCCTCAGTGGCCCCAGACGTTCTGACTTCCAAGGTGGAAGGGGTAAATTCTCAGATACTCCTGTGCCTACACAATAACCAAAAATGAAGGAGGACCATTGTTTACACACCGCTCTCCTGTGCCTGGGGGTCCTGTGCTGCAGCCAGGCCCTGAGCACAGAGAGGCTCAACCTCTCCCGGCCGTCGCTGCACGGGCACCACGAGAAGGGCAAGGAGGGACAAGTCCTGCACCGTTCCAAAAGAGGCTGGGTGTGGAACCAGTTCTTTGTTATAGAGGAGTACACGGGACCAGATCCTGTGCTGGTAGGAAGGGTAAGAAAGAGTTCCTTTTTCTGCCATTGGTTAATATTATTTTTTTTTCTTTCTTTCTTTTTTTTTTTTTTTTTTTTTTTTTGA
>VZDJ01000516.1:445720-549126 GCA_008694505.1 Cyanoderma ruficeps | reverse complement strand
TCAATACAAATATTTCCATTGACCTCAGCAGTCCTTGAATGAAAGTTTGCAGGCTGTTACTCAGCAAAACAGCAAGAACCACACCAACAACTTGAGCAAAAGTATGTCTCAAGAACATCATTCTCAGGTCCTTAAAAACAGCAATGAAAAATTGAACCCAGTAGCTCAGTAAAATAGGTATCTTTTTATCCTCTCATTTTCAAATTATCAGTAAAATTAAATATATTGAAGGCTATGTATAGAGGGAGGTAAATATCTCTGTGCACATGTGTATGTACACACATCCTGGACTGATTTTTTTATTCTGCTACTATCTAACACTAGTAAAATACAAGCAGATAAATAAACCAGTATATTTACCAGTTTCTAAATGGGCAGCAGAATTGGTGCTGACTTAACCCCAGCACAAAAAGAGTGAAGAAATAGGATCAATGCCAGCAAATACCATGTTGGGTATTCTGGTTTAAAATTATGCAATTTGTAGCTGTCAATATAAAATCAATTAATCTGTAATTTGGCTTAATGTTTCTCTCATTCATCAAACTGAAGTGTGCACTGGTTGTGGGATTAAGAATGTTTAGTAAGCATTTGTTGCTTCTTTTATATTTGAGAGTGTGTAATTAAAAATGAGTTGGCAGTCACAGAATCCCACAGAATCCCAGAATCATTTAGGTTGGAGAAGCCCTCTCAGCCCATCCAGTCCCAGCTGTGCCCGATGCCCACCTTGTCCCCAGCCCAGAGCACTGAGTGCCATGTCCAGGAATTCCTTGGACACCTCGAGGGATGGGGACTCCAAACCTCCCTGGGCAGCCCCTGCCAAGGCCTGACCACCTTGCACAAATTCCTCCTGATTCCACCCTGAGCCTCCCCTGGCCCAGCCTGAGGCCGTTCCCTCTGCTCCTGTCCCTGTTCCCTGGGAGCAGAGCCCGACCCCCTCCCCCCGGCTGTCCCCTCCTGTCAGGGAGTTGTTCAGAGCCACAAGGTCCCCCCTGAGCCTCCTTTTGTCCAGGCTGAGCCCCTTCCCCAGCTCCCTCAGCCCCTCCTGGGGCTCCAGCCCCTTCCCCAGCTCTGTTACCTGCCCTGAACATGCTCCAACCCCTCCATGTCCTTCCTGAACGGGGAGGCCCAGAACTGGACACAGCCCTTGAGATGTGGCCTCAGCAGTGCTCCAGTACAGGGGACAGTCACTGCCCTGGTCCTGCTGGCCACATTGTACTTGCTACAAGCCAGGGTGCCCTTGGCCTTCTTGCACACCTGGGCATGGCTGGGCTCACTCATTTATCACTTAACTCATCCCGTTTGTCATTTAACAGCTTTTTACATGCAACCCAGTAGAACATGATTCATTGAAGTGTACAAAATCTTTGTAAAAATTACTCCTTCTACCAACTCCATGTGAATGCAGAACCCACCAAAAGTATCTTCTCATGTATTCTCCTCCTTAGATCTGAAATGTTGGGTTTTTAGCCCCCTGCATGTGTCAGGAGGCATGTCTGGGCTGGCACTGCCCTGAATGCAGGGTACATGTGGCCGCAGCATGTCTGTGAGTGTGGATTATTGCCTGGTGGAAGCCACTGTTGTTGAAAACTGTGAAATGATAGCAATTCCCTGCATTTCCTTGTTTCATAAGCACATCCAAAAAATGTGTGCCCCCTTGTTAAGGTGTCTGTTTCTCTTTTTGTAGCTTCATTCAGATATTGATTCTGGAGATGGAAACATTAAATACATTCTCTCAGGTGAAGGAGCAGGAATTATTTTTGTTATTGATGACAAATCAGGGAACATCCATGCAACCAAGACACTGGATCGGGAGGAGAGAGCTCAGTACACCCTGACAGCTCAGGCTGTGGACAGGAACACAAACAGACCTTTGGAACCCCCTTCTGAATTCATTGTCAAAGTTCAAGACATAAATGACAACCCACCTGAGTTTCTCCATGAAAACTACCATGCCAATGTGCCCGAGAGATCAAATGTAGGTGAGTACTCAGAAAGCCACTGCCCTTGTGGAAGGTGCTGCACTGTCAGGAGATGTTGGCTTTATTTCATTCTTATTGTCAAGGATTTGGGGCAGTAAAATTTACTTAGTGTTCAGCCAGTGATTCACTTGATGCATTTAATCTGCTGCCCAAATCAAACCCTGCACATCTCCTAACTGGGGGATGTTCCTAGAATAGAACTATTTTTTCTCCTACAAAGGAACATAGGAGTCCCCTGGAATTTATGGAGTGTGAATCCTCTGGGGTGAACATGAAGATCATTCCTTTGGCAGAGCTGTGTAATAAAGTTGGGAAGTTACTGCCTCACCATCTATTCCATTTTCATCTCCTGTTTGAGCTTGTGTCTGTCTCAAAGATTTCTACAGGAATGATTTGTCGGAAACTTACTGAGAAAAATGTAAAGGGAAACTCTATTGTTTGGCTGTCTAGCAACAAAAGCAATATAAGGCTTAAACTACTGAGGGGAAAAACCATAATGGTGCAAAGTGACTGCTGACTTTTAAATCTTCACTGGTTAGAACATTAATCCACATCACAGCTGGTGACAGATCTTTTTGGATAGTTCAAGTATATTTTGTCGTCTAGAAATTGTCAAGTAATTTTGATTTTCATTTACCAAACGTGGAAATAAAAAATTTTAGGAATAGCTCTGCTGTGTGACTGAAAGCATCTCTGCATGGTCCTTCCAGACATGTTTGCCTCTGACTCTCCCTCCTGTGTTTGTTCTTCTTTTTTAGGTACATCAGTTATTCAGGTAACAGCTTCAGATGCTGATGACCCTACCTATGGGAACAGTGCCAAATTGGTTTACAGTATCCTTGAAGGTCAGCCCTACTTCTCAGTGGAGGCTCAAACAGGTATTATTAAACTGTTCCTTTGAGTGGCACCTCATGACCAGAGTGCATCAAAGTGAACTAAATGTATTGACTGGGTGCAGCTGATGATGTGTCAGAGCAAAGTTTCCTGCTTTGGTTGGTCTCCTGGCATTCACTGTTGTTTGGTCTCCTGGCATTTGCAGGAGCTTGTACACCAGAAAGTTGCTGCTATTTCTGTGTGTTCTGTATGCTGTGATGATTGAAATGCTGTTTCTGTGCACAGCTCTAGTTCTCTAGGCCTGTCCTCTGTGTGGAATATTAAGGCTGCTTTCCCCACAGCAATGCACAGGGAAAGGCAGAAGCTCCACCATCACTGCAAATATTGCTGTGTTTAATGCACTTCAAGTGCACCAGGCAGGTTTTCATTAAGTTTGTGTGTGCCCCCTTCCTTTGTGCCTGCAGGAATCATCCGAACTGCCCTTCCCAACATGGACAGAGAAGCCAAGGAGGAGTACCACGTGGTGATACAGGCCAAGGACATGGGAGGACACATGGGAGGCCTCTCAGGGACAACCAAAGTGACAATTACACTTACAGATGTCAATGACAACCCACCAAAGTTCCCACAGAGTGAGTATCAACAGAATCCTTCTTACATCTCCTACCAGGACCCAGGTTTGTGAAGTATCAGACACACCCATGGCTTGAAGAGGCAATAACTGATGGATTATTGCAGCACACGTGAATAAAGATGTATTAATTGCTAATTTTTTTGCTGATAACATGTGGAACTTTAATGTCTGGATTATTTACTTTGAGCTGCAAAGTGAAATATTTTTAGGGGGCCAGGATTAAATTGCAAAGATTCTTGACCCTCCACTTCATTTTTGAAGTGCTTTATTGGGCCATGCTGTGTAACTTATATGAGCAGACAGAATATATATATCTATATTCTTCAAGACACATATTTACCATGGCAAAACAAACTAAATTTAGCACAATTACACTTTTTAATTGTTAAAGTGTATTAATGGAGGTCAAATACAGCAATTTTTTTATACCTGAGCAATTTACTTTTCACATGTAAAATGAATCAGTGCTGACATTACCAGACTCAGCCTTCACAGCTGAGTGGAAGTACATTAATGGGCCCACACATCTGTTCTGCATCTTATCTCTGTGTGGGTCTGGGGTTTTGTGAGTGCCATGCAGACACCATCTCAGCCCACTGTGTTTCTCCTCTGAGCAGCACTTCTGACCATGACACATCCTGGCCATGGCCATCCCTCTAACAGCTATTCTTCCAGTGTTGCAGCTCCCTGGCCCCTCATGCAAGAGCTGAATGTAAAAATCTGTGTCAGCATTATCTACCCTTCAAAAAGAAAAGGATTAAATCCTAAAAAATCAACCTTACAAACAAGCCTTTTCACTCCAGATCATAACCTGGGACACCAGGATACAATATTTTGTTAACTCTGCGAAATGATGGATTTTTTTCTATGAACTCAACCCGCTTTACTGAGTGTTTTGCAAGAACATTTTAAATTATCAGAATTGCCCAAAAGCAGTTCCTCTGCTTAATCATTCACTCCCAGGTTAAATATGAATTGGGAATGCTTTGTAACTCAAAACCAGGGTTTAACTGTCTGTATAAACAGCCAAATTATTGATATTTTTATTCTTATTTTCCTTTTTTTGTTGTTGTCTTTTTGTTTTGTTTTGTTTTTAATGTTCATTGCTCAAGCTGTTAATGAGTTATGTGCTTAAATTCTGGGTTCTTTGTGACTGGAGTTAATGACTTATTTCAATGACATGTGGCAATTGTTTTTATGGGTAATGAGCCAAGTCTCTGCCTGGTGTAAGTCTCCTGATGTTCCTAGGGTGCCCATGGAGCAAAAAAGAGCAATTACAAAGGGGAATAAATTAGATTATTTTATTTTATCACCCCTTTTTTTTTTCCTCCCCAATTTATTACTGCTGATGATGCGACAGAAAATGCTGACATAGATTTATATATTTAGGACCAGGTTATGTTGTGTGAACTCTGGAGGGGGTTGGGAAAGCTCTGGAATCAATACTGCCTAAAAGACAACCGTTGGAGAGAGATTTATTCAGGAACAGTGTTGCTCTCCTCTGGTGTCCCTGAATACCGAGGGAAACACCTGTGGGATGTTTGGGGATGGTTTTCCTACTGGAGCTTGCCATGGAAAAGCCATTTTTTGTTTGGAGTGAAATTCCATACAAATTGGCACATAATGTGTACATACATACATCTCTGTGGCGTGAAACTTTAATAATCATTGTTGTTCTACATTCACACTCCAAATTCAAGCAATAGAAAGCAGCAGATTTGTACTTTAGCCAGCATGGCAGACAGGATTTACCCAATTCACTGTATATAATTTATGGCTCTTGAATGAATGGGCAGAAATGAGAAACAGAGGTGAAGGTTTTACCATGAGCCATGTGAGAGAGACTTCCATTCTTGTAATAACATCCCTGCTATCAATGGTAACCTTGATGCCACAACGATTTCTGCATTCTGAGTGTTTGCTTGTCCTTTTCAGCCCCTCCCTGAGCAGATGGGTAACAGGGAGGAAGTCATGTTCTGTACATTATCCATGTGGGTTAAGGTTTCACAGCTGACTTGCTGCTCAAAGCTCTTTATAACAGAACGGAACACAATGTTCCTTCAGGGGGGTTGAAAATGCCAAAAATCACTGTGTTTGTTTGGAACTCCCAAGTTCAAAGGGTAAACACACAAGTGGGGAGCAGCCTGCTCACTTGGGGCACATGCCTGTTCTTCCTGCTCCAGGTGTGTACCAGATGTCGGTGTCGGAAGCGGCTGTCCCAGGAGAGGAAGTGGGGAGAGTGAAGGCCAAAGATCCTGACATTGGGGAGAATGGCTTGGTGGCTTACAGCATCATCGATGGAGATGGCATGGACATGTTTGAAATCACCACAGATTATGAGACTCAGGAAGGGGTAGTGAAGCTGAAGAAGGTGAGTGATGCCTACTGTGTAGTGTCCTTTGTTGCTGACAGAATATTTGGTAATAATGGATTACCACCTAACCTAAAATATTAGTAAATGCAAATTTCACTTAATTAATTTCTCAAGGTGTGATTAACTCTTAATATTCCATTTCCCCATTAGCTGAATTGGAATGGAAGAAAATAACCAAGAAGAGTTACATAAATACTGTACAGTGGATTAATTGCACAAACTAAATGAATTCATAATAAAAAGTCACGGTAAAATATGATGCCATCAGCTTCATTGTTAATGAAGTTTTGCCTAGTGCTGATAAGTAGCAGACATTCACTGTTGCTTTATGTTCAGTCTGAAAAGCCTCATGCCCTATAGTTTGAATTCTTCAGCTGTGCATTGTCCACAATAGTGTTCTGAAGGAGTCACAGGCTATGGGAAAAGCAGCAGAGGGGATTTCTCATGCAGCCCATCAGCAGGAGCTTTGAAAGCATTATCAAATTAATTTTAAATTGCAAATTGCAGAATATAAATCTTATTACTATGGAAGCATTATCATTTCACTCTTTGTATCTTTATAGCTATTTATCTATCTTGGAGAAATCAGAACTCAAAGGAGAAGACCTGGGCAACTTCGGGTCAGCCCTGCCCTGTCCTTTGGGGCAGTCCCTCAGGAAGGGACCCAGAGTTCTCCTCTGCTCAAAACTGCCTTGGTTCTATTTCTGTCTCTGTTCTAGAGGTGGGAGTGGATTTTTGTGTGTTTTGAAACATGCCTGAGCTGTCACTCCACTCAGTCTCTGGTGTTAACATACTTTGTGAATTGTGGTTGGCACCTGTGTGATCATTCTGAGGTGCAACCCTGCAGCCACTACATGCCAGTGCAGGTACAGAGGTGCTGTGGCTTTGATCAGGCTCCCGAAGGGGGTTGTCTCATGGGGCATTATTCCACCTCCCTTTGGCAACTGTTATGAGTTCTGTGGCTGGAGAGAACTGCAGGAATGAAAGCAGTGCAAACCACCTTTGTCTTCTCCCCACTACCTAAATAATTCAACTTATCTGTGTGCTACCTCATGGTGCACCAGGAACACTGCAGACCACATCCACGTGGAATGCCTGCCAGCCTGGATAAAGCCAAGGCTCTTGTGGGAACCCCTTTCCCATCCCTTGCACTTTTGTGCTGCCTGGAAGGCTGAATGGAGACAAGGTTAATTTTCCCAGTACAGATGGGAATTTCCTCAATGATACAGCAAGCAAAGAGCAAGGCCAGGACTGTGGTGATATTTTGAGTGCCTTCCTATGCTGCTTCATACATGGAATGTAGCTCCTTCCATTTGAGTCTATATGTTTTTAAATACACACATTTCAGTCCAAGCTTGTTGACAGATGCTCATATTTGTTTGATGTTGTTGAATACTAGGGTGCTGTCTGCTGCTCTTACAGCCTGGTTTCTTTGACTCTGGAACGCACTGTCTTCTTGTTTGTCACAGACCTTAGATTATGAAACCAAGAAGTCCTACAGCCTGAAGGTGGAGGCAGCCAATGTCCACATTGACCCCAAGTTCATTAGCAACGGGCCCTTCAAGGACACAGTGACAGTGAAAATAGCGGTGGAAGATGCTGATGAGCCACCGGTATTTTTGAAGCCAAGTTACATTTTTGAAGTACAGGAAAATGCAGCATCTGGTACTGTGGTTGGAAAAGTGCATGCCAAAGACCCGGATGCTGCCAACAGTGCTATAAGGTTTGCTGCATTTCCTGTTTCCTTCTGAGCACTAGCTTTTGGAATTATTAGGCAAGTTCGGAAGACACTGTGACAGATCTACAGACACCCAGAATATTGAAACTTTAGCCATTCAGCATTGGTTTTGTGGCTTCATTCCATAAACTGCCAGTTTCTCAAAGCCTGTATCATACTATAGTTATGTCTAATTAAAATACACTTATGGGCATCTTTGGTAGACTCTGTTCTAAATTAAATTTTCCACAAATATCTTGTGCTTTTTACACAGCATGGATTTTTTTTTCAAAATATCAAAGTCTAAGATGTAGATTAGAGTTTGGGCTGGGTAATTGTTAATTGTAAAAGACAAGCCCATACAGACCCCTACTTTTTGCAGTTATATTTGATTTTCTTGAAATCACAGAATCATGGAATGGTTTGGACTGGAAGGACCCTAAGGTTCATCCATTCCCACCCCCTGCCATGGGCAGGGACACCTCCCACTGTCCCAGGCTGCTCCAAGCCCCAGTGTCCAACCTGGCCTTGGACACTGCCAGGGATCCAGGGGCAGCCACAGCTGCTCTGGGCACCCTGTGCCAGGGCCTGCCCACCCTCATAGTGAAGAATTTTATATTATAATAGCCTTCTATTCATTTAATCTTATTTGTCATGTTCTCTGTATAACTTAAGATATGAAGACCTCTTTCGTGGGTACACTTAACATTTCAAAGAATTTCAACATGACGTTATAAAAGTCAGATCTGTATAAAGCTGTACAAATGTGCAGAGAGTGGATAATATTTCATAAATTGGTATGATCAATTAATATGCAGAGTAAACCAGAGTTTGGAAGACTTAAAAGATCACCATGATTAATATGAAACAGAAGAGAAAAAATATCTCTGTAGATATTTTTATCATGTTTTATAAGAGAAGAAAATAAAGAGTGTATTAGGGCTTTGATATAGAGACTTCAAAGACCAGCAATTTTCACTTATTACAAACATTCTGATGTACTGTTTTTCTAAATGTAGAAACCAATCAGGTGATTCTCCTTTTAAAAAAATACATATCGTCCTTTTGACAATGATATTGAGGGCAACATTAGGTGTATTACTTACAATTATTTAGAAATAATAATTATATAAAACAAATCTGGATGCATGAAACTCCTTAGTCCTTCTTTTCTCTAATTAGTGACTTTCAATCTTCTTTAGATATTCAATCGATCGACACACCGACCTTGAAAGATATTTTGTTATTAATGCAGAAGATGGCAATATCAAGACAATAAAGGCTTTGGATAGGGAAGAAATGGCTTGGCATAATATCTCTGTCTTTGCAGTTGAAGTCCGTGAGTATTTCACTGAGGTGTTTTAGAATCAGTGATACGAATCCTGTAATCCTCCAATTGTCTCAGTTTGATAAACTGCAAGAAATCTTAGCAGGAATACCTCAGCATATTTGATCTTTCCTTGGATGCAACAGGGAATCTGTTTGTTTTGAGGGGTTTTCTTACTTCTGTCTCATCTCACTGTTGCCTCTCCCACAGACAAACAGCACCAGGAAGCCAAAGTTCCCATTGCAATCAAGGTCGTTGATGTCAATGACAATGCTCCCAAGTTTGCGGCGGCCTATGAAGCCTTTGTGTGTGAGAATGCCCGANCCCCTTCCTGTGCCCACCCTCTCCTGTGCCCATCCCTCCTGTGCCCACCCCTCCTGTGCCCACCCCTTCCTGTGCCCACCCTCTCTTGTGCCTGCCACCTTCCTTGGTCTCACCACCTTGTTCTGAGGGTGTGTTTTTACAGCTGTAACTCTGGGGTCATTAATGCAATAGTAATTAAAGATTGCCTGTTGTAGTTTGGAGTAGGCTCTGTGTTTGTAATTGCATATATTTGTATTTGAGGGGGCTTCTGCTCTTTTACAATTCTTATTCAAGGGATGTCTCAGAATGCTGCCTATATGTGATGTACTCAGAGAAAGAGCTGTTTGTTGACAGAGCACTTTTCTTTTACAGCAATTTATTACAATTAGCGCTGATGACAAGGATGACTCAGCCAATGGACCAAGATTTATCTTCAGTTTACCACCTGAAATTATTCATAATCCAAATTTTACACTCAGAGACAACAGAGGTTTGTATGAAGATTCCCACTCTACCAGAATCCAAAGAAATGACAAAGTAGAACTAGTGGCCAATGTAATGTCATGCAACAGCATTGTCATTAACTTTGGCAGAGTGTCCTTCTCCAAGATTTAGGGGAGGAAGGCAAAAGCATACAGCTGAGATGCAAGGATGTTCCTGGGAAAGTGGGATGTTTGTTAAATCACTTGAATTTTCGTAAATGCATATTTTAAATTACATGATAATACCTGGCAGGAAGAATCCACTGCCATTTTATCTCCCAGAAAGAGGATAAAATTACTGCCAAACACTCAGTAAATGAAATTGGCAGATCTTCTTGATTTAGAGAAACCTAAAATTAGCTGAGACGGCATAAATCATTAGGCTGCTTGTATTTGTTCACCACTGTCCTTGCCAGCTTTTGTAAATTATGGATCACAAGAGAGGTGGGCTAGATTCCCCATGGAATCAAATCACTGCCCGGTGCAGGAAATGAAGCAGGGATCTGTGCTGTGGAACATACCTGCATTGGCTGTCTCAGGGTCTGGATATCCTGATCCCTTTGCCAGTTTGGTATTCATGAAATAAAGTAGAGCTTTGCATTCAGATTGATGGCAAGATGTAAGAAATTTGTAAGCAAAAAACCTCAGGCCTGGGTGAGTGTCAAAATTCCACTGATCACAACATAATAACATCAGTGACCTGAGCTTGCCAGAGGCTGAGGGAGCCAGAGGCAGTGGGTAGACTGGAAAAAAAAGACAGGTTTGGCCATTATACATATTTACTCAATTTATTTCATTATATTCTGATTCAATTTTCATTTTTTATTTCTCTTCACAGGGTAAAAACTGTTTTAGCTTGTAAGGAATTGGTTTTGATTAGCAAGCTTTAATGTTTGAAGGAAACTTGACTGTTTTCTGAAAAGTAAAACTTGGTTGAACTGGTTTAAATAATGAATCCAAGAGTACCAGAAGTACAAAAGGCAACACAATCCAGATACATGATTTCAGTAAAAAGTGTTCTGTTGAGGCACACTTTATATCTCTCTCCACATCTGAAGTGAGGGTAATTATCATCAGAGTTCCCAAACAAAATCTTTGTTATTCCTGACTGATCAAAGTAATGCTGTTGCCTAGTGCTTGACACTTGTACATACGTAAGTAATTCATAAAGGAGCCAGTGCAGGGCATATATTTATTCTCTTTAAAGTAGTAAAACACAAGTTTTGAAAAATTCATGGGTGTATTTTTAGAGAGGAGTAAATAAGCATGTATTCTTTGCTGAGACCCAGAGGCCAAATTTCGCTATAAAATACATTTTATAGTCACCACATCAAACTGAAAATAGATTGGATTTTATAATCTATCAGAAGAAGCATAGATCAGAGTGGAGATACTCTGAGTCATATTATGGTTACTGACTCCAGCCAGTCCCACTCATCCTTCATTTCCATATGCAGCAAATACTTTACTGACAAAATTAACCCAGATAAAAATGTGTTGTAATTAAATTATGATCTCAGTTGAATGTAATATTTCTACCTGACAATACTGCAAAAGGTTATTTCAAGAAGACTGAATTAAGGGATTGAATCTTCCCATATAATTTTCTTCTTGGGAAGTGAATAGTCTGAGGAAATTCATCCATTTCCATCCTTTCTTTCCCTCATTTTCTTCAGTCCTCAGTGCAACGATGTTTTTAATTTACACATTTTTTGTAGGGTTTTTAGAGTAAGTTATACTAGAGTAAAGTTAAAAAATTAAAATTCTGTGTAGTCTCATATAAAAAAAATCTTAGAGAGAGTGTGATACCATTTGCAAGTCAAATGATGTTCATGGTCATTGAAAGTTGTTTTTTTGAGTTTTAAGTCTGAGTATTCTATAAGCAATGCCATAGCTTTCAGAGGGAATTGCTTCTTTCAGAGAAAAATGGCTTTATTAACCGTGGAAAACAGTTAATGAAAACTCCAGTGTTTTGGCCTATTACAGAACTTTAAAGTGAATACAGTCCCATAATTATCATTTAATAGACTTTCTTTTTATCAGCTCCTGAAAGTAATCACATATTGCAGTAATCCAAAAAAGCATAATCACGTTCTACATCCGACTAATAGCCCACTGTGTTACCAAGTCTTCAGCTGAGCCGATCTCCCATAGAAAACATGAGATAATGGCTTAGCCCACGCTGGGATAAAACACAGAATTACTTTTGCACTGTTTCCTTATATTATAGCTCATAAACAAACAGCACTGTCTGCCTGGGCTCTTCTCAGTTCTGCTCCCAGTGAAGTCAGGTCTTCAAAGTGTAGCAGAGGCTCATGGCACTTCACAGCAGAGAGGCAAATTTTGTGTAAATGTATTTCTTACTTTTAACCCTGTTGGGTCCTGTGCTGAGATGCCCTTTTCTTGGGCTGTAGGAATGCATTTCCCACACCCAGCAAATGTTTTCCATATAGAGAAAAGTTTAAGACTCACCCCTTGCATTTCTTATAAGGAGAAGAACCAGAAACTTCGATACCCTTCCAACAGTGATTGGCTCAGTGCCAAGAGAAAAGCATCTATTGAGCCTTTTCCTTGTTCTTCAAATCCTGTCTCTCTCCTAACTGGCAGCAAGGCAAATTGTCCCTCTTAAAACATTCAGTATTTAGTAAGGAGCCCAAAGGAAGTAAGAGGCTTTTTGGAGTGTTTCTAGCAGGGTGTCAGAAGTTTTCTCTGACACCTGTGCACGGCTTTTCTTTTGTTTTCTGTAACATTTGTTATTTTGTTATTTTTCCTTTATTAAACCTTTTACTTTACAAAACATTTCTGAAGAGCAGTCTTGCTGAAATTACTTTAAGCCAATCTGCAAGGGCTGGACCCTCAGAGATTGATACATTTACACGTGGCTTATAAAACTCTGACCCCCTGTTAAACTGTATCATTGGGCTCCTTCAGCCTGGTATTGCTGGAAGGTCTGCAGTCGCAAATTCACAAAATAGAGCTTTCCAGAGCCTGAAATAAAACTTGTGAGCCCCCAAAAATCAGTGACTAAAGTCTGCTTTTTAAACTCAAACACGTGCTTCCCACTTTTTCAACAAGAAAATTTTGAAACACATGAGCTATTAAGTCACAGGATTTTGCCATGGATTATCCACAGCAATTGCCACTCCTGGTAAGGTGAGGATTTTAGACAGCAGCTAGACCCCTGAAATTGTTCCATCTTCTGGCTGAACCAACACTCACACCTGATATAGGTGATAAAGTTCACACTGAAGTCAGTTCCTGTAATCTAGAATTGTCCTTACACAATCCATGTGTTAACAAGCCCCCAGAAACTAAGCTACATTTGCCTATGCACACAGGAAATACTGGAAATCACCAATAAAATCACCAGAGAAAAAGACAAAAATCAAAGGTCAGGGAGATCAGTATAAGGATCACCAAGAAATAATGCAATTTTAGCTTCTAATTGTGAAGATTTCGTGGAAAACACAGGGAATCTTCATTTGCAACACCTTTGGACACTGGATAGCCAAGGCAATAATAGCTGGGAAAATGTGAAATTTTGGGAATGGCCTTGAGATTACTGTTCTTTTCCTTCTTGTGTTAAGCCCCATTGTGTTCATTAGGACTGACAGTCAAGTAGTTCCCATATGTGTTAAGTAATAGTTTTAAGCTGGTATTGACATTTAACTTTGGTTGGCTTAAAAAATGCCATTTTACCAGGATTACAGTTCTACTCCTGGGCCTTGAAAATAATAAAAAAGCAAGGATGAGAATATTAGCTAGGATTATATGTTATCTTTTATCTAGGTAGGAAAGGTGTTTTTTTACTCTTACGGATGTTTCTTCTAAATGTGAGAAGTGAACATAAACAGTAAAAGGAAAAGATTAAAAAATGACCTTTTAGGCTTGATGTATTGAAGTCCTTTTTAAACTTTAGCCAGGCATATTGATTGCATTTTTCATTTAAAAAATTTATGTTAAACTAAAAATCACTTCCCATTGAAACAGATAAATCAGCCATTGGATCAAAATGAGCTTTGTGTAGTGCAAGTGACTGCAGTGGACCAGGCCAGTCTGTATAACAGCTGAATAATTTGCCATCCTTTTTTTATTTCTAAATAGGAATACCATTTCAGCTGACATAAGGCAAGAAAAATAAAATCTATGATTAAAAAATGCATAGCCAAAGACTAAATATACTAATGTATGGTATTGTCATTCCTTAACATAGTGCATTTGCAGCCACAAGGCAGCTGTAGCTCAGCCCCCTGTTAATGTTCATTTTTTTTTGCTACAAGAATAATCTGCCCTGTTGTGATTTTTCATTTAATGGAACAGATCTTGGTTCTTCCATTGAGGAAACGAATTATTAAGTGCATTTTAGAGGACTCTGAACTATAATTTAATTTTGGATCAATATATTAGTTCAAGTTAGCTGCTAGGTTAATAGATATTAGATGTTGTATTCCCATTTGTACCAAACTGTTATGAGCCCATTAGTTAAAAGTCTTAAAATAAGGCTCTTGTCACACAGACACTGATATCACTAAGGTCCTGTAAAAAATTGTGCCTCAAAGTTTAGATGGTGCGTGTAAACATTTAGGAGATTAGGACGCTGAGAGAGACAAAGGGCACTTCCAAGAGCCACAAGTAATAAACAATCAGATCTTTATCAGCGTCTCTGTCCTTAGCAAATGTGACATTGTGCAAAGGAGAAGTTAACAAGTTGTTTTCTACCCAGTTGTTGCTTTTGGACTCTACACCAAAAAGCAACAGTTGTGTCATGCCCAGGTGACCACTAAGGGGTGTGAGCTGGCAGGACAGAGGTAGATATGGGGGTTGGTGTGTAACAAACAGCCCCTACCTAAAATATTCACTTTCTGGTGAAGTTCCTGGGAGAGTCAAGCAGTGCAAACATCCTTCTCATCCCACAGATTCACCAAATATGGGGGCAGTTTCACATCTTGTCCTACATCGGGGCACTGCCTGCAACGGTGGTTAATGCAAGGCAAAAATGCTTCACTTTGGGTATATTTTATTCACAGACTTCCATGAAATCTGTGTGGAAATCACAGTGATTATATCATTAGAAGAGATTTTATGGTTTGCATTATTAAATTCTGGGATTTATGCTGACTCTTCAACAGGAAAACAATTAATCTGCAGAAGTGTGAGGCAGCAGTAAAGTGAGGACCTTCAGAGGTGAACAGCCCTCCCTCGGCAGATAAAAGAACTGCTCTTTTTTTTCCCCTTTTCTGTTATATAGTGAAAAATAAAGAACGTTGCAAGCCAGAAAAGGTTGTGAGGAGTAAATCTTCAATATAAACTGGCTTTTGAAAGTCTGAAAACCACAGATATGATTGCTTCACTTTATTTACTTTGAGATGTTTACAGCTGCTATAAACTTTGGTTCAGGCTGAGCTGAGAGAGAGAGGAGAGGCACAACAAGGGAGCCCTGTTGGTGTTCCCCTGGGAGGGGGTAGCACAGGCTGCCTCAGCCCAATGAGGGGACAGTGGCATCTCACACCATCCCCTTTCCAAGGCTTTAGCCAGAGGAAATGTGCAAGACCATCCAAAATGTCCTGTGCTGAGATAGCAGCTCATTTTCTGTGCTCTGTACCATGGCAGGTCACCTCTTATGAGGACAATGGGAATAGAGTTACAGAACTACTGCCAGGAGTTGGACTCATGGATCCCTATGGGTCCCTTCCAACTCACGCTGTTTTTGATTCTGTGACTTAACTCTTCCTCACATCCACGTAATTCGAAATATTCCCAGACATACCGTGCATGTATGATCAAGCTCTCTGAATTCTGGCTTTGGAAGTTTGGGTGAAAACAGTTTGGAAGTTTGGTGAAACAGTTACCTTCAGCATTTCCTCCTGAAACAAGGCTCAAATTTGCTCACACACAGCAAATATTGGCTTTTGTTTTGGTGGGGCTCTCATTATCAGAGCCCATTTGGGGACAGATCACTGTCTACCATGCTTTTAGATGTGACTTCAAGAACATACAAGGGAGATGAGAGTTTCACCCTTCCATTGGAAAGGTTTAATTCTGGAGAGACACTAAAACCAGGTCAGACAGCAATAAGAAGGTCCAGCCATTTGGGTAGTTGAAAAAACATTGTGACTTTCTCAGAACGTTATGGGTACTAAAAGGTGCTATCAGACAGAGATTATCTGTGTTTCTTGTGTTAATTAAAGAATTAAAAGTGAGTGTGATGCTGTATGAATTAAATAAAATCCTGTAATTGCTTTCGGGTCGTTAGAAAGGCAACACTTTCTACCAGTTTATTGTAGGAATAATGCTAAAGACCCTGAAAATTGAGAGCCACTGCAGCGAGATAATTCCCTTTTCAATAGTGGCTAAGAGGACGAGTCTGTGGAAGAATTAACAGTGATACTCTCTCTTCTTCACCCAGATAACACAGCGAGCGTGCTGGTCAGACGGGAAGGGTTCAGTCGCCAGAAGCAGGATTTGTACCTCCTTCCCATCGTGATCAGTGATGGCGGCATGCCCCCGCTGAGCAGCACCAACACGCTGACCATCCGCGTGTGCGGCTGCGACAGCGGCGGCTCCCTGCTCTCCTGCAACGCCGAGGCCTACGTCCTCAACGCGGGGCTCAGCACCGGCGCCCTCATCGCCATCCTGGCCTGCATCGTCATCCTCCTAGGTAAAAATATTTATTCCTTGCTGCTTGTCTGGACTTATGTTAAAAAAGCAATCCTGTCCTCAACTCCAAGATGAAGAAATTAATCTTAATTTTTTAGCTTTTATTTTTATAGGGAGTACTGATCTGCCTGGCTGTGAGAGGTTTTGAGGACTTGCATTGCCTGAGGGAGCTGCAGGAAAGATGGAGAGAAACAATTGCCAAGGGCTGGAGGGACAGGACACAGGGAATGGCTCCCAGTGCTAGAGGGCTGGGATGGATGGGATATGGGGAAGGAATTGTTCCCTGGGAGGGTGGGCAGGCCCTGGCACAGGGTGCCCAGAGCAGCTGTGGTTGCCCCTGGATCCCTGGCAGTGTCCAAGGCCAGGTTGGACTTTTGGGCTTGGAGCAGCCTGGGACAGTGGAAGGTGTCCCTGTCCATGGCAGCTTTATGGTCTCTTCCATCCTAAACCATTCTGGGCTTCTGTGATATCTTCAATAGCAGACAGCAGTGAATTTGTGTAGATGCGCTTGGACAACGTCCTCCTGTGGCCTAATGCCAGTTAATCAGGGACACTGCTTAATGGTCATGACATACAGTTCTAAGTTTTGTGATCGTCCCTGGATGACAAGTTCCTTATTGAGGTCAGCCAGGATTAATGGCCCCTGCCAGCTATTTCCCTCAAACCCGTCTTGTGTTGAAGACAGATGAGTGGCTTAGAAGACCTGCTTTTAAGAAAGTGCTGCAAAGTGTTTCCTGATGATTTGAAAAAAATTCATATAATATTTTCTAATTTCCCTGTAGTATTTTATAGTGTTTCTTTTCTCATATACTTTATTTTATAGAAATTTGAAGTGAGAACACAAAAACAAATACGTCTTTGGCGGTGTTGCTTAAAAAATTCCATTTCAATGGAAATGGCACTTGGAATTAGAGTTAAGCTTTGGGCATACAGGAGAGGATAAAGATTCATCTTTGTTTTGTTGCAGATATTCGTGTGCTTGGGCAGCTCAAAGGCAGCGTAACAGTGTTCTGCAGCACTGGGGGCCCTACAAACACTTCCCTCGAATTAGTGTTGCAGTAACGAGCAATTAGTAAGAGCAGTGGCACGCAGCCCAGACAGAAAGCCTCAGATCAGTGTGTTCAGTTCTGTGTACAAACATCACTGCTTTTACCTAGTAAGGAGCACTAAAAATGCAAAAGTTTGCAACAATCTAGCAGAAAAGCTGAGGGCTCAGGGGTGCAATAATTACTTACAAAGGAGCTGCTCTTCAACAGTGCAGTCTAACCCATGTTTTGTTTTCCCCAGTCATTGTGGTGCTGTTTGTAACCCTGAAGAGGCAGAAAAAAGAACCCCTGATTGTGTTTGAGGAGGAAGACGTGCGGGAAAACATCATCACGTATGATGACGAGGGCGGGGGCGAGGAGGACACGGAGGCGTTTGACATCGCCACGCTGCAGAATCCCGACGGCATCAACGGCTTCATCCCCCGCAAGGACATCAAGCCCGAGTACCAGTACCTGCCCAGGCCGGGGCTGCGGCCCGCGCCCAACAGCGTGGACGTAGATGATTTCATCAACACCCGGATACAGGAGGCTGACAACGACCCCACTGCCCCTCCCTATGACTCCATCCAGATCTATGGCTACGAGGGCAGGGGCTCCGTGGCCGGGTCCCTCAGCTCCTTGGAGTCAGCGACAACAGATTCTGACTTGGACTATGACTATCTACAAAACTGGGGACCTCGATTTAAGAAACTTGCAGACTTGTATGGCTCCAAAGACACTTTCGATGATGATTCTTAACAATAAAGTTTAAGATTTGGCCTTAAGAACTGTGTCTGAAGTTCTGAAGAATCCAGAGGAAATGTAAGCAGGTATTTTTTTAAAAATCAAGAAAAATCTCATTTAAACATTTGTCAGAGAGGATTCCTTTGATAAAAAAGGACGTGAAAGTGGTAAATACTGTGAAGTACCTTTTTCTACAAAAGGCAAATCTGGAAGTTGGCTGCCAGCTTGACTAAAGGAAAAAACCCACTTAAGAAACGCAAAATATTTAAATGAAGGAAAATGCTAAAAGCGAATCTGCAAATAAGGGAAATCTTTTATGTATTATGAACATCTAAATCTTTTATGTCAAAGAAGCTTCCACAAATTAGAAAAGATAACAGTTCTGAGCTGTAATTTCGCCTTAAACTATGGACACTCTATATGGTAGTGCATTTTTAAACTTGAAATATATAATATTCAGCCAGCTTAAACCCATACGATGTATGTACAGTACAATGTACAATTATTATGTCTCTTGAGCATCAAACTTGTTACTGCTGATTCTTGTAAATCTTTTTGCTTATTCTTTCATCTTGAACTAATACGTGCCAGATATAAAAACTCTGTCTTGTTGAGGTGGGAGGCGCCCTATTTCTATGTCATTTTTAATGTATCTATTTGTACAATTTTAAAATTCTTATTTTAGTATACATACAAATATCAGTATTCTGACATGTAAGAAATGTTACAGCATCACACTTATATTTTATGAACATTGTACTGTTGCTTTAATATGTGCTTCAATATAAGAAGCAGACTTTGAAATAAACTGATTCTTTTTTTAATTCTTGTTCTGGTTATTAAGCATATAAGGAAAAACATAGTGTTTCTAATGTCCCATTTATAGTTCTGACTAATTTACTACAATTGTGACCTTTTAGTAGCCTTATTTATTATGTGTTTGTAGTCGGTTTGTTGCCTTGTTAAGTGATTATTTAAAAATCAAATACATTTTACAAATGTTTTTTAGATTAAGACAAATGTAATGTCTGGTGAACATTTTGTACCCTCTCTATCTACAGCTTGTGGCTGCTCCCAGAACACAGTAAGGATCATCATATAGTCTTACTGTGTTTCCTGGATTAAATTAAGTGTAATACTTTTTAATATTTCCCATGTAATATGCATTTATCTTATATCTTAGAGATTCCCGAAGTTTCAGGAGTGACTTTGTGACTGGACGGGAGTACTCCGTACTTACACTTTACTCCAGCCTTGTGAATTTCCGTATCTGTGCTGAGCTTCTGCGGGTTCTAGAGATTGAAATCTGACCCAGTTTAGCTGTGACTTCCCTAAGGACTGTTCTACCTGACAATTACCTTACCTGAGTAGTAATTAAGATTCCGGCACTTCTTTTTTTTTTTTTTTTTTTTTTTTTTTTTTTTTTTNTTTTTTAGTTTCCAGTGGGATAACATCATCTGTGGAGGATAGGGAGATTTTTTTTTTAATTGATGACAACAGAAATACAGAGTGCTTTCAGAGTTGTTCTTTGTAATGCATGTTTTTAGTCCAAAAAGGGATCTATAACTTTTTTTTTTTTAAATATTGGTTCAGAAGGAGCAAGGGATTGAGATATATTCTGCACATCAACATTTTCTGCATCTGTGTACAGCTGTAGCTCTGTTGAATTTAATATAGTTGGCTGTTTAGGGTCAGAGATCAGTAGCTGCTATATGGGAAGAGGCAATAAATAGAAATTATCTGCATTTTCCTACATTCATTTTACGGACCCTGTCCTTCATTTGCAGTCAGGTACCAAACTGCTTGATCTGAGAGAAGATCTGATTTGTTGGTGTGTTGCTTTTCTGAAGGTCCCCCATATATGTAGTTAGGTTAAAATTTAACTCCTTAAAATGATAACTGATGTTTCAGCTCTATATCCATAACATATTCACTTGTCCCATTCTACCCCCATGTTTTATAAGGCAGACCTTGCTAAATCAGCAGATTTGCTCTATTTGTTTATTGTAATATTTTACTTTATCATAGCTGTATCCATTCTATTTAATTCTATAGTTTATTATTAACTTGGTTCAAATTTCTTTGGTTGTTGATTTTTCTCTGTTTATAATCCAAAGAATATTTTGCTAGATTTGCACATTTCTCCATTATAAATTTAAATAAACATTAAAAAGAAAGAAAAGAAGTGAATATACCACTTTTGAGATAAACAAATTGAAATAATATTAAAAAAAGGTAATTTGTAGGACTCCATCCTCATTGATGCTATCTGGATTTATTTCACTTTTGAGCAAGTTTTAGAATTAATAATCGCATTTTCTACATTTTTATGTTTAATTTTTAAGAAGGACATTGTCATTTTTTAATAGTTTCAAATGGTTTGAGTTTTAGTCTCTATTGTTTGTAGCACTCTCGTAGATGCTTGGAAATAAATTTTCTTTCCCTGCTGGTTTTGTCCTTTTTCATTTGATTATTTTTCCTCTTCCCAGTGAACATGCAATTACGGTAGTGCTTTTAAAGTTAGGCTTGCTAATCCCAGCCAAGGCCAGCCCTGAAATGCTGGAATTATTCTCACTCCAGACTGTTGGCAGCACCTCGGATGAGCAGCACGTTCTGGGACCGCAACAGGACATTGCTTTGTGTTGAACTTCCCCGCAGCACTTGCGGAAGCCTCAGGTCCTTAATCTGAGCTTGGTAAAACCCAGCCCAGGACAGCGGCTCCAGGTTAGTCCTGGCACATCCGAGAAGGCTGTGGGCCACGGGTTGTTGCAGCATCCCTGAAGATTTGAGCCACCTGGGAAGGGATTCACCCACTCCAGTTGCTTTAGCGCAGTGGCTCTGCCTTCCCCAAGGACAGAGCCTCACATCCATGGAAGACAGCTGAAAGGTTAATTACAACCTCAGTGGGTCTGGAGAAAACCCTAAGCACAAGGAGGATCACCATGGCTGAGCCAGGTAAGGCAGGGGACGGTGGCAAGTGCAGATGGTGCTTTGGCCAGTTTTCCTTATTGTAAGTCCCACCTGAGGATCATTTGAGAGGCTACAACAACGCTGTTCCAAACTCCATCAGTAACAGACAACCTGACCTTACCAGAGGGATTTTTTTGTTAGTTGAGTGAATTCTGGCATCATGAATCACTGAGCTCCAGCTGGCAGAGCTGTTCAGCTCCTGGTCTAGCTGGGTGTCACCAGGAGAGTAGGAGGCTGAGGTGCTGCTCCTCCCGTGTCCCTGCAGTGCCTCGGAACACCATTCCTCCTCCTGGCAAGAAGCAATTAGGGAAGCAAGTGCAGGGCTGGTTGCTAAGAGAACTCTTCCAACTTGCACTGATAGGGAAAGGGAGGGTTGTTTTGGGAATTCTCAGATCACCTCTGCAGTGTTCCTGTCATGATGTCAAGCAGTCTTTGATACCATGTCAAGGGGTATGAGTTTGCAAGCTCACCACCAGCATTTCTGTGATCAAGATCCAGCCCAAGAGACTGCTACAACTCAGATGAAAAAAGCTTTTTAAAGAGCTTGCAGGTTCTGTTGGCTCCATGTTGTTGAGTGACTGGCAATATAAAATGCTGAAGTTTACCATGTTGCTGCTGGTAAGCTCAGAGAGAAAGAAAAGAGTACAAATTTAAATAAGGCTCGCAAAGGGACAATCCTAGGGACCCAAAAGTGAGGAATTCTTGTATGTCTTCCCCATCTAGCTGCACTGTCAGAATTACTTTTTTAATGAAAGAGTGAGTAAGCAAAACTCCAGGTAGGACTTGTGCAATTTTTCCCTTTGGCTTTGATCTAAGTACTGAGCTTCTGTAACCAAAACTGATTAACTGGCATCTAAATCACATTCTCTGTCAAGGGAGAAAAAAAGGAAAAGAAAGAAAAGGAAAAAAAGAAAAAGAAAAAGAAAAAGAAAAAGAAAAAGAAAAAGAAAAAGAAAAAGAAAAAGAAAAAGAAAAAGAAAAAGAAAAAGAAAAAGAAAAAGAAAAAGAAAAAGAGAAAGAAAAAGAGAAAAAGAAAAGAAAAGAAAAAGATGAGAGAGTGAAAAGCAAAAGGAATGGCATATGAAAGGGACTGAGTGAGCTTTTCAGGGAGTGAGCTGCAGGTCTCTGGAGCTCTACTATTGTTTTCACTCTTTTAGGTTGAGACTGGGGATCAACCATCTTGACCCAGTTCCATTCCCTGTGTGCAAGTGCACAAGTTTTCCATTATTTATTATCACTGATCTCTGTATTTGATAAGAAAGGCTCATTTGAACCCGACTGAGCTAGACTGGCTACAATTAACCAAGGGACAAAACAATTTTAGCCCATTCCAATTCATGGATTCATAATCATTTGAAAAACTGTTTTATTGTGTTTTTGCATGAAATCTTGGGCCTTGCCTGCTCATCAGCTCTATATCTCTGTTAATCCTTCCCTTAATGAGTTGCAATCCCGTGTCCACAGTGGGTGTCCTGCCCTGTCCTGCAGGGAACTGTGCACATACAGGGGGCTCTGCTGATGCCCCAGACCTGCTTCTCCTGTCAGGGGGATGTACACGTCAGGGACAGCTCCTGATCCATGCCTGAGGTCTGTGGAGGGTATGGAGAATTTCATGTTTCCTTGTGGAAAGAAAACACCCAACACAAACAGGGAGAGACTTGCTTGGACTGTGGGCGACTCTCAGAACTCCTTCCAGGTCAGGCAAAGATCTTTCTCAAGAGTCTTTCAGACTTTCC
Source organism: Cyanoderma ruficeps (assembly GCA_008694505.1). Taxonomy (NCBI): domain Eukaryota; kingdom Metazoa; phylum Chordata; class Aves; order Passeriformes; family Timaliidae; genus Cyanoderma; species Cyanoderma ruficeps. Next base: position 526,344 of record VZDJ01000516.1, on the reverse strand, counting down.
AGTGAAGCCAGTTTGTGTTTTATAAATAAATATTATGTAGGGAATTGAACCTGAGATTTTCAAAGTCCTTGTGAGTTTTCTAACTGCCAAACTCAAGAACTGATACTTTTTTCCCTCCTTTTGTTTTCTGTACTAGTTTAGTCCATTTGCAGCAGATCAGAACAGCATCAGGAACAGCTGAAACACCAACCAGGCTTGTGGGTTCCACAAGCCATTCCATGGCTGAGAGAAAACTGCTCTGGAGTGGCAAATTTATAGCTAGCGGTGATGGGGAATCAGTCATTGTCTTCTACCCTACATTGCCAGGAGATGGAATAGCCACATCTCTTGTTTTCTGTATTTCTTCTTCCTTTTTTGTTTGTAAAATCAGGACCAATACCCGATTGCTCAGCTATCTAAGCTTGGAGAAGATTTTGGATTTTGTCTTGAGTCCTCTTTGCTATGGCTGTTTGGCAGACTTGTTTAAAGGGCTGCTCTTTTAAAATAAAACAAAAGCTTAAAAATTTGACCTCTAGCAACTTTAAACTAGGAAGTGAAAAAAAATCCCAAAAACCCTACCCTGTAGTTTTTTTTAAGAATTCAATTTTGATTGAATTTTAGGGCATGCCTTGCATTTTTGGTGGTTAGTGAAAGAATCTGGGACCTTGTGACTGCTTTCGACTGAGGTTGGTGATTGCTTTCCCTTTTTGTTCTACTTACAAACAAGGGATAAACATGCTTATTTTAACTGAACAGATCCATATGCTGTTGTCCAGACCTAGCTGCAAGTGAAGGCTTTGTTTTGTTGTTGTCTTCTTTTCCAACCTAAGTCATTCCATGAGTCCATGACTCACTGCCTTGGCTGCCAAGGCACATTTCCTGCAGCTCTGTCTCCAGCAGGACTTGCAGATACATCACTCCTCTCTCTTGCTGAATATCAAGCTCTTCTGTATTGTTCTCTGTGATATGTGGAGGACTTAAGGGGGTTAGGGTGGGTTTTTGGTAGCTCTTTGTGATATATGAATGCTTTAGGGGGCTGGGAGGTGAATTTTTCCGCCAGTGTTTTGGAGCTATGGTGTTTTTACTTCCACAATTACAAAACTGGCTTTCATGCTGTGCTCGGTGCCCTGTCTCTGGGTGGTTAAGGAGCAGTTTTTGGGGGAGTTATAAGCTCCCTCCTGCTTGGCAGTGCATCTCTAGAAAGTCCCATTGTTTTCCTGCTGCCAACACTGCCTTTCCTTCCAGGAGCCCATTCTCCCTGCTGCAGCCCCATTTCACATTTTCCTTCTTCTTATTAGCACTCTGGAGAAAGTCATCATTAATCAAATGCAAGCACATTTAGCAAAGTTCAATGTGTATGAAAAATTTATGTCAACCTTTAGGGTCTATGACAGTCCCAAGGCTTCACTTAATAAGTTCCATAATGACTTACTGTTAATGGCCAATCCACATTATCCTTTAAGGTCTGCTGGGCCTTTCAGGAACATTTCCTATTATTGATTCTGGACCTGCTGTACGTTGGCCAAACATAGAAACAAAACTGTTGTTGACATTCTTTGCTTTCCAAAATGGAAAGTGTGATGCCTTAAAGTATAAAACCTCAGAGAATGCAATTTTCTCTCCCATTATGTGGCTCTAGCACAGAATGAATGAAAGAGTACCTGTTTGTGGGGGCTGGAAGAAGCTCTGGGAAATGACTGGAAATTTGATAAATCTTGTCCATTGATTTAGCAAAAATCTACGCTTCAAAAGCCATCCTCATCCAGCCATCCATCACCCTTGCTAAGAGTCTTAGAGGAGCTCAAGTACAGAATGGCTCACTGCCCCAAGTTCTGCAGTTTTATTCACTAATGAATCAAAGTTAATCTCAGACATTTAATTTCTATCACAACTTTATCTGGGTAAAAAGCCTCAGAAAGGCTCCTGACATCCAAAAACTGCCCATTTCTGTGGCTTTACACAGTGCTCCAGCAAATGCTTTTCACTAAGCACAGTCTCTCAGGATTGTTCAGTTCTCATAATTGTATCATTTTGTAAAGCCTGGATCCTGTGTACACACTCTAGCACGGTGTTTACTACTGTGAGCAAATGGTAGCACTCAGAACAGTCAGTGTAATGAGGTAGCACTGCTGGAATCCAAGTGCTCCCACACTCCTGGAGGCTGCTGTGTCACACTGTGTTTAAACATCATTAAATGAGGCAATATGGACAGTCTGTGTGCCCACCCAGGCTGCCACTGCACGGCAGACTACTCTGGAGTGCCTGGTGTCACAAGCCACTCCTCTCATGAGGAAAATTCCTCCAATAACACCTAAGTCCCCCACTAAGAACAGCTAGAAAGGCAGATTTTTTGTCATGGCCACCCAAAGACAAGTGACTGTTTCACTCACCTAAGTAAAAATACACAACTGTAGTAAGGGTAAAAACAAACAAACGAAAAAAAAAGACATAGGAGTTGCTTTATAATATTTTGAAAAAGAAAAAATTAGCAGAAATTTGTTATATTGAGAGAGATCTCCAGCAAGGTCAGCCTCCACTGTCCAGCCACTGTATCAAAGTATCACAGAATGATTGGGGTTGGAGGGGGCCTTGAGGACCGTGCTGTGGCCAGGGACACATTTCACCACACCAGAGCCCCTGGCCAGCCTGGCCCTGCACACTTCCAGCACACAGATCACAACTGAAGCTCTTTTTCTTCCTTGCTGCCCTCTCCTCCCCTTTCCTATGCCACCTCCAAGTGACAGCAGCAAGGCCAGCAGTCTCCTACAGGACACAGAGCCATCCTACAGAGCACAGAGATATCCTACAGAGCCCAGAGCCATCCTACAGAGCACAGAGCCACAGCAGCATCAAAAGCATGGACACGGGGCATGGTTTGTGCTGTGCCCAATGGCTCATTGTAAAATCCCCTAAATTAAATCCATGATGTGCCTTTATGCAGTTTCAGGTTCCTGATGCTGGGCCAGTGACTGGGTGCTGGGAGAAGTGGACAGGCACGTTCAGAAGTCTGCTGGCTGCTTTTCAAGTGAGATCACAGTGTACACAAGCTATTTACCGCCAAACTCCTTAAAGAATTAAAAGCCGTGCATAACCCTGAATATTCCAAGGAGACTATTGCTGGCAAAGTGCTCTCAGCCACAGCAGATAATCAGAAACTTTAGCAAAAAAGCTTTGCTATTAACTCTGCCTCAAAATAAAAAGGGCATCTGTACTTGACTGTAATAAAAACTAGTGCAAAATATCTGCGTAGTAATAACAGAGACCACAGTTTTAATGAGAGTTGTGGAAAAAGAAAGAGTAGAATTTCTGACTGTTTATTTGCCCTTGGTGGATTATGAGATGAAATGAAAGTCCCTGCTTTTTTTAGCATGGAGGTCAGCATGGAGTCGTGCTAATAAAAGAGCATTAGACTCCCAGTGCACCTATAAAACTCAGAGCCTAAACCAACCCTTCTCATGCAGTGTAGGAAGCCACGCGCCAGTGATTCACTGCAGACATGGCTCTTTCCCACCACAGGTTCCAGAAGTGAGCCATGCCCAGGAGCAGTCTGCTGCTCTGTTTGTTGGTGCTGTGGAGGTTGCTGGAATCGCCTGTTTCCATCAGCCTGGGCTGGGTCCTTTCCTGTGACCTCCCTGACACCCCACAGGTGTCATTGTCCACTGCTCCCACTTTGTGCTGGCTGCACACTCGGGGGGCAAAATTTATGAAATATTCCTGGGAGGCACAAGCTGGAATAGCCAGTGATGGATGAGAGATTCAGGGCTGTCTGCCCAGTGGATGGAATACCTGGGCTGCCCTGGCAGCAGTGGAGGTGAGCCAATGCAGAGCTGCGTCTGCTAAGAGAATGATGTGCTGTGACCACACCATCAAAACCACCACCTTACAGCCAGAAAAACATCTTTTAGTTTGGGGAGTCAGGAAGCAGGGCGATAGAAGCATCTCGAAGGAAGGGAGCCTGCCTGGAAATGCCAGGTAGCAGGGGAAGGAGGAGGAGCTCACCTTAAACCATCCCCGTCTCCCTGACCTTTACACTTTGTCTTGAAAACTCTTTCAGAGAAGAATGGGAAAAGAAAAGATTCAGGCAAAGTGCTTTTGGTCTGATTGGCTCAATGTCCTATGGGCAAGAAATCAAAGCCTACAAGGCAAGTGAGATAGTCTGAGTGTGTGTGAGGGAGTGAGAGGGTCTCAGGCCTCGATGCTCACCTCAGCCACCACTTTGATTGCATGGCCATGATGGAGACCCAGCTCCAGAGCACAGCCCAGGGGACACTCAGCTATGGGGAGCAGGTTGGTTTCTGTCCCACAGGAAAGGGTCCCTCTGCACCCTGATAAGTAGGACCAGCTCCACTGACACGCCTTGCAGGTCTGTTGAGGGTGAAACATTTGAAAGAATCCAGATCCCTGCTGACTTCAAATGTTACCTTGCAGCTCTTAAAATCCCTTTCCCTTCATGAGCCCATTGATCTTTAAGAAGAGTGACAGACCCCTGAAAAATTTCATCCCCTCTCTGCTGGGTTCCTTCCTAACCCTCTTGTGCTCTGGAGCTCCCTGTGGGTTCAGCACATTGCTGCTGTTTGGGCCAGGAGTTAGGAAGGTCAGAAAACAGAAAGCAGGATAAATCCTTGCAGTCCTTCTTTCAGGAAAGCTTCCGTGCTTACCGTGGAATGACAGGGAAGCAACATCCAGCTGGAAGAAAGCTCTTGTTCCTAATGGGCCAAATTCAAACTCATTTATCTGGCAAAGAGTTTCCACCTGTCTCAGAAAGTTCAAAATGAGTCTGTCAGGTTGAATCCCATCATCACTTAGACCCAAGAAAACAACACAAACCTTGCAGCCTTCTGAGTTTGAGTTCTGACACATGAGTTCTTTCTTTCCTCCAAGTTCTCCAAGCAGAAACCAATGTACATTTTTTGCTCTACTCATGCTACTCACAGCAAAGGTTACATGCACAATTTATCTGGGGTTTTTTGTTGTTGTTTTCCCTGAAAGATGGTGTTTTCTTTCTTGATCTCTTTTAGATTCCATTTAAAATCTGTTCTGCTTGCCATCCTGAGCACTCTATTAATATCCCTGCCACAAACATCTACAACTCAGTGTATTCTCTCCCTTAAGAAAGTTTAATTTGTTTCAGTTAAAGATCAGTGTTGTCATGGAGGAGCAGAATATCACCCTCATCGGTTTAATGAATATACAGGGTAAATACTACATCATTGCTTACTTCTGCAGGTCCCTCTGGTTCACTTGCAGGAGCTGCAAGAAGCATGTGGACTGACTGTGAGGGCAAAGTTCCTGAAGTTTAGGGCCCTTATCCACCAGAAATGTGGTCAGATGAATCACTGGAGTTACTCTAGGGAGAAAAGTGGCCATACACAAATTTAATACAGAATGGCCTCGCCCTGCCAAGGAAAAGAGAAAGAAAGCTGTGACAGCTTCAGCTGGTCTGTAAGCTGCACAGATAATTTGGCCGTATCAGAGACCAACTGGACCAGCCTAGCTCCTTAGGGAACAGAAGTAAACAAGTCCCTGGGTACGTTAATGATAGGTTGGATTCAAACTCAAACAGCAGACCCCAGCCAAGCCCTTTGAACCATGAATGCACCCATATCATTGGCCCCCTATCTGGGTGGAGTAAAGACCCCTAACCAATCACTATGTAAGTGTAGGAAGTTTGAAACCCCAATAAAAAGGGGGTGCCCAACAATAAAATTTTGCTGTTGCTGCGTGATCTCAGCGTGTTCTGTTACATGCCTGTCTCCAACATCAGTAACAGAAAAACCACAGAGGGTTTTAGGGGCTGCCAGTGCATATTATTCAACTTTCATTAACTCTCTTAAGAACAAGCCAGAGAATTGAATTTGGATTCTTGCTGCAAAACTAAACTGCAGACCACCTGTTTTCCATCCCAATTGATAGGCCAAAATTTATGCAACGAAATATTGCCTCGGATTTGAAGGTTTGAATAGCAGTTACCTCAAAACCTGGTGCAACTTTACTGCTTCAGGGCTGTATTTTAGGGGAGATCTCTGTGTTCATGCTTCTCCTGGCTGCATTTGAACACTGCCTGAGATGATTCAGGAGTTTTCTTGACAAATGGGTACTGTGTTCCAAGGCCCATCTGGCTTGTTTTGGAGTGTGTAAAGGTCAGTGCTTCTGTTAATACAACTCATACAAATACTTCCCTGCCATCTGACGACGTTCCTCCTCATTCAGATTGGCAGCCATTTCCCCCCCTCCCCCCACAATCTGGAATCTCCTCCCAACGTGGGCTGTTGAAGTGGGGATGATCACAGTTTTAAAATCAAAGGTTGAGTGCTTCTGTTGAGTTATACTTGGAAGCGACCATGTTCTGTACAGTGAGAACATCCCATATGGAAAGGACATATGTGTTGGAGACAATAATATATAAATAGTGGATACAATTTTATATAACCCTTACATTCTTATGGGTCTTAAATATAATTCTTTAATGAGACAGGTGAAATAGATGACTTCAATAGTGATATTTAGGCCCATATGTTGAAAGCTTATACAATAAATAGGAATTTTTAAAGACAAATGTAGCTGTACGTAATTTTTCAAACAATTGCACTGACAATAACTTGAAAACCTTATTGGCCTGTCCTAACACAATAACTGGATTCAGTGCTGGAATCTCACACTGAAGATCTGCCTTAGACAGACACATACAGAGGCATTCATCAATTGTCAAATATAAACTATTTATACTAATTTTTTCCTGGTTTAGTTCAAAACCCATCCAGTTTTGGAGGAATAAAGCAGGTGAAAAGTTTCAGTGAAAAGGCAGAACTAAGATGAAGAGAATCCTTGCAATAGTTTTGTTGTGGAATGTCAGCATTGCTCAGAGGCTGGGCTGTGGGGGCTGGCAGGATAACCATGTCCATCCATCACTGATCCTGCCCTAAGAAAACCCATCCCATGGTAGAAGACGCCTAAGCCTGGGGGGGGAGGAGGGGAATAAAACTCAGTTTACAGATGGTCAGTGAAGACCTGTTAGCACTTGGCAGCCAAATTCTCTCAAGAGTCTGGGCAGACAATTTTCCCATCCTGTCCCTGTCCTTCCCAGGCTCAGCATCAGCCCCCACAGAGGAGCCTGAGCACTGAGCTGTCTGTTTAAAGCAGGAAAGAGGCAACATAATGACATCTTTGCTTACTTGAAAGAAGATTATATAGGGTATTTTCCTAAGAACTTATAGTAATTTTATGAACTTATATTACCCAGTTTCAGGTCAGGGAACAGTGATGATGCAATTCATGCTCACATTAAGTTAGCTGCAATATTTTTTCCCCATCACCACCATATTATTTCACAGAATTTCCCTGAAATTTGGGAAATATTTGTTTTCCCTCTAATGACCTTAACTAGTTTTGCTAAAAAATTATTACTATTCTGATTTTTCATCTCATTTCTTTTTTCATTTTTGTGTCAGTAAATACAAAACACTGACATTGCTTGGTGAGAACATTTTGGGGAGCAAGTCTGGGGATATATGTTATTCTATTAACATATGTTCCCTGGAAATTAATCACCTATGCGATGAAGAACCTAATGGTTTGTAGTCATGCAATATTAAGGCACATTAAGCACTGAAATGGAGCTGCCTTTTTTCCAGCACTACTCTGATAGCCAACAAGCCTCAGAAAAGAAATCCACATTATTATTCTATGCTTTTTTATATATCTGATTAAAAATTAGCTGAGTGCTTTAACTGAGCTTGGTGCCAATGGCTTATAAAAGAACCATTTAAAAGACTTCAAACGTCTTTGGTGCCTAGTGAAGGCTTCAAAAGATCCTGAATCTGGTGTCCTTTTTATCCAAAGCATTTCCTGAGATTCTCCTTGCAAAAGGATCTGTGCTCTATGGACCTTTCTGAAAGTTTCCACCTTCTTGTGAAATGAAGCAATGTTGTGTTTGCTTGGTTGTTTGTTTTTTGCCTAAATAATCCAAAATGTTGTGAAATAAACTGGGTGAAAAAAAATCCTACAGTGAATTCCAGTGGTCAAAGGCCAGGCTACTAAATAATAGTTTAACACTACAGGATGGGAATATTTTAATCAGGATGACCAAACCGAACTGCACTCAGGAATGAGGGTACTTCTCACCCACCAAGTGATACCTTAACCAACAACTCTGCAGCTTTACAGCCCTGAGAAACAAACAAACAAACAAATCTGACTTCTTCCTAAGCTTACAGACTGACTTACCTTGAAAACCCTTCACTGATTTTTTTTATAGCACTCTTATTACAGCCATTATTGACACAGTCAGGGCTTTACACAAGTTTTGTGTGGATTTTCACACTGTCCAAAAATCAAAGAGCAAATTTCCAAAGGTTCCCTCTACCAACCATTAGAAAAGCTATGGGGGAGGGCTGCAAAGAGCCTTCTTGCACCCTCCTCCTCAGCTCTCAGTGTGCCAGCTCTTATCCAGCCTTCTTCTGCATCATTGAATATTTATCTATTCATTTATTTATTTATTTGTAAATTGAGCTTCACTCCGGATGGTTTAATGAGCAGAAATGGTAAAGCAATAATCAAAAGAACTAAATAGGAGAATTTTCTGGAAGCCAACCAAGCTCGATGCAACATTTTACTCACTGTGATGATGACCCTTCATTCTTACCACAAATTCTGAGCCCTGCAAGGAGGAACTGCCACTCAGTGACGCACAGAATTCCTGCAGCTCTCAGAGCAGGCATGGCTGAATCTGCAAGTCATCCTGTGTGTTATCTGTTACATCTTTCCCTTTAAAAATATTCAGAGATTCTGTGAGAGATTCCTTCCACAAGTCATTTCCAAGTTAAAAATTTGCCTTTTTTTTTTTATTTATTTAATGTACATTGACTCACTCTGACACATGTGCACAGAACTGTAACTGTTTCCCACAGATTACTGTATCTTTTGGCAGCCCTCAGCTATTAAACTGCTTGTGTTTTTATAGGGTAGACTAATGGTATTGAGAGCCCTTAAACATTGCTCCTATAGCAACTGCTGAGTTTTTGGGGTATTCCAAGGAAAGAGGAATTTAAACAGCAATGGTGAGAATTAACCTGTTATTGAAAAAGTTTGAATTTGTGTGAAGAGAAAGAGAGAGGGAAGGGAGGAAGGGANAGGAAGGAAGGAAGGAAGGAAGGAAGGAAGGAAGGAAGGAAGGAAGGAAGGAAGGAAGGAAGGAAGGACCAAAAACCCTATATCTAAATCTTTGTTTTTTATGACTGCCATAACAGTCTCCAAATACCAATCTCTCTTCCCAGCCCTCACATTCTGAATCACCTACATGACTGGTTCTGGCCTCTTGAACACCACCAGACTGAACATCTTTGTGGATGTCTTTTCAGCTTTCTCTTGTTCTTTCTTCCTTTCTTCCTTTCTCTTGAGGCCACAGAGAAAAGAAAAACTTACGCTAAAGGCTCTTAAAAAAAAGTCCTACATTTAATATTTTTCAAATCTCAGGGTTTTCAGCTCAGCAATTTAATAGGTCTGACTCACTGCTTTTATCTCTTGGGGATGGCAGTTTGGGAAGCAGATTTCATTACAATAAAAGAACAGGTGCCATTCATATTCTTTTTTTTTAATATATATCACTGCATAACATACATCTGTCTCACTGCTACTACACAAAACAGAAGCCCTGAGGACTATTTACTGATTATTCCACACTATTTTTCATAAGAGCAGGACTCTTCCCCTGTTCTGGTCAAACTAATTAACAGAGTGATAGCATCACTGTAACATTGTGCAATTCCTATTTTAAATAATGTTCAGTGTGTACCACTGCCCTTTTCTGTCAAAGTATTACTGTGTGCTTTGGCACACAGATATCTGCATTTCTATATTTTCTACCAGTTTTACAAAGGTTTTATAAGGCTTAATGAATGGAAAATGCTTTGAAAATCTGTAGATAAAAGGCAGTTTTGAAGGCAGTCATTAGTAGTAAACACCCTCATCAAAATTTTTCTTGCTAATCCTTTCTGCTCTGGCTGTGCAGGCAGTGCTGACAGACCATTCCTCCAAGGTTATTCTGATGTCTCCTCACAGACAAGCACCCTGAAAGTCACTTATATTCACAACCTTGCTGGCACCAATGTCACCCAGCTCAGTTTAAATTGTGCCACCTTAACACCACAGAGCAATAGCAACAAAAAATACCCCAAATTCACGGATTTTCTATGAGTCCCACCATTAAAACTAATATTGCATAACTTGAAATCAACTGCTTCAATTAATGGGAATATATGGCTTCATTTTGTAGGCACAACTTTTCCATTTGAAAGCTCGCTGACATATGGCTTCCCACCGGTGCTGTAATTACACGGTGCCTAAAAGTCATCATTAGTTTAAAATGTGGAGGTGCTGGTTTTTATATATACATATGTAATGAACAGTCTTGGTTACAAACGCTTTTCTGTCAGCACCAGTTCCAATGGCACTCATTCATTGCGGTCCCAGTTCCCCAGGTGGCTGCTCCAAGGGGGAATTCCTGGCTGACATCACCTGGGGGTGCAGGGTACAATGCTCCTCTTTAAAGAACTCTGTGGCTGTAACACACTGCAGCGTTATTGTTCCTGGGCTCCCGGGTCATGCCGTTAAAGCTCTGCACCCCACAGTCTTGAAGGAATGGGAATGTTTAACACACTGGATAATTGGGGTTTTGACAAATGTGGCGCTGACGGCATCCAGGGGGGAGCAACCATCAGAGAAGCAAGAGGGAAAACTGCCCTCCAAGCACCTAACTGAGCTGAATTAACCAAAATTTGCATTTCCAAGCTCATTTTTAACAGTCATTCTAGTGAGAGATGCTCATACAGTGCTGTGGCACTGGAAGCTTCTGGCTGAGTTTGGCCAGGAGGTTGCCCATGCCACCTCCAGATTAAATTTTTGCCTCGCTTTTCTCTAATCAGAAAAAAAAGTTAGGTTTGTAAGAACAAGATTTTTAAAGTTTGGGGAGTGGACAAGTATATATTTGAAGCCTTTACTTTGATCTGCACTGAACACTTCATTTTGGATTTCAGTATTTCACCACTTCTGTACATTTCAAAGGGAAAGTTCAACTGAATTTGAAATAAACTTCCAAATGAAATCTTATGCAAATAGGAGCAGGAAGATATGATTAAAATCTGTCAAAACTAAATGTTTTGATTTTTGTAAAGCATTGTGTTTGGCTTTTTGGAGGGGCATGAATATTTCAATGAAAGCAATATGTGACTGGAAAATGTCCATCAATGTCAAGAGTCTATTTGTCACACAGCCCCGGTAATCTGTGTTTTGGTTGTGCATTTGACAGTTGTGGGTCTTGAAGATCCTCTAAGCATTTTTTTCCTTAGACAGCCACTTTAACTCTGAGTACAGACCCTCACACCCAACCACGTTTCCAAAGGGGTACCAGAGAGGCACCAACATTACTCAGATCAGAGCAATGGAGTTGAGACTATTTATTTTCCCTCATCATCCCACCAAAACCTATGAAAGACCTGAAGATCTTAAAACATTTGGGCCTGAGGTCAGTAGAGATGGAAAAGAATCCTTTTATTGAGCTACAAGGTCTCATGAAGCAGCTGTCTTGTCGCCTACTATGTATGAAATTAACTGTACCAGTCATTTTTATGTCTTATCTCCTCAAGGCAACTTCTATTTTGTGAGCAAAGCACCTGAGCAAGTGTTTTCCTGTGCTACAATGAGGACTGATGGTGTCCCCAAAACTGCAGGATAAACAAAAACTCTCCAACAACATTTTTAGAGTTAGAAAACCAAAACATTTTTAGTGTTAGGAATTACTTTATTCTGGTCAGGATGTAGTTCCAGCCAGGACATGCAATAGAAATAATTTCATCCACACATAGCCTGGGTTGTGCAGAGAAAATCATTTAATGATACACGATTTTTACCAGATTTTCCACATATTTTATACAGTCAAAACTCATAGAAATTAATGATTCAATGTTCATTGGTCCCAAGTTGCACAGTTCTTAGTATTTGGTTCCCTATTGGATACGGCTCCTGGTATACAAATTAGGTCCTCTTTCTTCTCTCTGTTTCCCAGACCATTCTTCTCTCTCTCTTCTGACCGTGCCAGGGGTCATGTTTGGAGTTGATGGTCATTGATGGTCGTTATCTTTTGTGTATCTTCTGTGCTACTTGAGATGTTCAGCTCATCAGACCTCACCTGTTGGAACAGCCCCCTGAAAAGAAACTTCAATTCCCTTCCTACAGCGCAAAGGTGAGCAAAACTGATAAAAGTTACATTAAAAGCTTTGAAACTTTGCGTCAATTCCAACAGTGATGTGACACTGGTCATGAAGGCCTGGATTCAGCCTGAAGTTCTGAGTTAGTTTTGGATTTGGAAAAGCTACACAGGGCCACATCAGGATTTTTGCTCATGCTCTCTATCGTCCAAGGTGTGTATGATGCTCTCCTGAAGCAGTCTCGAAGCTGCTCAGTCTCTGGTTGTTTTCTATTCTCTTTGCTGTATTAATAATTATTTCTGGAAGGCACTTGGCTGTTGTTCAGGCTCATTTTCTGTGTTGTGGAGAAGATTGAAGCAGCCAGGCTGGGGGAAAGGGAGTGCTCCTGCAGCAGGGAAAGCTGTGCTGAAGGATGTCACACACAGCCGGGCACAGCTGCCAGCACGGCTCGCTGTTCATCCCCTGGGGCTCTCTGAGCCTCCCCTGCAAGCGGCTGTGGGACAGGGAATGTTTCTGACCCATCCTCTGTGTGCAACATTTACATGCACAGTCTGTGCACCCCGGGTTAGCCCAGTCTTGGACACGTTCCCAGTTCTCTGAGCAGCAGGAACACTCCTCTAGCTTCTAGAGATCTATTTCCAATCAAGTGCTGCTGTTTTCTTTGATGCACAGCTCCCTAAACCTTCACCCACCCCCTTGCTGCTCGCTCAGAGCATTTCCCCAGCCCCCATAACCCTCCAGGAGCACCCTGTGATCCCAGCTTGGCCCTCCAACACAGTTACCCACATTTATTTCCATGACCCACACGCTCCCTGCTCCCAGTCTGCCGGGGCTGGGGATGCTCTCACACCAGCACAGCAGAACCCCATTTCCCATCCAGATTCATTTGACCAGATTTCACCTGGTACAGCTGAGTAAAATCCAAGTAAAATCCCTGCGGCCAGTCATTAGTCTGTGTTAATTATGGCAATCAGCCTACCCAGTCTGACCTAATTATAAATAATTAGCTTATCCTTTATTGCCAAACCTCTTCCCTAGTGAAACAAAACTTTTAAGATTTTTAAACTAGCAAAAGTCTCCTCACAGAGTTGCTTTTCAGGCGTAATAACCCTGAAATGAAAGACCCCACTCCATGAGAAAGGCATGGCCAGATCTCAAACAGCTGGGGGAGAAAAAAGTGCCTTCTCATCCCTGAGGAATTACAAACCTTCACTCTTAATCTACTTCACTGTTTTAGGGCATTTAGTGGGATTTTTTAAAATACCTATAGGCACCAAAATGCCCGTTTGCCTAATAACAGTACTTCTTTAATGCCTCTTTAGAATCTTGTGCTTTCGGATTAGAATGCTGCCTCTCGCATTGTAACAAGGAAGTGAGCATGGCACAAATTATAGCCCCCAGTTATGCCCAGCAGCAAATAAGATTATTGTACCCTCTGGACATAATTTGACACCAAATGTTAAAAATTATTTTCTTACAGTGAAAAATTTTTTTTTTTTTTGCTGTTTGGCTCTTCTCTCTAATTAGAGAAAATAACTAATCCTCACCAGAAAGACCAACTCCATATGAAGCTGTGTTGCTTCCTAAGTTTATGTTTTGCTGCTATCATTTAGGAAATGACTACTGCACAAGTGGGTGGTGTGGGATCTCACAGGAATAACACGTTTGTAGGAAGTGGATGGTGTGTCCTTATAGCCTCAAAATGTCACTCCAAATGACTCTTCCAGTAAAAGCTCCTTGAGGACCTTTCTACATCCTTCTTCCTGACCCAAAGAAATCATTTTTCCTTGCATTTCTGTAAGTGATACTCACTTGTGGCCATTCCTCCATGCCAAGCAGGCTATCCCTGACATTTTTGCCATTTTCCTGCTGTTCTCCCTCCATGGCCATCAGTAAATAGAGGTTCCTGTGGAAGAGAGCACCCCTGGGTTTTTAGGTGTTGCCCACCCAAATCTGGGAGATGTTGTAGGTATTTCCCCTCTCCAGACTCCGGGCCAAGCACAACTTTATACTGTAATGCCCTGAAGGACCTCTTCCCCTTACCTTTCCCACTGAAAAGGATGCAGTTAAACCCAGTCAGTGATGTCAGCCTATGATCATTATGAAATAATTCCCATTCCAAGGATTTGTGCTCCTGCCTCATTCACACTAATGCAAAGTACTCTCAAATGTGTCAAAATTTCCTACTTTGAATAATAAGTCAAAGCTTATTAAAGTGAATTTATTTTTCCCCTCCAACAACTCCCAGGTTCTGTGAATCAACCCCCATTTACAGAATTCTCCCAAGGCTGCCTCATGCCTTGCCTTGCAAACGACATTTGCAAAGTTTAAAGCCACCTTTATTTCTATGCAGGGCATTTACAGATAGTTAGATTAGTAAATAATAAAGTTTCCTGCCTGGTCAGGAAGGCAATCTGTGGGATGACATTTTACTCCAGAAAAGTATTTCCATGTCTTCAAGTGGAAGCTGACAGAAAAAAACCCCAGCTTGCTCTGTACCAAGTATTCTAACGACAGTCTGAAGAGAAGATAAAGTTAACATAAAATGTAATTTTTCAGTTTTGTGGAGTATGTGTTTCTGTACTCTTCACATGGCATAGCATTGGGATAAATGGATGAGTGAGAAATGCAAATTCCTGCACTCTGTTCTGCTTTACACAGAAGAAATGTCCCTGGGTCACAGAAACTGCCTGGGCACAGTAGATGTTTTCATGTCTAGATGTTACAGTAGTAGTCCAATTATCACAAATAGCTCACATTTACTTCTCTAAACAATCTATCTGAATTTTCCTGTACCCCTGTAGTGTGAACATTATCTTAACTAAATACTGGACTGTTAGATGTACTGGATGTATTGGTGACACTGCTGGGATAGAGAAGTGAGCTTCGTTCAGGACGGCCAATTATAGAATCGTAGAATGGCTTGGGTTGGAAGGGGGTTAAAGCTCATCTCATCCCACCCCCTGCCATGCCAGGGACACCTTCCACTGTCCCAGGCTGCTCCAAGCCCCAATGTCCAACCCGGCCTTGGACACTGCCAGGGATCGAGGGGCAGCCACAGCTGCTCTGGGCACCCTGTGCCAGGGCCTGCCCACCCTCCCAGGGAACAATTCCTGCCCAGTATCCCATCCATCCCTGCCCTCTGGCAGGGGGAGCCATTCCCTGTGTCCTGGCACTGCAGTTCCTGAGGAATTGTCCCTCTCTGGTTTCCCTGCAGTCCCTCCGACCTGGAAGGAGCTCTGGGGTCTCCACACAACCTTCTCCTCTCCAGGCTGAGCAGCCCCAGCTCTCCCAGCCCCAGCTCTCCCAGCCTGGTTCCTGAGCTCCCCTCAGCTCCTCCGTGGCCTCCTCGGGACTCACTCCAACAGTTCCATGTCCATCTTATGTTAGGATACCAGAAATGTTCACAGGTGGCATCACACCCCAGCCCAGGTGGGGTCTCAGGATAGCAGAGTAAAGGGGGAGAATCCCCTCCCTCACCTGCCATCCAAAGTATGGTGTATTTTGGTAGAAAAAAAGGATAAATAAACAAAACCCTCCTGATAGGAGCCCTCTGTTATGGGTGATAAATTAAACTATACTTTAAAAAAAACCCCAAACCTTGACACATTTTAAGCTTCATTTCTCCATGGATTCTTATTCTTGCTTTTTTTCTAACCCTCTCACACCATTTGTCTTGTCTCTTGTTTTTGCCTGAGTACTATAAAATGTTCCCTCACTCTCTGGCTCCCCTTCGCAGCCCATTATCCCATCCCAGAGGGAGCTGCTGCCTATCTCCTGCTCCGTGCAGGAATTTCTGCATGCTGCTGACCTTTGCCTATCTTGTACAAAGCACTGCTTTTGGGCTGTCTCTCATCTCTCTGATCCAGGCAGAGGTGTCAGAGGATCCCAGGGAACCATTAATCAGCACCCCCCTCTGCCAGCTGCTCCTCAGAAGCTCTCCAAGAAACTGGAGTGCTTTCGGGGGTCTCCAGCAAACAGCACAAAAAGCTTTTATCTCCAGTATCTTTCATAGATCCTCTAACCTGATTGATGGTAATACTGAGAATTAATTATTTATGGCTTAAGGGCATTGGGAAATTTTGAAATACATATTTTAAATCTATATGAGAGGAGCAATGTCAAGGCATGTCAGAAGCTTCTGTTCCCTTCTTTCTTCATTCCTTCTCCATTCTTTCATTATTTTAAATAAAGAGCACACTCAGGAAGTTGAAAACTATGGTAGATAAAAATCCCAAAAAGAAGAAATAGAAGACAGACGCTGTCTCAGGCGTTTTGTCTATTTAATCATTAGAACTAAAGAAACAACCTGTCATGTTTCATGTTGCTGAAGGTAACCCAAGGCAAGTACTATATATACATCACAATAATGAATAATTTACTAGGCCATACTATCCAGGGCTATGATCTCATAGTCTCCTCCTCTTCCCACAACAAATGGAAGTTCCCGCCATGTATGCTACCTTGTGGCTGGAAGATGAATAGATGTAAATAGACAAACATCTATTAGCAAGTCAATCCTGCTCCCTTCCATCAGCAGACATCCTCTACTCTGCAAGTGACGAACATGCTGGAAGAAGTTTTAGCCTCATACCTTTAAAAACTCCCATGAGCGCCTTATGGCATTTGGGATGTTAATGCGTTTTAAGATTTTTAGCTAAGCAGGCCAATTTCAGTGTTGTGAACTGCCTTTTGGTACAGATACTGCCTTCCATGCTAAACAGGCCAAATTCTCTTATTAATATTCATTTTGTTTACCTTAATGACAGCAAAGAAGTACTTGGGCAAGGTTAAAGTGTGTTTCATTCCCTCAGAAGATTAGTGACATTTCTATAATCTGTGAGGTCCTTCATATCCCAGATATGAAACTTGACAGCATAATCTTTTATTCTCATTCTAAGCAACAATTTGCATGGGTGAGCATTCTCAGGATTACTTGCATAGCTCAAAAATGTCCAGGGCTTGTTTAGGATTAACAGACTGAAGAAACAAGACATTTTAAAATTAAACTGCTGGGGTTTACGGAATGATTCCTTAATGGGTCATCACAACCTTTTTTCCTGACTGAATGATTTTTCTAAACCACATTGTATTGAGAAAGTCTTTTCATGTCAGCTAAAAATACAAAGCATTTGGCTGCATGATCTACATAAATCAAACAAGAAAACACTATTCAAAATAAGAATTTTTTTTCTGTGCAGGCCAGCATGAAGTCTGTGCCCTACATAAGTGCTCCTGGCAGCTCTTCAGAAAGGCTAATTTCACCTACAGTTATGAACTTAGACCTGAAATACCGAGTATATGAATTGATTGCTTCGATAGGTACCATTAATTTTCTTGCCCACCCCTTTCTTGGTCTGATATTAAACTTCAAAAAGTGAATTCAGGAAACAAAGCAGTGTCTGAACTGAGGTCTGGTGGCACCTGGGATCTCTGAAAACACAATGTACAACTGAGCCATTAATTATTATAAATTAAGCCCCCCCCCAGTCCAAAACATGGTTGCTTTGAAAGCAACACCCTCCCTTCTATTGGGGTTCAAACTGCATTTTCCTCCACAGCCTTTGATCTTCCCATAAAAGAAATCTGAACAGCCTTTCTGTGTAATGAAGAAATAATTTTGCAGTTCTGAGTTCTCCATCCCCATGTCCCTGCAGGTTCTGCTGTGTCTAATTCCCAGTCAGTGGAGCTCTCCTTTTCCAGCAGTTCCAACATTGTTTTGGAAGAAGGCTTCCAGTACCTCTTATCGACAGAACGATCTGCCTGTCTAACACCAGCAGCAGCTCCTTGGGAGATCCCCTTCTTTTCAGGAAGGGTAAACAGTAGGATCACCTTAACCATGCAAGTAAACAGAGCATTATCTGAGTTTTGGTGAACTCTTTTTTTTAACATCAACACTCCACCACAGAGGTCTGATTTTAATATAGGCAGATAGACAATATGATAAACAGAACAGCAATGAGGAGAGCAGCCCCAGATTTGTCTTCATGTGAACATAGTTGTTGAGGTTTAGGTTTGCTTATCCGAGTCACAGCACCATTTATGTGGAGGTTTTACATTTGCCAAATTTGTTTGCTAACTGAGGATTTTGGGAGAAAAAGGAGGCTTAACTTGGAAGAAAAAACAGACAGTTTTTATTAACATACACTCAGAGGAGAAAAATAAGAAAAGACAAAGAAAAACTCAACACAGATTAATTTCTAAAACCAACTCTCTCACTATGAACTGTCCATTTTTTACAAACAATGTAAAGAGGCATAACTCAAAACTCCAGCTTAGTACCACTTAAAAACAGTCTTTCATTCAGTCTTTGAGAGAGAGAAGTCAGTCCTGTTGTTTGGTAACTTTTCACAAGAGGAACAGTCTGCTTGTGGCTTCCAACTCACACAAAAGCAGCCCACCCAGGAGATTCTGCAGTTGTGAAACTTCCCATATCACGTAGCCTTTTCCACAACTACCTATGGGCCATGGATTTCACAAATTTGGGTGGTACCTTTTAAAAATGAGCTGTTTCAAAAAAAAAAACAAAGGATCTTTTTCAACTCAGGGAACAGAGATGGTATTCTCACTTCTTCACTGGCAGAGGGCTTCTTCTCATCTCTCTCTGCTCAACTTCTCATGGGAGCACAAAAAACATTCACTCAGTTCGTCACAGATGCCTTTGCTCAAATCCACAAATCATCTCCCCAGTTTATATTGCCCATGATTTAAAACATTGTCCTGTTACCAAAATCCCTAGGAGATTTTCAGCCTAGAACCAAGGCAACTTGTCATCTGTATCACTTAAAAGTCGTTCTTCCTTCACTGACTTTGAGATCTCCATATTGTCCCTTTACATGTCTCCAGTTTGGCCTTTTCTCTCATCTCTGAAAAGGGTAAGAGTTTAAGAAAGTCTCAATCTGTGTCAGGAAAGAGTTCAAGCTTGGCCAGGCCTGCGGAGGTCATGTAATCTCTGCCGCGGCAGCTGCAAAGGTTTCAAAGCCATGCAGGTGGGGGGGGAAGGCTCATGGATACGTTGTCTTCCATCGCTGGATCTCATGGCGCCAGGTGCTGGCAGCTGCTCTGTAAGGCCCAGCGTAGAGTGGGAGAGGGAGAGATCCTACCCTGCCCTCCGGCCACGGGTGCCGGCAGCCAGGGGGCCGGGGCATAGCCCTGCCACAGCCCAGCCCCAATCCCTGCTGCTGCCCTAGACAAACAGCTGGCCTTGCTGAACTGCAGCCCTGCCTCCTCTGTGGGCAGCAGCTCTCGGAGTCCTGGCTGGGTCCAGCCACCCTGGGGGCAGCCAGGGCCTAAGCCGGGCCCTCCTTGGCTGCCCACAAAGTTACCTGATCGCCAGACGGGAGACAAAGAGGAAGTCTCCAACCCAGCTTCAACTTTTATATGGCTATTTACCAAAAGTCACCTTCTGTTTTCTGTATGGCCAGAACTACATGTCAATCAAAAATCTGCCCCCCTCCGCTCCCCCCCCCCAGGTCCCTGTTCAGAGAATTCCAAGGTCCTAGCAGAGAGATACTGTTGTACTGTTACAACCCATGACAACAGTCAGGTTCCATGGTTAGTCAGTCAGCAGGACATTTAAAACTGGAATTTAAGCATCACATTTTATGGGCCCGAGACTGGGACTAGAGAATTGTGACCCATCTCCCTGGGAGTCCAATATCAGGAGTCAACCCCCCCTTCTTTGTGTCTGGTTGAGATCAGCAATAGAGTTGATTTCCAGAGCTGGCAGAGCAGGGGGGAAATGGATGCCAGAGGGAATGCAGGACTTTGGCTGGTATTGGGAATTCTGAGGTGCAAAAGGACATGCACAGGATCATGCGTCGGTAGGTGACAAGGACTGGGTTCCTACATCCTTTTCTTCTAGCTCTGCAAAAAAGTTCTATTAAAATATTCATTCAGATTGCATATATTGACAATGCTCTGCCCATCAAGTCATGCGGAGGTCTACAGTTTCTAGCACTTTCAAATCAATGTTTTAAAGTGGTCAGCATGTGCCCGCTTTTTTTTTTTTTCTATTTTCTACTATAATCAGTTTTGCAAAACCATGGCCAAAAAATATTATGAACACAAATCAGAGACTTTCTGATTTGTGCTTGATCACACACCAGGAGTGGACTCTAAGTCTTACAAATGAAAGAATAGATGGCTAACTAGGCAAATTCTTGAATCAGAAATGGTAAGGAATGTGGTTATCTAGTAAAATTTAAAGGTTGAATAGGATATCTGATGTCACATTATTTTAGAAAAAAAATCCAGCTAAAATTTCCCATCATGTTCAAATATTCTCATACAATATTATCATTCTCAAAATGTTTTGCTACTTACTACAGGATTCATAAATTGAGGTATGTGCCTAGAATTATGCCTGTTTGAAAATTTTGGGATTCTGTGTGGTTGCTATTTCCTATAGAACCTAATCAGAGATGAGATTAAGGGGAGTCCAATAACCTCTGCAGCTGATGTTTCAAGTCCTGCTTTGAGGCAGCCAGGGTTAGGTTTTAAGTCACAAACATCAGGTTTGTCACTGATGAGTGACTTGAATCAAGTCAAGTCTTAAACCCAGGAGAATTAAGATGATCTGGGTTTAGGGCCACATGTTTACTGAGAACATCAAGCTGTGCAAGATTTTAGCTGAGAGTTTTGGTATTCCCTCTGCATCCTAAATCAGAAACTGGATTCTTCAGTCCAGAGAGGTCCCGTGCTGGAGTTCAGAGCAATGCTAGGCTCAGACCAGTGAATGACCACAGTCCTGGGCACTTTCAGTCTGAAACAAGACAGGGGGATTAAATGCAGCCTTAACTCTCTGCCACAAGTTCTGCCTTCCAATCCAATTACAGATAACATGGGGTTAATGCTCAAATCCCTTTCTGACTGGGTTCTCCTCAGTTCTTTTTTGTCTTCCAGCTCTGCAGCCTCTGTTCCATGAAGTCTGGGGAGTTATGGCTGCATGCAGGATAATGCAATCAAGAATGGGACAAGTTCTCCTTCCATCCTATATCCCTCTATAAGCAAAACCAGACTGCATGCACACAAAATTCCCTGAATTCTGCAAAGTTTGGAAGAGAACTCTGTGATTTTGGCCAATATACTCAGAAAATGTCACAGTTTTGTGGTTGTTGGATATGAAGACAAATATTATGGATAAGAAGACAAATTATTATTACTTTTTTTTAGGTTCAGAGAACATGAGGATATTTTCTTGAATAAGAACAGCACGCACTTTCCTCCTGTAAATATAGAGTCTGCCTCTTCTATTTACTGAAAAATCCAGGAGGAAAAGTCCTGTAACAACAAGGTTGTGATGGTTTCTATGACTTAATGTTAAATTTAGTGAGATCTGCTTTAAAAATCACTGCATGTACTGGAGCATTACTTGTGTTTCTGGTGATTGAAGAGGAGTGCCTACAGAATACTCATAGATGTTCACAGTTGATAAACATTTTCGTCTAACTATATTTCCTCAGCAATTCCCTGTCTTTTAATTGCACTATTTCTTTATTGCACTCAAATTTTCCATCAGTTTCTAAATGGAGCAGATGTTTTTCCATCAGTTTGGGATTTTTTCTACCAAAATATTAACTTCTATTTTCAATTTTGTATCTCATGCTTAGAGCCTGGAAACATTTATGAAGCAGCTATTCCTTCCTCATGGCACTAGTGTTCTTCCAGCCTGATGCTGTTTCATTCCCAGAAAAATTTGTCACTGTGGAATTGCAGATGGATTTGATAATTAAAGTATAAACTGTTTTTCTTTACAAAAATGCATGATTTCTGTGGTTTAGGCCTTAAGAGTAAATCAGCATAACTGATTTCAAGAGAGAGATTTTAACACTTACTAAGGCTTCACCTTCTCAGGGCTTTTTTAATGCTTTTTTGGTAAGCAGCAGGAAATTAATGTTAATTATACTGGTACTTAAATTGGTTAAGAGAACCTTATACAAAGCTTTTTTCATGGGTGAATATCAGAGATAAATCCAAATAATATTTCTTTTACCGCTCCTAAATCCAATCCCAACCCAAACCGTCGATTTGGTTTTTTATCACAGTTTTCCATTTAAGGGAACTATACTCTGCCTATCTTTACATCAGCTATTGACAGAAAAAAGAAACAAAATCCTGATAAATTACTCCATAATTAATTATTATTTTGGTTGAGCCAGACAGAGTTAAACCTTAAACTTGCTATAGAAAAGGATAAACTACAGTGTACTTAAGACACTCAGACTCATTTAAAACTGAGCATGTCTTCTCTTTTTAAAGGATTTCTCTCAAAAAGTCCCTTCTGAATCTACTAGCAGTAATTTTTCCTTTACAGTGGACAAGCAATTTTAAAATAAAATACCAAAAATACACCATTTAAAAACTACATGTCTGCATTAGAAAAGAAAGATATTAGAACAGAGCAAGACTACATCAAAATGAAATGATCAGTGTTCTCAGTGAAAGATAATGAGGAGATGATTTTGTAAGTGTTCTCAGCATTCTCACAAATCATTGTGTTATTGACAGCTTATATTTGGATAAAGACACTTAAAACTTGAGAGGCTTGGAGACTTTATTTTCTTTTCCGAGTCTTTGCCATTTCTATTACCTGTCTCCACGTTATGTTAATCACAACGGCTTTTGCACATTATAATTTTCAATTACGCTTCAATCTTCTAAATGCATAACTTGTTCGTAAGGCTCCAAAGGTGTGCAAAAATGCTGGATCAGAAAACTGGATCATAATGAATTGTTTCATAAAATATCTTCTCTTTCATTAGAGACATTATGTGTCTGGATGCTTGAGGTGAACAGGAGGTCAGGCCGTGAAAAACTGCTGAAAGCAGCTGTTTTAAAAGTCAGTGCATTCTAATAAGTGATGATAAGAATGTGAGAGGATTCCAAGCCGCTCCTCGCAATTGTTAAACCCAGGAGGTAAAATCCCTGTGTTTCATCGAATGTTGCCAACGATTCATTAGCCAGAGGAAAAAAATCAAATACTAGGAAGAGATGAGAAGAGGAACAAAGTTTACTTTGGATTTTTATTGTTTGTAAGATGTTATCTACGGGGACAAAGATGAACATTTCCTACAAACATGAACTTAATTCCTCCCAAATGCATAAAGACTGCTGTAATGAATATTTGGTGGCCTGCAGTCTCCTGTTATCGACTGTTTACCTGGTTTTCTTTAAATTTTATGTACTAAATTTATGCCTTTGACACGTCTTGAGAGTTCTATATTTTATACATGCAGAGAAATGAGAGTTTAATTTTAAATATTTATCTTCAATAAATGCATACAGACATATGGTGTTCTTTTGGCGAAAGGCTCACAAAACGGCTTTATTTATTAGGGCAAAAGTTATGAATGTGAACTCTATGGATTTGTTAATTAAAAATATTTAGTGTACGTACATTCAGGAAAATCTAATAATTGCAGTAAACTAGATAGGTACATTGAGCTCACATCAATAAATCTGGATGGAAATTGGGGCCTGGAGAGCACCGTATGGTTCAAATTGAGGGGGAAGGAAACAAAGGAGGAACTTGGCAAGGAAAGCAGAAAAGAGGTGTTTAACAGCCAATCTCTGGATGGTTTATTAGCCAAGATAATTTCCTTAGTATTCAGATGTGAGAAAGCAGCCAGATGTTTGGGCAGAAAAAGGAGCTGAAGGCTGTGGATGCACACAGAGATTTACAGGTTTTTCCCTCCCGGTGCCGGGAACAATATTTGATATTCTCTTGCATTCACAGTGGTGCAGCCTCAGCCTGAGCTGTGTTATTGCAGGAGCGGGTGGGGTTTGAGCCTTCCCAAAAACAGTTTCTTCTAAGAGCATCCAGATAATGGATTAGCTGCAAACCCACCCCTGTATGAGCAGTGATTTCAAAGCACTTCAGGGACATTCAGTCCCAACAAAGCTTAACAGAGGAATAAAAAGTGATGGATTTGATTTGATTTTCAAGCTGATTCATTCTTTAAATTTCACGAGGTAATAATTAGACAAATAGATCTATATAATGTAATAGATCCTGTAATGTAGGGATGCTCGCAAAGGAATCCTTATCTTGGCAAAGGAGTTGGGGATGTATTTGTCTTAGTTTAGGGCAAAATTGGGAGGGAACTTCTGAATGGCATTTTTCTAGAAAGCAAACTCAAGCGACTCCTCGGCTAACTGGTCTGGGAAAAAGTTTCCTTAGAAAAAAAGTAGAAAAAAACTGTTTATTCAACAAGCAAAGTGTTCACTAGCACAAAAAAAAGGGAATAATATTAAAGAACAAAACTTCTCACCATTTGGAAGTGAGATTGTTAAATTGAGAAAGACTTTGCTGTTGGTTGTAGCTCAGCTCGCCCAGTCTCTTATCAGTCTTTCTAGTGCTGGAAAATGCTGTCCTGGGCCCCGGTGAGCCACAGGCATGAGCTCCAGGTATTTTTCTGGGTTTTCAGTCTAACACAGGTTTAAACAGTTCCAAGAAAAAGAAAAAAAATAAAAAGAAAAAAAAACAACAAACCAAAAACTGTCTAGGCAACATCTCTGTCTCAGCTAGCTAAAAACTAAAAGCAAGGGAGGTCTCTGTCCCACTATCTGTCCGTGCTACAGACAGCAGAGCCCAGGAGCAGAATGTGGAGGAGCAAGTGCAGTTTCTGCAAACTCAGCACTTCTCTTTGCCCCCTTCCATCTCAGAACCAGTCTTAAAGGTACAGAACATAATATCCAACATAAACAGAACAAACAATGGGGGATACAAGCACTACACAGTCACTCCAGGACAGGTACTTTGCCTTGGTCCCTTCTCCTTAGAACCTCTGCTTAGATATCCATAGCCAATTCCTTGGATTGCAGTTCCTCTGTTCTGCATGCAAACTCCTGTAACAGAGCTATCCCCAGTGCTCCTAAGGCTGCGTCCTAATGCTTTCCACACTCATATTTCTTTCAAGATGAGTGTCTCAAAGTGAACAAAGCCTTGGAATGATGTGAGCAGCTCAACTGGGAAAGAGATAAAGACATGAGAAACATCCTGAGCAGGAAGTATTTTATTTTAATTCCAAATTTCACACTACACTTCATGTAGGTATATACTGTTTATCATGGTTGCACTATCAATACATAAATCTTTATTTTCTCTTGCCAATATTAAGATTCTATATTGCTTTAAATGAATGCTACATCTCTTTGATTAGTCTGCGCATGAAGATAAATCAATGAACCTCCAAAACTTAATAGGATGGTGGAAAGAATTAATGTTAGCTGAGGCCTTTTGAATAATAAGTTTTCATCACTGTACATTGCCATAAAAATTCCCATTTTTAAGAAAACAATCTTGATTACAGAGTGGGCAAGGCTTCCTACCAACTATAATTATATGTAGGCCAACCAATTTGATATATGTAGGACATCCAAAAGGAAGGTGGGTTGCAGACACTTAATTTGAAGGGTATTATTTTTAGTCCCACTAAGGACTAGTGGTATGAAAACAATTAGGATCTTTTGTCAAGTTAATTAAATTTTAGTAAGTCTAGTAGTCTCAGTGGGTTTGGTACACCAGAGGAAATGCTAATTAAAACTTAAATTCATCCTGGTATAATAGGGAGCTTTAATTCTGGTAGCAAATGAGTGCTTTGCATACTGATAGATATTCAAACACTGATTTTTAACTAGATGAGAGTGAACCTTTAAATGATTCAGATGTGCTTGAAGGTTCAGTTGAGAACACCAATGACTGTGTTACATCCTGGAGAAATCCACCTCAGGAACATTTAACAGTCTGGGAATGTTGTCCCATTCTTAAAGGAAATGGTGTCAGGTTATCTGGATCTAAACTAACATAGAGAAATTCAAAAGCAATACAAATGTAAATCGTTAAAACTATGGAGCAAGACAGAGAAAATAATTCTACCAACTCCCCTTCCCTGCTTGCTTTTTCTACTCTCTTGGTGAGCATCAGAATTTTGTTGAGATAATTGCTTTCTGGCAGATACAAGAAGACTGACTGCATTTTTTTTGTTCATGCCACTTGAATTTCAATGGTCAGCCATCATATGATATCATTTTTAGACCACTTTCTTCTTCATTATCTGCTTGAAAGAAAGGCTCTCCAATAGCCTAAAGGTTAAAAAGACACACAAGGAAGATGGAGATGGGGCTTCTTACAAGAGTGACAAGATAAAGGGGAATGGCTTCCCACTGCCAGAGAGCAGGGATGGATGGGATATTGGGAAGGAATTGTTCCCTGGGAGCAGGGTGCCCAGAGAAGCTGTGGCTGCCCCTCGATCCCTGGCAGTGTCCAAGGCCAGGTGGGACACTGGGGCTTGGAACAGCCTGGGACAGTGGAAGGTGCTTTAAGATCCCTGTAAGCCATGTCATTCTGTGATTGAACAATAGTCAATCCATCTTAAGTTTATGCTTCTTTTTTACCTTTTAATGTACTGATCAAATTTAGACATGCAAAGGTTTTTCATTTAAAATCACAGCTGCCAACCCGGACTGGAAATTCCCTTTGGTTTGAAGTTTTATCTCCATTCAAAAAGACAAGCAAAAAGCATGTTGGTGTTTCCCCCTTCCATGGAGAAGGAAATGTGACAACTGTCTGCACCCTCCTTGAGGCTGGGCTGTATCTGCGTGTGCATCCCAGTGCTGGGACAGAACTCCTGGCTGGAGTACAGAGTCCTCTTCTGAGATGTGTGCCCAACTCTGCTAGAGTGAGCTTAGAATCACATTGCAGATCTGCTCTGTTGCACTCCAAGGACGGGGAATATTGATGGAAATCTCTTTGTCAGATGGCTGGCTGCTTAAATTCAGCTATTATTCTGAGTTTGGAGCCAGTTGGGCAATTAATGTTCACCTGCAACCACTCGAAGACAGGGTCAAAACTTGGGCAGAGGGATCTGTAATTGAGAGGAGATCTGGCTGGCTGGGACACACACTGCTCCCTGGAAAAAGGAGTTTGTACCTTGTTCTGCCCTCAGCACAACGCTGCCTGTTTCACACCTTGTTTCTCTTACCCATGGGACGCTGGGATGCTGGAACAACACCTGGGTGCTTCTCAGTGAGGAACCACTGATCATGCCATCCATCCTGGATTACCTGGATCCTTGTCAGGGACAAGAAGGATACTCAGTCAAGAGAGGAAAAAGAAAAAAAGAAAAAGGGAGAGCTTGTGGTCTGTGCTGTTTGCATGTTTGATGATAAACCAGAATGGTTTCTACAGACTGGAAATACCCAGAGCACACTTCAAGGGACAAAGAGAAGCTGAGATTGCCTTTGTAGGTAATGCTCAGGGCTCTCTCAGAGCTCCCTCTGCTAAACCATTACTGGCTCAAGTGCATGAGACAAAGGGTGGCCTTATGATCCACCTACTTTTTCCTTCCTTACCTAATTAACAGAGAATCATAAATCACACAGTCCTAGAATGGTTTGGGTTGGAAGGGATCTTAAAGCCCATCCAGTGCCACCCCTGCCATGGCCAGGGACACCTTCCACTCTTCCAGGCTGCTCCAAGCCCCAATGTCCAACCTGGCCTTGGGCACTGCCAGGGATCCAGGGGCAGCCACAGCTGCTCTGGGCACCCTGTGCCAGGGCCTGCCCACCCTTCTAGGGAGGGAATGCTGCATTAGGTGTGAGTAGGGAGAGGATGCACCAGGAATCTGCCATTTTTCACTAGTGATGATGGTAACATCTACTGAGCTTGTTGTGGGAAGGATTTCTCTTTCCTGTAACAATAGAAGGGGGAAAAAAAAGAGTTGAAATCCATTCTTATTGACTGTAAAGCAGAAAGAGATCTGTGGGGGATACCACTGGGCATTGCAGAAATGAGCTGTGGTAGTTTCCAGCCGTGCAGTCCCCTTGGATCAGACATCAGTACACACCAAGGAGCAGAAATTTAATTTGCAGATTTCTTGAAAATAATGCCTAAAATCACACCTTCTAAATGTCCCCCTCATTCCTACATGGCCATGCAGGCTGCAGAGCTTACTGAGCAGCAGCCTGTGCTGTTCCTGTGGCTCTGACAGGCACATCACCCCTGACTCCTAATTGATGTGTACAGAGCAACTACAACACCTCCCTTGAAGTTTCCTTAACAAAGTGACTTCATTGGGATCTGCTCAAAAAAGATGCAGAGCTCAAAAGCAGCCTGCAGAGAACTTTCTCTGGGAGCATTCTCCAGCGTCAGACAGATTAAAAAGTACAGGGAGAGCTCTTGCCACCACAGATTCACTTTTGTCTGCTCCCAGGTGCTTCCAGGCAGCAGGAAAACAACAACACAGCCTATTGCAGCCATCGAGAAACGATGAACATTCCAGGCTCCCTATCAGTGTGCTATTCAGCAGAAGTTAACACCGACACACTCAAAAAGTCTTTGGACCTTGAAAGTTGGAGGCAACTTTCCTTCAGAAATGGAAATATCTTTTAAATCTGTTTGGCAGGCTGGCAGTGGATTAGTAAATACTTAAGTAAAATGCACACAGCTTATATATATCCATCTTCTGTTCTGTCAAGTGAGGCTTAAATTATTGATAACAGACTTGTAAACATACTCCCATGTCTTGCGAACCTGGCTTACTTTTTGAGGATTTCTGATGGGTCTCTTATTCAGGCTTTTCTCTTCAGAAGCTAAAGGAAGGCAATGTCTATTTTTGCAATATCAAAGTGCATTATCAGCTAGATTTATCTGTGATGAATTAGCAGTAGGAAAGGAAAAGTTTTTATAAAAGTGAAATTCTGTACCTGACAGTTCATAGTATTTCTATTTCATAGCCAAAAGGCCTGCCTTGTTCTAAAATAAGAATTAACTCAATAAAAGGAACATAACTTCTATCAAACCTCATTTTAATAAGCAAAACCAACAGCAAACCCAAAGAATAAATTACTCAGAAGTAAATCACAATGAAAACAACTAATTCCAAAATATGTTGTAGCTTTCAGAAAGCCACATACCACAAATATCCATCCCAGGACAGAAACATTATTCAAATACTTTGAGACAGAAAGAGAGGGGGAGAATATTTTTTTCCTGCACTACCTTAATTCCTAAGATAAGGAAACTCCATCCCAGCTGAAGGAGAGCAGAGGTAGGTTTGGATTAGATATTATGAAAAAATGTATCCCTAGGACATTGGGCAGGCCCTGGCACAGGGTGCCCAGAGCAGCTGTGGCTGCCCTTGGATCCCTGGCAGTGTCCAAGGCCAGGTGGGACACTGGGGTGTGTCACTGAGGGGTGTGTCACTGAGGGGTGTGTCACTGTGGGGTGTGTCACTGTGGGGTGTGTCACTGAGGGGTGTGGCACTGACACAGCCCATCACATCCGGCATGCCACATGGCTTCCAAAACCATTCCACGCATGTGCATTAATACAAATAAAATTGCACTGGATGGAGCAAATCCAACTCTGCCTCCTTGGCAGGCCGCTGTCTGTCCTGTGTCTGTTTAACCTCACATGTTTTCTGAGAGCTCTCGTCTTGTTTGTTTCCTGGAAGTGCCATTTCAAGATATAAATCTAAAAGGGTTTTTTATATGCTGAATGACAATTTCATTGTTTCTCTGTAGCTTCCAAGGTATTCACAATACAATACTTTGTATTATGTTTTTATATATATGTATACACATGATTATATTTATTTTAGACTATATTTACATAATGGTAAGTATTCATTTTAGACTCCGAGTTTGATTTTATGTCCTCCAGATCTCTCCTCCCCCATTCTATATTTTCAGGTTCATAAGATTATTTTAAACACTGATGATGTCTGTGCTATTCCTCACATTTAGTGACCAGACCAGGAGGAAAGTCTGTCCTTCAGCTGCTGAAAATGAAGTCAAGGAGTAGAGAAGCAACTCTGATGGCTCAATCTTTCTTTATATTCCAGCATCTACCATTTTTTTTGCAAAGAATGGTGCGAACCTTGAAACTTCAGCAACAAACTACAAGTTCCCAGTTTGCTCTCCTGTCTTTTGAAAAATTCATTGAGTACAAAAGCTGTTGGAGTGGCATCAGATCCCTTCAAACCATAGCTGCTGAAGTTTCTAGAGGTGTGTGTTGTTATTATAACAGTTGTGTTATTTTGCCTTTGCTGAATTTATATATTCAGAAACCATATCAGAATAGCAGCAGTGTTGGAAGGGATAGGGACTGGTGTGTTCCTGGGAAGTTCCTCTGCTGTCTTTTCCAGATGCTCACTTAGAATGGAGTTCTAATGCCCAGGGACATGAGCATGTGATTTTACTCTTTTAGGATAGGAGACACACTGCTGTCTCATCATTTGATTGAGAACAAGATTTTCATTCTTCCTGACAGGTACAAAGAGCTATTTTTGTGTGTGTGCAGCTGGAAGTTACGTAATTTTCAAGCTGGACACTCCCTCTTGCTGTGGTATTTCTTCCAATGTCTGTGTCACACCCTCAGTTTCACCAAGGTCACTTTTACACCTCATTATTCCCATTAGTGGAGCACCCAGCCACCAATTCAGAGGGGAAATCCAGCCAAGGGTGTCTTGCATTACTGCTCTGAAAAACCGTTTTTTCTTTTTCCTTTGAGTCTCCCTACCTAGATAGGAATCAAGAGCTCATTTTCTTATAAAAATGATTCATAACAGCAGCAAGACGAAGAGAGCTGTGCTGATGACTGATCATCTTAATATATTGAGTGTTTGCAAGGATCCTGAGCTGTCTAATGTGCTTAGTTATAATCAGGAGATAACTGCTGTGCTTAAGTACTTTAATTTACCTTGGACTACATTTCATGTGTCATTCTAGCTCTCTCATATCTTTTTACCCAAAGAAATTTCAATAACAAATCAACACGAGCACATCTATAAATTCAGCCAAAGAGGGAGATTAGAGAACCTTGGTATCAGTTCAATTTTCCACTCATATTCAGCTCCATGTTTCCTACTAGGATAGGGGAGGGATATGGAGAATGGATTCATTAAGAATCTGTGATGATGTGTTTAAATAGTGCTGTTTTTCTGAAGGCACCATCCAACAGTGGAATCCAGCCAGTGATCATTTGTTAAAACTGCTCAAGGGTTTGAGAGCAGCAATCATTTATCTGACTGAGAATTGCAAACGGCATTTTTATCCTTCTGCAGGCTCCTAATGGCGTGGAAATTGAGTTTCATTTTTGCTCCAGCAAATGTATGTAATAGCATTAATGATCACCTTCATTGCCTTGTTACATCTGCTCCTACCAGTGTTCAACCAACACCTCCTGGCCAAGAACCAGAAATTCCAGGGAAAAGTCAATTTGCTGAGATGTTTTCACTCTCAGAGTCACATGGAAGGAGCATTGTGGTTATATTTAGAAAATACTCAACAAATGAAACCTGTATCTGCATCTGCTAAAGTCTCAGCAAGATGGTGCATGAAAATATTTGCATGCTAACACCAAGAAAATGTTCATGGCTGAGAGGATGTTTGCAGGGATGGAGGCTGCCAGATGCAAGGGTACTGGATGTTAAAGGAATTTGATTCCCCAGTTAATGAAAGCAGTTATATTTTTCAGAGCACAGCAGAAATCACCAAATCAAAAGTCTCTTAAAGGAATATGTTTGGAAAATAAAAAATTTTAAAAAATCTAATAAAGGTTTTAAGGTAAATTTTTGTGTTCTTTAAGTTAAAACCACACACATTCTCTTTTTATATATACATGGATGATTCTTTTTATATAATGGTTAAAACCTTCATCTATATTTATCTGTGAGTGATTTCTTGTAAATTAGGCAGCCAAGCAATCATGTCATTAGATAATACATGCATTTTGAAAAGCTAACTAAATGCATATTTTTAGTGATTTGAATAAGAAAAAGTTGTGTGACATTTCCACAAGGAGGGGGAGATGGAGTTGTGGGAGAGACGTGGCATTTGGGCCAGAAATGGAAAACTCTGCTCCTTCCATGGCTGAATTTTTATAACACATTCCTGCAGGAGCTAAAATTCAGCTTTATCAGACAATGTAAACCCTGCTCTCAGAATTCCTGCATCTGTGGTATCCCAGCTATTTTTGTGGAGACTTAACTGGGTTCACTGAAAGGCAAAGGAATTTTCACCTCTAGGTGAGACAGGGATCCATATGTGGTGAAAGGGAAAAGCAGCCCGATGAGAAAAAACCTGGCAGAGGAGGGCAAAATAAAAACCTCATTCTCTTAGGAATTAGATGAATTGATGAGATTGTATTTGCAAAAGTACACACTGGGACTAGGTCCTGTTCTTTAATCTTCCAGAAGAATGTGATGAGAGGGTGTTAATTACCATTCTACAGGTTCTCTTCCGCTTTTAAGAGTTTGATAAGCAGAATGTTAACATTTGGTTCCCAATTACCATTTTATTGTTGGCCCAGTTTCTCTGTTATTCACTCTTCTCTGATATTTTTTGAACTGCTATATTTTTAAAAAAAGATAAATATGGTTTTCCCATTGCTGGACAGCAGCTTAGATCAAAGCCAATATTTATTTCCACATCATTTTATCTTATGGAATGAAATGGAGCTGTACTGATAAATTTTTCTGAGGCAAATACTTCCATTTTCAAAATGAACATGCCTCCTTTAGTTCATAGTCAATTTTTGCCACAAAATAATTGACCCAATAAAGTATTGTATAGGTAGTATGGTTTATGTCTCAGCAAGGGACAAGCCTCAGCTTCATGGGTTGGACCTGTTGCAAATGATCAGGGAAGAAATAGGAAAAAACCTGTTTTCCCCAGAAATGGTACTTTCCCCAGAAATGGTACTTTACCAGTGTAAGAATAAACACACTTACATGTGCAGCATTAGCAACTGTTTTTAATGGCTCAAATGAAGGTAAAAGATTTAATAACAAAGTTTGCTACAGACTTTTATACATCTTTGCTACATCTTTTAACCAACTTAATTTCAAAAAATTTGTATGTAGTGAAATGCAGGGACAAAATAATAAAATAGAATCCTGTGTAAAATAGATTTCAGGTCCAGCTGGCTTTTTGATGTACAAAATAATTTTACCTTATAAATTCTTTGATTTTTATATTGCCTAGAAGGAACAAAGCCAGAATTCAGAGTGAAAATTAGTTTTACTCAAGGACAGAATGATTTCAAGAGAATTGGAAGCAGAATATACTCCAGACAATATAATTGGCATCCCTGCCCATGGCAGAAGGGTTGGAGGCAGATGATCTTTAACGTCCCTTCCAACTCAAGTAATTCTATAATCCTATGCTACAAATATTTCAATAGCATAGTTTTAAAGGTAAATAGACACCTAATGAGGTTTGCTTGAATTTTTTCAATCATCTATTCACTGATTTAAATCAAAATGAACCATTTAAAGGAGCATCAGATGTGCAGGATTTGATTCACAAAATGTTTTGTGCACCACCAAAGCAGAGCAGGATCCAGTCACAATTTAGGTGTAGCTGGCAGTAAAGGCACCCCTGACAGAATATTCTGCTCCTCCCTGCCTTATCTCCATCCTGCAGCCAAGAGTCCTCTCCAACATCCAAATGTGGCAATAAAATCATGTGGTTGATACAAAGCAAAAAATTAAGGCACCCCACACAAAGCCAAAAAAAATAAAACAAGGGGGCTGTAGCTGAAGGGGTAGAGTGCACAAGGGAGGGGAAGGGACACAGAGCTGAGATAAATGAAACAGAGAAGGAGGGGAATAAACCTTCTCCTTTCAGCCTGGATTGTCTCCTGCTTTTCCCTTCAGTCACCCAGGAGTGTGTGTGGCCCTCACCCCCATGCTGGCAAAGAGCCCTGGCCACGCTCAGCATCACAGGCACGTGACAGTGCCCAGAGTCACTGGGCAGGTGACAGAGCCCTGAGCTGGCTCCAATGGCTCTGCCAGTGTGGCTGCCCTGTTCCAGGGCCAAACACCTGCAAAGCCACCCTGCAGTGAGCAGCTGGGCCAGGGGATGGCTGGAATTCAGCTCCCAGCTCATGGTTCTTGTGGGATGTGACCCCACTCACCAGGGCAGCTGCAGTGCAGTGACATGGCCAGGGCAGGTAGGAGCTGGATTTGGGACTGTGCCATTCCCACAGTTTTGTTTGATGGTGGGTGCATTGAGGCAGCTCCCAGTTTTAGGGAGATCTAGGAGAGGCTTTTCTGCAAAAGGGTTGGAGTGGAGTCAAAAAGAATAATAGCCTGTGCAGCCTCTGAGCACTGCTGGAGCCACTAAGTATTAACAAACAGAATTAACATTTACAGGTTAAAGATCTGTTTGCTTGGTGGTTATTTTTCAGCATTAAACATAATTTATGGCTGGCTGATTTATGGGCATCGAGTCATTTAAGATATTAAACAGCACCAAGTAGCTGTTTCATCGCTGCTGAGCAGCTCCAAGTCCTGGGCTCAGCTCCCTGTGCCATCGCTCTGAAACAAAGGCACCATTAATAAACTGCTCTGCACAGAACCAGAAAGGCCTGAGCATTGCAGCCTCATTACAGAGGTAATAGACTTAATAATGAACAAACGACACTGGAATAGTTTGAGGCTATTATTTTTAGTAATGTATGTGCCTTGCTGGAGCTCTGTATGTGGTAAGCCCGGCTCAAGGAAAACATTCCATGGTTATTCACATCACAGTCTGTTCTGTGCTATTTTTTCTGTAAAGAGACCCAGACAAAAGCTTCCAAAGGACGAGGTGTCAAGGTCAGAGGCAGTTATTACTTAAGAAAATATTGTTGGAATCAATGAGAAGTGGTGTAGGAGTGGAAGGACGAACTCTGGCTGCAGTCTCTCAGGGTTTCACTCCACATCTGTCTCTACAAAAAAGACACAACTCACACTCTCTCTTAGCCCTTTAGGGGTTACTTGAGTGGAATGATTTGGAGGGGGCAGGGGGAGAGAGAAAGGCTTGTATCAGGTTTTCTTATAGACCTAAAATTTTGGCAGGCAGTATAGAAAACTTTGAAATTGCCAAATATTTCAGGGGAACTTGGGGTAAGTACTGAGCGATCTTTAAAACATCTCCTGGGATCTGCATAAGGACTTAATGTAGCTATTTGAAACCAAACTAAATATAGAGATTTTGCATAGTTCCAACCCCAAGTCAGACTGTGCTGGCAGTTCAAGCTGGGTTCTCCTTTGGGCTCTCAGTTTTGTTCGAATCTGAAACTCTGAGCAAAACTCAGGAGATGCAAACATATGCAGACAGTTTCCCCCTGAAGTGCTAACTGACTTGTGAACCAAAACCCAGTTGAACTCGACTCTATTTAAAATCCAGCAGGAAAACACTTGGCTAAGGAAAACTTTTTATTCCCGTACACATATAAAAGAGAGATAAAATGGCAGCACTGCACCAACCACACAAAAGTATTTCTTGAGAACAATGAGAGAGTCTCCATTCTCCACACAATGCATTTTGATGGAGGGTGTCAATTCATCTCCTTGAACATCTCTACTGTTCTGGAAGAGTTTGGGAATGGATAGCAATGGGTCTTCCACAATCCCAGTGAAATAATTTACACCTACCAGAGTACTATACAATGGTTAGAGACAAACTAAATTTAACTAATTCATATAATCTAAGCTGTGATTTCACCTGTGGACTCAGAACATTTCCAGAACCTCTGCACTGTCCATCTCCCTTCCTTGTCTTTCTCCAATATAATGCAGTTTTAAAGAAATTTTGGGCGAGGGGCCTGCTGACCACCTTCCTTCTGCTCTGGGCTGCCAGACCTGTGACATCCATGGTGATACCACAGTGATAAACACAGACAAAAATGCTGCAATACTGCCAAAGCTCTCCTTAGAAAACAAAAGTAATGTTTATAGTGAAAGCTGTTCATAGGAAACTGGAAAGAAAATACTTGAAATTAGGATGGTTTCACTGCATGGCAGTTACACACAGCCTAGTGAGTCAGGATACACTGGCCAGTGCATGCAGGAGGTGATGAGGGTGACCACTTGGGCAGCACAGCACTAATCTGTGCAAGGCATGTTTCTCCTGGGATGAGGGGAAAGACAAAAGAGCCTGGCTCTCACTAAAGAGAGCAATCTGGCCAGTGACTGTTCAGTTCAGGCATGTTAACAGCTGGGTGTGCAGGGTGATTAACAATTACAGGTGTGTTTGCTCTGTGTATATGGAGCATTCACCTGTCAGCTCTGAGCCCTGGCTCCTTCGCTCTGTGCCCATTGTCCTTCTGGTTCCCATGAAGCAGCAGCTCATCTAACAAAGGCTGCACATGCCCCAAAGTACTCAGATGCACTAAACAGCTAAAAAAGTTCATTTTGTGATGTAAAGAGCTGCAGCTACAGAAATAGCCAATTTTCCGAGCAGAAACAAAGAAAGGCCAGAGGAAAACATGATATAATAGCTGGGATAAGCTTACTGGAGAAAACTTATGCTGGGTCTCCAGGGGAAGCAGCAGTACAACGGCCATGTCAAGAGATGAGACAGAGATGGCCAGTGTGGGACTTCTGAAAAGTAAAAATAAAATAACAGAATAGTTTGAGCCCGGCTTTAAGGTTCCTGCATTCCTGCCACTCTTTAGCACTTCAGCAATCACACCACAGAAAGCACCTTGTCCTCCACCACCATGTGAGATTCCATTCTCAGATGGAATCTGTCTCCAGGACCACAGCTTGAACTGCACTTCTGATGAAGGGTCTTCAACCTTTAGAACTGTTACATAGCGAAATTCGTTCCCATCATAATTACCATGCCTGTGTTAACAGATGGGCAGCTGAGGTTGTGGGAGTGTTATTTGTTCAAGGTCATACAGGAAATCTAAGGCAAAACCCTGGTAGGAACACAAGTCTCCAGAGCCCAGACCTAGTGCTTGAAGCACAAAGCTTCCCTCAAACAGCCCAGCTGGCAGCTCACTTGTGGAGTGCAGCAGGTAAGGGCTGACATTCCAAGTCCTTTCAGTTGATGTTATTAACATAGAGCAGCAAAGACATGTGCAGTGGAGTATTGGCAGCCAAAGGGATAAATGATGATTGTAAGGGAAAGTGTTTGTGTTTCTGGCCATCTGTTTGCAAATAATCCAAATTATTACTTTTAGGAGTGCTGGTGCTGCCTTAGCTGTGTTTCTGGGGTAGGGCAGCTCTCCTCCAGCAGTGGGTGGCTGAGAAAAACCAATTCCTTCCAGGGGAAAAAAAAAAAAAAAAAAAAAGAAAAAAAAAACCAGAAAAAAACTTTATATATTTCTAATTCATCCTTATGATACAATACCAGGCCTTTATATCCACAAGTTTCCTATTAAACAGAACCATAAAATCCGGATAACAAAAAGTATCACAGTGCATTGAGAGAGCAAAGGTGCAGATGGCACACACAGACCTGAGCAGGTGAAGCTTTTGCTTTCTAAGGTTTAAATCTCTTCTGCTGTAATTACCAGAGAAGAAAAACGGCTTTCATAAGGAGCATCACTTTCCCTCCACGTGCAAAGTACTTGCTCTGCTTTCCTCTCTCTGACACTCACACACACAATTTAATTCCTACCAAACCAAAGTGCTTGAGTGTCCAGGCAGTGACAGGAATGAGCCCTGTCTCCTCGTGTACTCTGGGAGAACAATAAGAGCTGCAGAACACAGACCAGAGCAAGCAAAGATTGCTGCTTGGGAGAGACAAGCCATGAAATCTCTATTTCCAGGCACATGGAGCATCCTTCCCACTTGCAGCAGAAAAAGGCAAAGAGAGGGCAGCTCCTCTCCACCCACAAGAGCAGGTCATGGCTGAGAACAGCCTTAAGCTCAGCACCAAAGCTGAGGAAGAAGGGATGTCCCTCTGCCACTGAGTTTTGGTAGGAACTTGCTGTAAAACAAAACTCAAAGTCTAACTTTTGCTTTGGCTCTCACAGGTGTCCTCCATGGAACAGTCCCTCCCCAAACTGCAAGTATTTCCCTCTACTGCACTAAGATACCCTCCTCATATAAAAAGCCTATGAAGTGAGTGGCAAAACAAGTTATATATTATGATTTATTGTCTGCTTTGGCTCAAACCAACAGGACTATACATTAAGGGGGGGAAAACCCCCCGTGCTGTCTCTATATTTATAACCTTGTCATTTAAACACTTGGCAGCCTTTCAGCTGCTCCATATGGTCACTCTATTAAGCTTTACCATAAATGGAACTAAGCAGCAAAATTGAAAGAAAGCTGATATTGTATGGCTTAAAAGTCTGGCAGGAAAAATAATAATCAAGGCAAATTCTCAATAACGGCCATTTGTGGTACCTCAGGAACTTCAAAGGCCTTGTAATGAAACACTGTCATCCTTAAACTCTGCTGGCAGACTGCCTTCAGACAAGAGGGCTTGGAATACACACATCAAAGCTACTGGTAACCTTGTGCCTCACAGAAACAGAATTTTTTTTCAGGAGGTGGCATCAGAAGGAGAAAAAATTAGAATTTACAAATTGGAAAAATTCTGCACTGTTGAAAAGTTAGAATAAAGTAGCAAAGAAAAAAAGTTATCTGGAAGAAAGTTTGGAAATGGGTGGTAATGGGTCTTCCACACTCCTAATGTGAGAATTTATACATATCAGAGAGAGAGTATTATAATATGAAGACAAACTAAATGGAACAAATTCCCATCACAAATGCACTGTTAAGTGTATTTCTGTACACATTTGCAGTTGATGTGTCAGCACCTGTCTGCAGATGAGACATCTCTTCCCCCAAACTGCTTTTTTGGCTGAATTTGGAGTAAATGCCCAGCTAAAGTAGTTAACAAAACCAAACAACTCAGGCTGAAGCTCAGTCTGCCATCCCTAAACTTGTATCAGCTTTGCAGGTTTAGAAGTTTATCGTTATTAAGAAGCTGAACATTTGTGTTTGTTCTTTGAGATAAAAAATATTTATCATCAGCTAATTCTATTTTTTTAATTTTTTTTTTTTTTTAACGCCAGGGTTTTCTTCTGAAATACACCCCTGCTATGGACAAGAGGCAGCTGAAACAACTCCCACAGCAGCATCTACTCACCGCCCCGTG
Organism: Cyanoderma ruficeps; assembly: GCA_008694505.1. Classification (NCBI taxonomy): domain Eukaryota; kingdom Metazoa; phylum Chordata; class Aves; order Passeriformes; family Timaliidae; genus Cyanoderma; species Cyanoderma ruficeps. The sequence continues at coordinate 487,273 of VZDJ01000516.1, read as the reverse complement.
GCACTACCCAGGAACTGGGGCCCTCATCTGTGGAGAGCAAATCAGAATTGTTCCCCTTGTGAACCTTCCCACTTTCAGACTGGAATCAAAAATGCCTCACACCACACTTGGTATTTCTTGCTATTTTTAAACATCATCTGTGACTATTTGCAATGTAAATAATCTTTAGTAGAAAAAAATTGCTTATCCTGTGCAATAATCCCTTGCTTCCTCTGGAGAAACTGGGTCTGGATATGACCCTGAAACTACACATGTGGAAAATAAATAAAGTTTTGTGCAGTATCTTCATTTGGGGGTGGAGAGAGAGGAGGCATAATTAAATTACTAAAATTATTAATTTAATTTTAGAAATTAATAAATTCATTATTTTATTCATTCTTTTAATACACAATTCTTTTGAGCTCAGTATTTTTCCTCGTTGAAAACTCCCCAGAATGTTTCCCATTATTTTCTGTTGCTAGCCACAGTGCAAATGAGGAGCTAAAATATCAAATTGTCCTGCTGTGTTGGACCAGAACTACCCAAATCCTGATATTTTATCCAGAGTCTATGTATCCAAAGTCTATATATACAAGTTCCAGTGATAACTGGACAATCTCAACAGGAAACAGAAGCCACCCACCACCCACTGTCAGAGAAGAATTCACATTTTACATTTTACATTTCACATTAATAACAATACAATTCTGAAGATTATTATCTACAACAATAAAACTTCTAGATTTTGCATATAAGACATCTACATAAGATAGCAGGTCTCCCATGACTCCAACAAATTCCAGTTGCTTTGGTAATTACTGCCCTCATCTATGCTTTGGAATGTTAATTTTATTGTGTAAAATGTCTAATTATCCTTCAGGATAATCTCTGCTGCTCTTTTGGATCACTTCAGGGCTTGTTAAGTGGAGTGATCTTTCCTGAGTAATTTCTGAATTATTCAATGACATACATCCACAAAAAGAAATGGAATTAATCTGGTCTCTATTAATCGAAGAATCCATAATTCTGGTGACATTTGCATATATTTTTTGTGTGTGATTATGAGATACTATTGAACAAGGAAACTGGTTTGGATTAGAAAATCACCACCATCATCTCCTGCTCATGAAATGGCCCTGGAAATCCAATCTGTGCCATTGGCTAGTACGGAATCCTTAGGTAAATATCACTCTAAGGCTTTATTGTGGAATGGGTTACAGAATCCTGGAGTGTCCTGGGTTGGAAGGTACTTCCAAAATTCCTTTCGTCCCAAGTACTGCCCTGGGCAGGGGTAGCTCCCACCAGCCCAGGTTGTCCAGTGCATCCCCCTGAGCACAGCCTATGAACAAATATTGGTACCTCTGGCTGTGATTCATCACATCAAAGGAAATACCTAAAAATTAAAAAAAATTCAGTCAATCCAGAGTTTAGTCATGGGAGCAGCAGAGAAAGCAGAACTGATAGACTGGAAACCTTATTAGTACTTATGCATGATTCATTTGTCTTTGGCATGCCAAAAACACTTAGGAGTTAATTGTTGTTTTAAATACTTATATATTCTGAAATTCAAAGTAACTTGTCAATGAAACATGAAATTTGTCAGTACTCTCATTACCGTTTTGCTCAAAAAAATTCATAAATAAATAAATATACCTCCTTGATGTTAATGTTTATCAGTCTTGCTTTTTTTTTGACAATGATTTGATAGTACATTAGTAATGAAAGGTGGAAAATAATCAGAACCTAAGCAAAAATGCTTAATTCATGAGACGAACACACAAAACAGTTGCAGTAATTAATAGAAATTCAATGTCTTATCAGATTATTGCTGCGAGTCACTTTCTCAGCTGGATCCAAGAAATATTTAGAAGACATAATACACAAAAAAATTCATGAGCTTGTACTTTTTCTGAAGGCATGAGGATGTTGCTGCACTTTCAAACTTGTGCCATTTTTTGATGCAATTAATCTGCTTTCCAAAAGTTGCTGTTTTTCAGATCAATGCCCTATTGTTGATTTAAATAAATAATCCTGGGCTGCATTGGGACCAAGGGGTGATGTGCATCCCTTTGCTTAGCTGAGGTGTGACATGTTTGTATTCCATTTATAAAACCCCAAAAAGCATCCAGATTCTGCCTCACTTTTATTGGAGGGCTTTTTGCTTGTGGGAAAACCCTGGTTGATGTATTTGACAAAACTGAGTAGCAGTTCAGCTCTTGGTGTGGTAAAAAAAAGCACTGGAAAGTTTTCATTGTCATCTTAGCACCAAACTTACTGCTATGAGATCAGTTTACAGGGCATATTTTTGTCCATCTGTGGAACTCTAAATGAGATATGACATTTATTACTGAGGCAGGATGAAAAGTGTGATTTCTTTACCCAAATATTATATTAAAACATTAGGGAAATTACATCTTCGTACAGGCATTGATATCTCTGAAACATCAGTAGTAAACTTTAAAATAACCTCTCAGATTGAACCAGCCAGGCTGAGAAAACATTGTGAAAATCTTACTACATCTACTCATGTGAAAGTTTTTGGGGGATGGGTGACCCCAAACCAATTAAACAAGCTGATTCTGACCATGAATATGGAATTACTGGCATTAAAGCTGAATTTTAATGTACTTAATACTTTAAAACCGGTGCTGTCACATAATGACATGCAGATACAGAAGTGATGCATGTGCCATGTCTGGGGAGTTTCCCTGTTCACATTTGCTCTTTCCATTCAGAAAACCCCCAATTTCCTTGTGAAGAACCTTGGTTTATCTTGAAAACACCTTCAAAACAGTAATGCCCAATACACCTGTACTGTAGCTGTGAAATACTAAGAGATTATAAACCAGAAACAGTGTGAGAGTTTTTCTTTCAAAAATTGTAGTGACCATGTTTGATTCTTCTTGGAAATAAATTCTGGAAAATGCATATCTTCACTAAAAGACAATTATTACCTTATAATTCTCTACTCACCCCTTTAAACACAGCAGATCTCTCCATATTGACAGAACAGCAGATTTTAGATTATTTTCTTCAAAGAAAAGTGAGTGGTGAAAGTGCCTGACTTTCCCACAACCTGGACAAAAATAGATTTCCCCTTGAGTAATGTGCTTCCCAGCATGGAATTGCAAAGAGAGGTGGTTAAAACGGGGAGGAAATCCTTCACCACTGTTTTCTCAGCACAGCTTTACCTTCTGGAAGAAAGATCTGGGGTCTCCCTACTTGATTATGTGACACAAGATCTCCTAAAGTCTGCAAGCTTTGTACTAAGGAAATCCTAAATTTGAAGCTGTTACAGTTTAATGAATAAGACAAAATCTGATCAGTGCAGATCATTCTCATACATCAGCTCCAGAATGGTAAATTGTAATTGCCATAAATAAAACATAAATGAGTGGAAAATTTCCCAGAAGACTTTGAAAAAGTGTCTGATAAGGTGGTGTATGTTGGTTAGTTTGTTCTACAATACTTGAAGAAAATATTTTACCTTGAGATGCCAAAAGCTGAAGACCACACTCTGTTTGGAAATTGAGTGGCAAAAAGGAAAAAGTCCCAGTGCTGGAATTGATACCAGAGGCTGGGAAGAGCAGATGAGGGGCAACTGATGCCTGTACCAGTTTGGTTTGTATGAAATGGGCAAATCTCTTCTGCTATCTCCCCTTGCTCAGACTGGATCCACAGTAACAGCCCCTTTTGGGATCTGCTTTCACAGGAACCTTATTTCTTGTGAAGATGTTGAAGATAACTTAAATTGCCTCTTACTCACAGGCTCTTAAATGAAATCAATATCTACTAACACCACGAGCTATTAATCAAAGAGGGGTGACATATTCTTATTTGACCTTTATAAGCAAACCCTCTTAGTGACGATACTATACTGCTTAACACTACCATTTTGTTCCAACATTATTCATCTTTGGAGAAACTACAAGCCCACAGAAATCAATGGCATAAAGGACAGAATTTCACCCTTGAGTTATGGATTCAGGATTATGCAATGCAAGCTTGCAACACCTGCAGGTTTATAAGCAGGGAAGCTGCATTTATGTTTTAACCCAGCACATATGAGCAGCTGTTTCTGATCCTTCATTGTTCGCTGGCAGGGTGGGCAGGCCCTGGCACAGGGTGCCCAGAGCAGCTGTGGCTGCCCCTGGATCCCTGGCTGTGTCCAAGGCCAAGTTGGACATTGGGGCTTGGAGCAGCCTGGGACAGTGGAAGATGTCCCTGCCCATGGCAGGGGGTGGCACTGAATGAGCTTTGAGGTCCCTTTCCCACCCAGGCCATTCTGTGACCTCATGAAGTGATAAACTGATGCTCAGATTTCATTCCTGCACCTCAAATTAAAAACCTGTTTGCCTGTGTGGGCATATCCCTGTCTGCTGAGGAGCAACCAGGAGCAGGAGCATTGCAGCTCTGAAGCCAATACCTTGTAACACGTGAAAATTAAAGCACAGATTTTACTGGAATATAAACATTGTCCATAAGAGATGGGAAGATATAATGTATTGTTTTATACAAAGCTGTTAAATATAATTCAAGGTAATATGTCTTCAGCTGTAGAGGATGTTTACTCTTGTTATATCATCACAAATAAAATGAATGAGCTCACATCAACCAGTGTTTAGTGGCTTAACACCTTAAGTAAATTTTACTTAAGTCATCCAGTAAGGGAGAAGACCAGCTATTATGTCTTTTATACATGGGGAACAAAGCATATCTCTGCAGAGCAATGTGCCCCAACTGCTCAGATGATCACTGATTCTGAAATAACTGGGCCCTTACATGTTGAAATTGTATAATTTTTAAGTTAGGCAAATGCTAAAGAAATTCTTATACTTCAGTTTTAGAATCAGACACTATAATGTTTTTCTGTGGATTTATACAGGGTACAATTATTTAATATGTAAAGACTGTAAAACATGGTCAAATTCTATTCTTGGACATGTATGAAGTTTTACTTTCCATGGCTGAAAATGGTGTAGAAAGTGTATAAATGTCAGGGGAGTCTCTGGAAAATGCACTGCAATAACAGACATAGGGGTCAGTCAAAAACCATAGAGTTACAGAATGGCTTGGGTTGGAAGGGTCAGAACCAGAGAATCACAGAATATTTCAAGTTGGGAAGGATGAAATCTGAACCCCAGACTTGACACAGTCACTGACAATCCCACCCTGTGCCTGAGAGCTGAACTGAACTGAAAAAAAAAGGAGAAAAGGAGGAAATTAGTTAATTAATGAAAGAATAATAACTACTGTTTGCAATGAATATTGCAATGAATCATGTAAATCCAGAACCACCTTATCCCCAGTTTTGCAGTGGTTCCTACACTGCAAAGTTCCTGTCTTTTACCTGCTGAGCGCAACTGGAACCATTCATTCTGTGCGTCCAAATTCAAATCTCTCTCATAACTTCCTGGCTCTTTAAGAAATTTGGACCTCATTGGTTTTCTGCTTACAAACAGATAATTTCACCCATTCCACATTTTTATTGGGAGAACAAAACACTCCACAGTGCTGTAGGTGTCCCTGCCAATACAATTAATCCTCTTGTGCTAATGACATCCCCTGGTGTTTGCACAAGCCTTTGGCAGAGCTGCAGCACCTGATGGGTTGCAGCACATGCTTGTCCAGGAACTCTCTGCACTGCAACAGATGGCAGAGAAAGGGTGAAGTTGAGGAAATTTCCAACCTCCAGAGGCTCCTTTGGACACCTAGAAGCTGCTGTGGCAGGGAGTGTCGGCTGAATCCGCACACATGCATGTCACTCTGCTTGGGGACACGTTTGGAGCACTCCCCCATTTGTCACCACCCCTGGGCTCAGTGACAGACTGCACTGAGGGCACACCTCAAACCCTCCTCACTTGACCACTGCACAATTTATTAAAACATGTCCATTAAATCACCCAATGGAAAAAATGATGGGAATTTTAAAGCACTGTCTCACATTATGCCCTGAGCTCTTTTATTCCCATATTGAAACTCTCAAGGTAATCTCAGAGAGTAGAATAACCAACCACACAAACAAATAATGTCTTCTATAACCACAAATAGATTACATCCCTAAATCTGAATTACTCTGCATCTTATTCTGGATTATTTTATGCAATTACTTTGTTGATTACCAATGTGATAACACTGAGGTAAGCTTTCAGCCTTTTAAAATTAGACACAAATTATGCACAAATATGTTTTGGAGAATAGCAAACGATTTAATAATCCACACATAATAGTAGCAGTAAAAATTGTAGCAGGCCTATAATTGAGCTAATAGAGAAGCTGATGGAAAGACAAGATAACAAAGGAGAAATTATGCTGGAAAAATTGCTTCACTTTGACTCCAAATGGCAGAAGGAACTTGAGAAGCCCAGGGTTTCATGTGCAGTTAGTCTCAAAAATGAAAGATTCTAATATAATAAAAAGACATTACATAACACATGGCTAAAAAGAAATTGAAAAAGACAGGAATATTCCACCTATACTGCCATTCTTTAAAATTACTTCTATCAGGAAACTTTCACAATTTTGGGAAACTTGCTCAAGAAGTTGTTATTCTCCACAGAAAGAAAGTGTCTTAAAGGCCATGACGTCTTTCATCCAGCGAGAGCAATTTGAAGAGTTATTGAGCATGTAAAAATATAAAATAAAGGTGTCTGATTAGATGTGACAAATTAGATGCGGGATAACAATAATGAAATTTACTGTGGATGGTATTCAGCCAAATAAAGGGCATTTTATATGATTTTTATTTTAAAATGTAAAAACTCCCCCTTTCATAGCTTATTTTAAAATGTCCAATTGTCTTTATGACTGTTTTTTTCATACAAAGGATCAAAGTTTTATGGCAGTGGAGGCCATATTTTTCTCTCTTTTCATAAATAATGCCATTATTTCGAAGAGACATTAAAAAGCAAATGTACCATGGATGAGCCAATATAAAGGCTGCTTTGGTATTGTTTCATTGTCCCCCTACTGAACAGTCTGAAGCCATTTTTTGCTATCCCCAAACCTTTCAGAGCTTTGACTTCAATTTGCAAACCATGTAATATTGCTGAAAAAATAATCATCAGTGTGCTTGCTTGGAGGGACAGAGGACAAGCAAGGGAATGAGGGGTATTTGCCAGGGATGGTGTCAATAGTAACGGTGTGTAGTCAGACCTTTTACCTACATCCTCAGTGGCATTAACTCCCTGAAATAAAAGGAACAAAATTGTGTGCAGTTGTGAAATGATGCGGTGTTTGAGCTCCAGTTGGAGCACCACGTCCTGGGCATACAGATGAGAACCTGCTCTGATGCCAGTGCTGTGAGAGGGCTGCAGCAATGTGCCCCAGGGAACCAGGGATTCTTCAGCTCTGCTCATGCTGTCACTGTAACTCTGGCTGGGGCCTGTCTAATTAAAAATGCCACTTCTGCAACCCTTTCAAGCTGCACATGCTCACTGGACACTGCCACACTGAGATGCTCTGCCCTTGCTGGTTTGGACGGGCACCGTAGGCTCCAGTTCCCCCAGGATGTTTCCCCAGTTCCAGGAACAAGTTATTTTTGCAGTTATTCCTATGTATGATGATAGCAAAAAGCGCTTTCAGGTTGATCCTCTTCTAATCTGATATAACAAGAATTAACACACTGTGCAACTTGTTCCACAGACTTCAGGTCTCATATGGCATAAAAATGTCAAGAAGCACTTCCTTTGCAGCCACAGTTATGTAATAACCCGACTGTGGCACCTGCTCCAGCCTGGAAAATGTGCTGTGGCTCTTTGGGAGCTGTTCTCTGGGCTCCCTAAAGGCAGACACATCAACCTCTGTGCAGTTTCCCTACTGTGGGGCTCCCTTCACTTGCAGCAGGACTGGCACATTCCACTGGGAGAGGAAAAAATGGTGTGGATACATCATCTGATGTGTCTCAGCTTTAAAGGAAGGGATTGCTTTGATAATAGCAGGTAGAAGTAAAGAAATGACCTTTTAAACACCAAATTTTCCTGTACCTGAATGCTGAAGTATTGTGTGTGATGGGTTTACCAGAAAGACCCCTGGTTAAACACTGCAAAAACTATTTGACTGCTTTTAAATGACAATGAGTATCTAAACAAGCAAAAAATTCTAAAAACTTCCAACCATATATTACAACTCAAATGTCTGACTTCTCTTCAGATATTTACGCAAACAGGCAGGAAAAGGAAAAAAATGGGCCTTCAGGTGGATCCTGTGGGATAGCCATTTTCTGTGGCTAACATAGTGAAAGTCATTGTATGGACACTCGTCATCACTGAGGTGATGCTGAGCCAAAAAATCCAAGATTATAACGTTGAATATTTTGTGTGACTTAATTCAAGCAAAGACTTGAACATATAAACTTCAAGTGCTGGTGCATGCTATAACTACTAGATCCTGTACAGGATAACTTTATTCTGCTGTTCATGAACTAAAAACCTTTTTGAAATGCTTGGTGCAGTGACACTGCTCAAATCTCATCCATTCATGATAGAATGTGAGGAAAATAATGAAAAGCTAGTAGACAAAATTATACAATATATAAAGTAATAAAGCAGATGTTTTATTCACTTATCCTTTACTCTGACCGTGCCCTGATAAAGCTATTGACGTATGGTATGAGCAGCACTTCAGTCCAGCTTGACCATAGCTGGGAGATGTGCTACCAGGTGTTCGTATCTGCTGCATAAGCACTCACAGGGATTTTGTACACTGTATTTATTCTCTGCTGCTTCACAAAGAACTGTTTTCAAGCCCACTGGCACCAGTGAGCACAATAAATCCTCTCCCAAATCACTGGCAGTAGCAGAGGCAGTGCTGGCACATCCATCCCCCAAATGAAGTAATAAAGTTTGGATACCCAATAGGAATCAGAGACAGCTTGTTTGGGCTGATGCTGCACAAGCAATGGAAACATGTCTGTTAATACAGCAAGGGATTCCCAGAGCTCTCACTGCAGAGGACATGCTTAGGGGCAAAGGGTTTGTTAAAATTCGGTGTCACAATTGCTCTCTTCACCAAATCATTTGTCAAACAAATGATAGGGCTGTGAATCACCAGTGGTGTGATGTACAGCAAGGGCAAGTGCTGGATTCTGCACCTGGGATGGGGCAACATAGATGTACGGACTGACTGGGGATGAGAGGCTGGAGAGTGGCCATGGGAAGGGACCCAGGGGTCCTGGTGGACGGCCAAGTGGATCTAAGTCACCAGTGCCCTGGAGTCAAGAGGGACATCCCAGTCCTGGGGGATGAGGCCCAGCAGTGCCAGCTGGGCCAGGGAAGGATTGTCCCTCTGGGATGGGGAGGCTTCACCCGCAGTGCTGGGGCAGCTCTGGGCACCACGAGGTAAAAAAAAAAGCCATTAAGCCATTTGAGAGTTTCCAAAAGTGGCCATGAAGATGGTGAAGGGCCTGCAGGAGTAGCTAAGGACACTGGACTGGTTCAGCTGCAGCAGAGGAGCTGAGGGCAGAGCTCCCCAGGGCTGCAGGGGCAGCTCCGAGCTCTGCTCTGGGTCAGGGGCAGCACCCAGGGAGTGGCTGGAGCTGGGCCGGGGTAGGCTCAGGGTGCGGAGCACGGAAAGATTCTGCAGGGAAAGGTTCTGCTCTCCCCCGAGAGGGTGCTGAGCCCAGGCTCCCCAGGGAATGGGCACAGCCCTGAGGCTGCCAGAGCTCCAGGAGCCTTTGGACAGTGCTGCTCCAGGGATGCACGGGGGTGTTGCCCTGAGTTTTTTGCCTTCTGTCTTTGTTGCTGCAGATTCTCATGCAGCTTCATCTAAACAATGTGTATTTTTTGAATGTTTGCATATTTCTCCTCTGAGAGAAGAATTGATTGATGGTGATGTCCACCATCCAGGTTGGAGAGGTGGCAACATGAGTGGCCAATCTCTTGACCTCTGTACAAATGTATAAATGGAGTCAGAGTTTTGAATAAAGAAAGGTTGTTCCCCTGAACTGCTGCTGTGTGCCTGCTCATCTTTCTGTCCCTGAAGTGGGACACTCCCAGCCTCGGCAATCCACACAGGAGGGCTTGTTGTGGTGTCTGGGCAGGAGCTGGATCAATGATCCTTGTTGGTCCCTTCTCACTCAGAATATTCTGTGATTCTACTGCACCAAAATATTGCCTTCTTTCAGATATATTCTCTGACAAATATTCCTTAAAAATAAAACACTACTCAAGCAATTTTGGAAAGCACAGCATAAAGCTGCCTGGAGCTGCAGCCATCCTGGTGATAGCCCTTAACAACTGCATTGTTCAAACACTTTCAGTGACATAGGGCATCATTTAAATCAATTAAGAATTTAGGCTTGTCCTTTACTGGTTAACCGGCAATGCTTAAGCATCTGGAAATCCCTCTGATCCCACCACAAATCTTTCCAAGTCCTGCTACCAGTGATGGACAGGAAAGAACAGTAATCTTGCTAATGGCATTTGATTACAACTTCCGATTGTTTGCTGAACCATATTGAGCAAATAAAGCTGTGCAAAACTCTCTTCAGTCTATAGTAGAACTGCATGGTTTTATTGTAAAATTATTATAATAAAATTCTTTACTTGCAGTTTAGAAAATGCGTCAACACAATGGATGGTGTTTTGCACATCAACATCACACAGGTGTGTAGTATGAAATACCTTCCTGTCATCTTGTTTACTGGTTTAGGATGCAAAAGAACACGAATGCCCCACAGTCTTACTTTGATTTAATACCTTGAAACAAGAGAACTGGCCAATAGCATTCAATAAGTTAAATAGCCATGAGTTACCAAGGGACAGCAGTTGGAGATTTTCTGGTCTGGCACACATTGTTCAATGAAAAAAAACAAAAAACCAAACAACAAGAGTTTAAAAAAATTGAGGATTTCTTTTGTTTTGTTTTTCCCAGCTAAATTTGGATTATAGAATCCCAGAATTATTTGGGTTGGGAGGGACCTAAAGCTCATCCAGTGCCGCCCCTGCTCTGGGCAGGGACATTTTCCACTGTCCCAGGCTGCTCCAAGCCCCAGTGTACAACCTGGCCTTGGATACTGCCAGAGATCCAGGGGAAGCCAGAGCTTCTCTGAGCACCCTGAGAATTTACATTATTTACCTAAATATGGATCTGACCACAAAAATCAGTGATCACTTTAAGTTCGGAAAAGATACTTCTGTTTTTCCTGGACTGGAAACCTACTGGAAAAAGGCTGGCATCATGCTGCAAAGCCATTAAGAAACACTATTTCAACAACTGATATACACTGAGCTTAAAATTATTGACATTGCAAACAGCAGAAAATATGCAAAGTGCACCCTGAACACTACAAGCAATAAAGCAGCTACTGTTGCATAATACCATAGAATCATTTAGTTTGGAAAAGATCTCCAAATCCATCAAGTCCAACTTTTGGCTGATTACCACTATGCCCACTGAACCATATCTCAAAGTGCCATCAAGGGTTTTAATATAATTCTTTAGAATAGTAAGATGGAAGAGCTCATATATATGTTCAGTATTCTAACATGAAAAAAAATTAGAAGAAAATTTCCCTCCTAAAAGCAAATTTAAAGATATTTTTTTAATTAAAATGATGATATCGATAATTTAAATTAATAATTGCTCATAATCTGTGGCAAGATAAGCTGCAATTTTTTGAGCAAAGCAATATGTAGTTAAACAAAGAGAATGTTTATTTCATCTGTTACTGCCATTGATGATAAACTTACAAACTTTACTTCCACTTCAATGCTGGTTGTATTTCAAACCCAGCTAATTCAGGTAAACAACATTGTCTACTTTGGTTTATATTTTGGGCATCTTCTCCTTCAGAAATAAATATTACATAATCTCAGAAATTAAATTGTTCTTTACAGGTCGTATTTAACCCCATGGGATGCTGCAGTTTAAGAGACTGTTCATCATTTCGCGTTCACTCGAATTACTGTTTCTCCATAAAATACCTGGAATGTCCATGGTACCATGATGATGCAGCCACAATTCCTCATTAAGATGTCAGGAGGACAAGTTTCCACTAGAAATGAAAGAGCCTGCTGGAAAATAAAAGGGAATAGAAATTCATTTTGCACTAAGCCATTCTTGCTGTACCTGGGTTTTCCCTTCCCACTCAGAGTTGCCCATATAACTCTGCCATTCATCAACATGTGTTGAAGATTTTGAGAATTTTGACCCAGAATCCCTGCCCAGATGCTGGGTTGTGATGGAGGTTAATAAAAAAAAAAGCACTGCTCAGAAACAGATGTCTGGAATTTGAAGCACAAATATAGCTGATACTCAGCAGATAAGTCCAGATTTCACCAAGTCTAAGGGATAAGAGAAAAACATTCCCCCTTTAATCTGATTTGGTTTGCTCACTAGTATTCAGATAAGATAAAAGCATGAGAGATCAGGATCCTTTGAAGGATAAATAAGTGGCTTTCTATTTTTTCCTACAATACTTGAAGCATCTATATATCCAATAGAAGGCAAATCTCATATGGAATAGGGATTCAAGGATTCACTACCAATTGCTTCTTTAAAAAAAATGTGGTTGGCAACAATTCTGTACAGAGCTGAGTTTTAATGACTTTCCATGAAAAGCATGCAGCTAATTAGAACCCAGTGGTAGGTATAGATATTCCAAAATTTTGGGGGTGGCTCACGGACAAGAAGAAGCCACAGCCATCAAGACAAAGTCCCATTTCAAGTAGTCACTGCATTTGAAGAAATATAACCTGCAAACGTGAATAATTGCCAATTACAGTTATAATTAATAAACCTTGTGCCAATGTTCTTATCAGTCTACTTCACACAGACCATTTTTGCCACTCACTAAAGCAAAAAAGTAATTAACAGCAATGATGGGCTATGCAAGGGAGCATCTTATTTTATCAATACTAATAAGTCTCCAAGATTACCAACAGTGACCTTAAAAATGAGTAAAGAGACATTTTGACACCATCCACAATTCATACAAATGAAATAAGATTTGGTTAATTACCTCACTGGAGGGGCCTAAGGAAAGGTTTGCTCATGGTGTGGAGCATATCAAGTAAAAGTGAGTTTCTAAAATATTGATAATGAGAGGGCATTAAAGTCAGTTTCAGCAAATGAGAGAGGAGGAGCTGAGTTGTTTCTTGCTCACTTCCAAATAGCACCTCTGTGTTGCCCTGAGTTTTCTGTCTTTTGTCTTTCTGTAGAACTTTCTCATGCAACTTTCATATAAATAATGTCTATTCTTAGAATGTTTACATACTTCTCCTGTAAGAGAAGAAATGATTAATGGTGATGTCCACCATCCAGGTTGAAGGGGTGGCGACCTGTGTAGCCAATCCCTTAACCTCTGTACATATCTATAAATACTGAAGTCAAATAGAATTAAATAAAAAGTTTTTTGCAACAGCCGTCTCCTGAACTTCATTCCAGTGTTCCTAAATTAGGACATGCCCAGCTTCGCCCTGCGACACCTGTGTAGATTTATTTTTAATTTTCAACGATGATCATATAATATAATTTGCAAAATTACTGTACATAAAAGTTCATGATGTGAAATTCATAATTTGGAATGTTGATAGATATAAAGACTATTAGTTATCTGTCTGTGTGATAAGGGAATGCTCAGGAATTCTATTTTTACACTTTCAGTGGAGGACAGCAGAAGTGGGATCAAGACTTGTGTGAGTAGTGTTTCTGTGCAGTTTTCCATTACTTAAGAAATCCAAGGAAGTAAGGATAATGAATTATTCAAGGCAATACTTGGGTGTAACACCTATGCTACTGATACTTGCATGGGTACATGGTACAGAATCACCACTCTAAGAGAGAACATTCCTCACAGGTCCAGGTGAATCAATAAAAGAGAATATTTTCAGTATTCTCTACACTACAGTGGTGTTTTATGGAGAGCAAACAGCAGGATTTTATGGGTGGCCAATATAAATATTTCATATTGATGCATTCCATAAATTACAAGAAAAATAGGGAAGTTCAGAAGTTCAGTCAAATCTCTTCCAGGGGTGGTGACTCCAGTGCTGCCCTGGGCAGCCTGTTCCAATGCCTGACAACCTTTCTGGTGAAGAAATGTTTCCTAATAAATAATCTAAACCTCCGTGTCATGACTTGAGGCCGTTTCCTCTCATCCTGTCAAGGTGGAAGTAAGGTGAAAAGTATGAAATCAGTGTCTAACCTAAAATCATAATCTTCTCGAGATCTGTCCCCAAACCAGCCAAGTCAGGAGCTGCATCTCAGCAGGTTTTGCAGCCCAAATGAGGCGTGAATGTCTGGACTTGCTGATCTTACATGTCTTTTCCAAATTCTAAGATTCTATGACTCCAAAAACTTGAGTGCCCATTCTCATCTCTGCTCTGTTCTGCCTGGGATCATCCTGAGAGAACTGAAGTGAGGCTTCTAATGAGTATTTTGCCAGTTTACTGATGTCATGATCTGGTTCTTATCTGCATTGTTTATTTGGGTGCTTCTTGCCAGCATTTCTTGTCTGTCAAGGGCAGATTTCTGACAGGTCTCATATCACCCTCCAAATACCAAAGCAAGGCACGTCCTGGAAATATCAGAATTTCAGGAGGGTTTTTATCTACTTAACTTGCTATAGAAAGTGTGAAGGGCAATGTATAGATAAATTCCAGTCCAAGAAGAAGTGGGGACAAGCCCAGCAAAATCTCTAGTCTAACAAGGAGCAGAGGGTGCCAAGGGCTGCCCTGTCCCTGCGCTGCTTGGAGGAGAGCTGCTGCCAGCTCTCAGAGCCTCAGGCTACCCAGCAATGCCAGGGGTTGTTTAGCTTGGCTCTTTCTCCGGCCAGCCTGCTTGTAAATAGGCAACTTTCTGTGGATATCACATCTCCAAGCCACTGGCCTTTTTCCAACCCTCAGGTTTGCTCTCATATATGTTCTGTATGATTTAACGAGGCAGCACCTTTTTCTTTTATAAACAGATTAGGTGTTAGAAATTAATCTCCCACAGCAGGCCTGCGAGTTGTCGATACTTTGACAAGAAACCCTCAGCTCTTGTAAAGTGTGATGTGAAATCCAGGAAGGATTTTGAGGCTGTGCAGTTCTCCCCTATGTTCTAGTCTGAGTTTTAGTCTTGTTTTATTGCCCTAAAGAAGAGATCTAAAGAAGAATATGTCTCATGACGTATTTATTGAGAATAAACAGGAGTAGGAGTATGTGGTTGAGCAACCTCCTGCATGTTTTATTTCCAGAGGTATCTCCATTCCATTCGCTGCCCAGCCAGAAAAGTATCTCATAAAGACAGGGCCCAGGCAAAAAGTGGGGAGAACTGATATATTTTATTCTGTCACACTCATCCAACCTATGTTTGGAGGGCAAATCTATAAAAGACAGCACTTATAGATGGTTATGTTTGATTTACTACTCATGAACCCTTATCCTGTGAGAATAGAGCACATAACTCTGCTAACCATAACTGTGCTTTCATAGTAAAATATATGTAGTTAACCCACACTGCTTCAAAGTAATAAAACTAAGCATTTACTTTGCATAACTTGTTATTTAATATAGTGTGCAGAAGAAAAATACCCTCTTTAGAGCTCAACTCAACATCCCAGGAAATAGCTAAAGCACATCATTCCCATATCAACATTGTAGCTAAACTTATAATTTTTAGACCCAAGAATACTCAGTATATATTTCACCCATCCCACATACATTATATATATGACCCACAAAGATTTTTTTAAGGTGAATTAATGAAACACTTTAATGGAAATTACAAATGGAATGAAACACAAGCCATATATATATATATGTGCAAGATATTACATTACATTAAATTTCTAATTTGAAGGATGGCCTAAAAATCTATAATAAATCTGACAAGTCATTCTTTCCTTATATGGATTTGCCACATTAATTTTGAATATTCAAATCTCTTTTTAGAAGAAGCCTAATGAGGCATATTACCTATGTGTAGCTTTTTATGTGACATTTCTGTCTAATTGTGATTCATCAAACAAGGCACAAATATATTTATTTTTCCTTAAGTATTTTAAGCTCAAGATCCTGAGCTGAGCGTTCATCATTAAAATTGTGAAAATCAAATAGAAATGTTACCTATTTTAGAAATAAATTAGAATAATTTTGCTTGGATTATATTTCAATATTGGTGTTTTGCATAAAGTGAGGGGCACGAAGAACATTTTAGAGAGAATGGGTTAAAATCACAAATGGAACATCCCAGACAGCAAAGACCAAACCTGTCTTTGCAAGTGTTGAGTTTCATACAAGTTGGGACAGTCAGGTTTAGCCAGATTAGCCTAAAGGATTACAGAAATCACAGGTACACTAGAAATTACCTGCAAATATAAAATCAAGAGTTTTCTGACTTTGCTATTCTTTGTGTTTCCATGTCTGGGTGCAAATTTCCATTGTAAATTATTACTTTGAGTTACAACAGCTTAGTTTGATTTCCACCTTGAGCCTCACATGAGAGAAACCACACTGGAAACTGAAGTCAGCCTCAAGTTCATAAAAAAACATTGATAAACCTTCAACTGATTGTAATCCCTGTCTCACACTAATCTAAATATTCTAATTACTTGCTCTGTTAATAGCACCTTACAGGCTCAGAGCAGTGGACTATCCACTCCTGTATGCAATGCTATGACTTCCTAAATTAGAAAGCAATCCTCTGATCTTCATGAAATTAATATTTTTTAATTAAATTTTCACCAAAATCTGTCATCAGAGATCTCATACATTGAATGTTGGAACTTTCTTTTCTCCAGTTTTTCCAGCAAACTTATATATATATATATCTTGGTTTCATCGCAAAACCATGGTTACTGAACTACTCATTGTCTGACCCAGGTCACCTGAGATGTTGGACATCTCCTTTCTGCATTATCCAAGTCAATATTACAGTTCTTTACCTAGAAATCTTCACAATTTTGCACTGTTCTACTTGAGTTTTCTGCCTTTTCTAATTTCAAAATCAGACTTGCCTTCAGCTCCAGCTCCTCTCATTTATTTTGCCTTTGCATAATTTCTTGGTATGTGAAGTCAGCTCCATGAAATTCATTTATTCTGTACCTCTAAGTTTGTCTCCAATACAAGTAACATAAAACCACTGAAATATAGGTGACATTTTATTCGGCTCCTCTCTTTTCATATCTAGACTGAAAATATCAGAATTTATTGGATATTGCCACCAGACATATTTTTGGTGCTACTGTAAAACAAAATGATTCATTGATTCAGCAAACACTTAACAGCAAAATGACTTTCTGTAGCATTTTCAAATCAGAGGATGCTGAATTCTAAGGGAGTCAACAGGACCACTGATCCAGCTCCTGTCCCTGCCCAGACACCACAACAATCCCCCCTGTGCATCCCTGGTGTCCAAAGGCTCCTGGAGCTCTGGCAGTCTTGGGGCCATGCCCATTCCCTGGGGAGCCTGGGCAGTGCCTGAACCCTCTGGGGGGAGCAGAACCCCTCACTGATCACCACCCTCACCCTCAAGTGCCTGCAGCTGTCTCTTCCTCAGGGTGAACATGCACCAGGAAAAGCATTGAAAACCACACAAAATACTGGATTTGGCATGTGCACGTGCAGACACAGAGATTTCACACTTAGAGCAGCCCAGACAAGTGGATATCCTCACATGGCAGGCTTCCAAGGAATGCTGCTGTGGGACAAGGATAACAGTCTCTGATTGATGTTTCTCCAGGACAAGAGTCAGCCAGCCATTCCAAGCATTTTGAGGGACATGCATCCCTAGCTCAACAAGATTACTGGGATGAAGCAACACCATGATGCAGATAGAATTTTTTTACCTATTTATAACTGAGCTGGCTGATGTTTCTTGCCAGAGATCAGTTTTAATGTAGGAAGTACATGGGCTGTGGAAGCAAAAGCTGAAGCAGAGGACTGAATGATTAGTGTTTCAAAATACAGCCTCTTGTTCCTTAGCAGTGTTCCATGCCCAGTTTGGTTTCATGTTAACTTCCCTTGGGTTAGCTAATAGATGATGTTCATTATTGTCAATGCTGCACAGAGTGAGACAGGGCATGTGGCAAAGGGAGAGCATGGAGACAGAGAGGAAAAGGGGGATGCAACTCAAGCACTGTGCTTCCAGCAGAGAGGAGAAGCTTCTTGCCCAAGTGAATCAATGCACAATCATTTAACCATACAGCTAAATAGTCGCTGATCATTGCTAAAAGATTACCCTCCTATCCCACAGTGTCCAGTCACCCAGAAGAGGTGACCAATCCTGCAAAACAGACTTTGTCAGGCCACTTCCCTGCTGGCTTTGTCACTCTTCTGTCCCTGCAACAGCCAGCAGCTGAGTTCCTATTTTTGCTCAAGCTGGGCTCAGTGCAGGGTGAGCCCACCTGCGGCCACCCCTCAGCAGAGGAAACAGCCCTGGGCAGAGGGGACAGCCCTGGGCAGTGGGGACAGCCCTGGGCAGTGGGGACAGTATTGGGCAGAGGTGACGGCCCTAGGCAGTGGGAACAGCATTGGACAGAGAGGACTGGTTGCTCCCAGCCTGGCACAGACCACAGCAGGGTCCACTCGGCTCCTATTCCTAGATCTGACTCCCAGTGAAACAGGCTCCAGCAGCATGGACTCATTTGAAGCAAAGACAGAGCCCTGTTTTGTGCTGCCAGGGCTGTAATAAATGACAGACACTGTTTGCAAGACTTTCAGAGGAGACTGAGTGAATGTAGAGTGAAAACACCTCAGCTCCTGAACCTAGTTTACATGTGCAGGAATCTAACATTAATGCCTGAGGGGCATTCACATGCTTAAGTCAGAGCTCATTTCTTTTTTAACTGCAGTCATAGAGCTACTAATAAGTAGTTTATTGCTTCTAAAAATGGCTATTAACATTGTAGTAATGGATGTTATTAAAGTCATAAATATTGCACTTACAATGCTCATGTCTCACCAAAGTTTAAGGCTGTTTCAAAGATCAGATGTCTTATTTTTCAGTATCCTTTTATAGCATTAAGGGATTTTGGTGGAAAGTCCTGCTTCTGCTCCAAGCAGAAACTTTATTGTTGTTGGAGTTTGATGCAGTGATGAAAGAAACCAGCTCACATATGCTGACTGCAAAACTGCAACTGAAAGTAAAGAGCTTTCACTCTTTCTCTTTGGGAAGTTGCTCTTCTCTTGTCTAATTCTGAGACTGTCTGAAAAGTAAAATTCAAAAAGAACAATGCACAACTTTTAGACGTGCTTTGAGTGAATTTTGCTTTCTCAAAGTCTGTCATGGTCTTTATAAAACAGGGAACCCTGTGCACAGCAATTTATGTCAGTTATGAACACAAGGCACTGCTGTCTTTTGCTATGGGTGGAGATGCCTGTGGAGCACTGGAGAACCCAGGATGGATTCAGCCCCTTCTCAAGGGGACTGAAGCTCCCGTATGCTCCAACACAAGCAAACAAGCTCTGAAATGCAGCCTAAATGCACCATTAGAGGCGAGAACTAATTCCCTGACAGTGCTGAGAAAGGTGTTAAGGTGCCAGAGGAGAGGGAGCCCCACAACCCCACTCACAACCTTAAAGAAAGTGGCAGCTGTCCGTGCTGTCAGGGAAGAGCTGTTTTATGAGACTATGGCATCTCATTCCCAAAAATTCCCATATGAATCACTTAGTGAAAATTAAGTTGGAAAAACCAGGGATTTTTCAGTTTTGCTTACAGCATGAGATAGCCTGTCTAGACATTTCAAATCCAAACCGCTGTTGCTATGCAAAAGCACAACTTCACCTATCCATAAATTTAAAGAAATTAAATAACCAAGTTTTGTCAGCACATGAAGATTGAACCAATTTTAAAAGTCTTCAGGACCGACATGACTAAATTCCTATTCAGTCATGTCTGGATCTGATTTTAATATCCACACAATAGCAGAGACAGTATTTATGAAGCACACCATTAAAGATGGGAAAAATTATGTGTGACAAACAGCCAAAGGCCAATCATGTAATCTGGTGCAAAATATCCCAGTAACCAAATGCAAGTCACTGAGCCGTAGTGTGTGTTTGAGCCACATTAGGACACTCTGGAGTTCATTGTTTCTAATTTTTAAAGAAGATTACAGCTGCCACATTGTTAGGACCTTACAATTATATCTGAACAATAAATTGTATTATTAATAGGATGGTTATGGCCTGTGAGTATTAGATATTGTTGTTTGCGATTTGCACTGAAAGAGGGATTTTAATCAAGTTTACCATTCTCAAAAAGTCTGGTTTGCATATAAATAAGCATCCTTAAAAATTGATCTGTTTTGCTCAATTATACAATGCCTCATTCTGGTGCCTCAAAGTAATTTATTATCCAGGCTCTGTGAGCAAGGAAGATGTATTGCATTGTACTTAATCTTATCAAATTTCTGCTGATTTTTGATGACAATGTCTGTTTATCATAATTATTACAAGTTGTCTGGGTTAATAAAACTTGAAAAACTGTGTGCGAATTAAACCAATATGGAATGTTTAACTTACTATTTGTGTAAGGCTGCCTGATCCAAGCTGTCCTTTATGGGTACATGAAGCCATTAATGTCCCAGAATCATAGAATGATTTGAGTTGGAAGGGACCTTAAAGCTCATTTTTCTCCACCCCCTGCCATGGGCGGGGACACCTCCCACTGTCCCAGGCTGCTCCCAGCCCCAGTGTCCAACCTGGCCTTGGGCACTGCCAGGGATCCAGGGGCAGCCACAGCTGCTCTGGGCACCCTGTGCCAGGGCCTGCCCACCCTCAGAGGGGAGAATTCCTTCCCGATATCCCATCCATTCCTGCCCTCTGGCACTGGGAGCCATTCCCTGTGTCCTGTCCCTCCAGCCCTTGGCAATTGTCTCTCTCCATCTTTCCTGCAGCTCCTTCAGGCCCTGCAAGGCCACACTGAGCTCACCCCAAAGCTTCTCCTCTCCAGGTGAACAATCCCAGCTCTCTCAGCCTACAGAGTCACAATCAGCTTCTGCACTGAAAGAAATGTTTATAATCCCTTGTTGTGCTGGTTCCATGCCACGCCATCCTCTTTTAAGAGTTGATTCCTACTGGAAATGCATTCAGTAGGAAATTGTTTCTAAAACTGAGAAAGAAAAGATTTTTAAAAGGTAAATCTGGATTTAGTGCACCTTTCAGAGGATGCAAAATACAAATTTATTTTTTTTTATTTGAAAAGAATTTAAATCACTTGCTGTTTTAGATTTCACCAACGGCCTTTTGTGATCTGAAATAAAAGCCCATGCTTGTCACATTTTTTGACACAAAGTAACACTGATTTGCCCTAGAATTAAATCTGTAGGCAGGGGGCAAGTTCTCAATCCAAGCCCAGGTCAATGGTACTCCAGAGGATGCCCACAAAGCTGTTGCACAGAAATGAAACATGGACAAAATACTCTTCAAATATTCCTGCAGAAGCAATAAAGGCACACGAAATTCCCAATTAAAAATGGAAATGACAAGGTTGAGAGAAGGTTGAAAAAAACTACTCAGTCAGCAGTGTATGTTTTCACTTGGAATACTGATCACATTCCTAACCTGCCTAAGGCCCAGCTGCTGCTGCCATAAGTGAGGCTGAAAAGGTCCGGATTCCCTCTTTTTGGCTCTGGTCCTGAGTATTTTGGGACCATTCTCGCCTCATTTCTCGGCTGTAGTCTCTCAGTGATAGCACCAGCCATCTCTGGAGATACGGAATGACCCCAAACTTCAAGGGTAAGGCAGGGAGCTCTCCCGAGCAGCCACAGGGGAAATGCAACCCGGTATTTGCGCTGCAGGAACAAGTTTGGAGTTAAAGTGACAAAAGCACCGTTAAGTAAGTTCATAGCACAGCCAATAAACCATATAATGACAAGAGTTAGTGCTGTTCTATTTCACAGTCAATCTAATGGAAGCTTTTGTTGCTCAAAGGGGGCTTTTATTGATGTTTACAGATAGATTTTATGGTTTATTTGTCACTGGGAGAGTGTCAATGTGTCTGTCTCAGTTCCTGCTCAGCAATGCCTGGACCATGCACTGCCTATTTTAGTACCAAAGCAGAGGAAAAAAGAGAGTATTAAATTCCTGGATCAAAGCAACTTTAACTTCTTAAGATAATTGTCTTGCAATGATTGATCTAGTCATGTCAAGATAATGAGGTTTTTATGGTCCTGAGGAGGATTTAATCTAATTTTTGGAGGGATTCTGATCTCACTGTTGCTGCTTTATCACTTTTAATCTCAATACTTTTATTTGAATTTGCTCTGCAAAATTCAATATACTTTTAGTTGACAGCTGAAGACACAGAATAGCCTTTTCACACTAAGTTTTCCTGTGTTATAACCGTGTTTTAAATCTTGTTATCATTACTCTGAACGAATGCAATTATAGAGTTGTTTTGCTACTTCAGACAGAGAATACCCAGTATAATTCCTCCAACACAATAAAAGTACCTCTTAAAGAAAAAGTAGTAGCCCAATTTTGAGCAGAAGGTGGCTGCTAATGGTGTCTTTAATTATTTGGTAGAAGATCAGTTGTGAGTAAAGATATCTAAGGCTTGTGTTATTCTTTAATGGAATCTACTGGTATGTGTTCAGTTTTCTAATAATATGGGGGCAAAATAAAGTTTGCATTAAAAAAGATAAATCGGTAAGCATCATCTCCTCAGGTTTAATAAGCCTTTTTTTATTTCTTTTTAAATTCCCTAAGGCAAAATGAAAAATTACTACAAATCTGGTTAAGGAATGGTTCATAAAGTTTGTCAGTCAAAACCAGTTTGGGGCAAAGTCTCCTCTACTCTGCCCATAACAACTTGCATCTTCTCCCCCACAAACAGGGGAAAGTATTCAGTCTACTCTTCTGGGATTGTGCTACATGTTGTATTTTCTTTCTGTCTCTATCCTCTTTGATTATTTTTAGTTCTTAATCTTATTACTTCACACTTCTGAACAACTGAGCTGAATAAGCTACTTATCCAGCCTCTAAGCTGAATCTATTCCAATCATTTTGAATTTATTTACTCTGTTCCTCTCTATTTACTTTGTCGTCCTTTCCCAATTCTATGTCATTGGAAAATTTGGGTCAGTACTTTATAAAGTAAACAAAAATGTCCCTAATGCTGCACTTACTGACATTCCTTTTAACTCCTTCCTGAGCTGTTTTAAAATTTGCAATATTTGTTCCTTCAACCAAAAACAATTCCCTGGAAATTCATGTGCCTTTCTGTAATGGAATGGTCCCCTTATTTGTAGATCAAACCCTTCTAAAATATTCTTTGAAATAAGCACCACATTTCTCTCTTTCCCCTCAGCTGAATATGCATTGCCACATTCTCCAGAAGAAAGACAAAAGCCAGAAGTTTCTTGGCATCCTAAGACAGTTCCATCATGGGATCCTTTTGGTCTGGGCACATCATTTCACCTCCCTTGCCACTCTCCAGGGAAGGGATTCACAATTCTGGGGATTGCTTTTCACTGAGCACCTGCAGGGCTCTGCAGACATGGTTAATGTGTCACACAGACTCACAATCTCTGTGGTCTCCAGCCTTGGAATGCATTTGTTCTTATTGTTCTGGCTCCTGATGGCTCCATGCACTATCATCAATATCCCCTGGCCTGCTCCTGCTTTAAAACATTCTGCCCCAGGTGATAGCTAGGGAGCCAGTGGAAAGGTGCTATCACAACTGGCTATGACATATTTCAGAACATGCTTTGAGAAACTCTCTGGTACTTCCAAATATCCAAACCATATTATGTAAATATCTCAAAATATGCATTCTAAACTAACATTAATTTTGCTTTCAGTTCAGAATGTATTTTTTTTCTATATAATGCTCTGAGTTCAGTCTTCTAATGTGGGAGTTAGCACTGAATGCAAGATGTTTTTCTCTGTGAGGAAATACCCACAAGAATATCAGGACTGCAGGTTGAAAAGATTTTGAAGCTCTTTTATTCTGTGTTGAATGCATGGACAGTCCCAAGCACCAGTTAACATCACTTTTTCATCATTTTTTGGGATTGGATTCCTTGTAAGAGAACCTTGTGCAGCTCATAATATGAAACATTCAGGATGCCCAGACTGTTTTTAGGAGTGAATCATGTATAGGCCACACAGCTTGGCACAGAAAATTCCAACTGGCACAGAAACTTCCAATCAGTCAATATTGGCTTATTTCTGAGCTTTCCTGGGCACCTGTCAGATATGCAAGGCAGAAGGATTTCTCGAATAAGAATTATTTTCGTTACCAAAGTTTATTCTTAAAGGAAGATGAGTGGCCCCCAACTTTTTATTCCTGGAGGGTAGCAGTGTGATGGCACTTGGCTGACACACAGCCAGTCCAGCTGTGTCAAGGAATCACAGAATGGTTTGGGTTGGAAGGGACCTCAAAGCCCATCCAGTGCCACTCCTGCCATGGGCAGGGACACCTCCCACTGTCCCAGGCTGCTCCCAGCCCCAGTGTCCAACCTGGCCTTGGACACTGCCAGGGATCCAGGGGCAGCCACAGCTGCTCTGGGCACCCTGTGCCAGGGCCTGCCCACCCTCCCAGGGAACAATTCCTGCCCAGTATCCCATCCATCCCTGCCCTCTGGCACTGGGAGCCATTCCCTGTGTCCTGTCACTGCAGTTCCTGAGGAATTGTCCCTCTCTGGTTTCCCTGCAGCCCCTCAGTCCTGGAAGGAGCTCTGGGGTCTCCACACAACCTTCTCCTCTCCAGGCTGAGCAGCCCCAGCTCTCCCAGCCTGGATCCACAGGGGAGGTGCTCCAGTTCCCTCAGCGTATCTGAGTACTTACCTGGATTTGCTCCAACTGTTCCGTGTACTTCCAGTGCCCTTCACTATCACTGACAGGAGGATGCTGTCCTCACCAGTGCCTGGGAAGTCATCATCCTTTCCTCCGTGGACTGATAGCTGGAACAACCCCAGATTCCTGTGCAGGAAAAAGGGAGTGGCTGCTCCATTTAGCTCCTAACATGTGGGTGCTCAGCAGGTCCATTACTTGCAAATAACTCCAGATATCCCACTCTCTGTTACAATTTAATAAAGGCTAATTGATAGCTATGCCACACAAACTCACACTGGGTGGTTTTATTCAGGGTGCAGGATTAAACCAAGAAATAAATCAGGACTGCAAACACGAGTACCTCTGACTGCTCAATGAGAAAGTATGGGCAACTCCAGTCAGATAATTCACGGTAGCAGCTTGGCAGCACTCCCCATTTACTGTATTTATGTGTGTCTAATCCCTGGATTATCAGCAAAATGCATTTCAGCAGCAGCACAGGCTGCAGGTTCATGGAGGTATTAGCAAGAGCCTGCTGCCTTGTTCCAATTTTTGTAATTACAGCAGAACTCTCCTTCTGCCTTTTCCTGTGTGAACGTCCCCCAAGAGGATATTTTGGATTGCTGGTCCGTTTCGGTGGTGGGACTTCTCAGAGGTGTGAGTGGCATGTGTAGAAATACAATAATCCCAGCAAACCTGGATGCTCCAGTTCAAAATGCTTTCAGCAGGCTTCAGTATTAGCTGTTTATGTACTGAGGTGCTTTTATTTGAATGTGTTGGGAGATATGGTGGAAAACACAAGCACTGATAAAGATTAAACAGAATGGAGCTGAGCCTGTGCAGCTACTCTAGAAGTACCAAATCTTCTGGTTGCTGGTTCATACAACCAGGACAGTGATTCCTCTCCACTGGAAACCCCAAACTGCTCTGTGCAGAGCAGCTGAGAGGGTCACAGCCCTTCCCTACTCTGCGGCACACCAGATTCCTTTCCTTTCCCTGACAAATCATCTCTCGTTCCTGTTCAAGGGCTCAGTGTCTCTCCTGTGCATTTTTCGAGGCAGAGCAGATCATGGACATGAAAGTTGCCTCCCAAATGCTGAGGGGCTGCTGGATGCAGTTTATCTTAAAGAAAGTCAAGGAATTCTGGCACATAAGGAAGTGAGAGATGCATTTCTGATACTTAAAAGGCAGAGAGCCCTTTTTTCCCAACAAACCCAGAAAACACTTTTGGTTAAAGCATTCCCCACCTTCATTTCCCCTCCAGTCTGAGCCGTACTGGGAGCTGTCATTGACTGGGACCCACCCCTGCAGCCCCTCAGGACCCCATAGCTGTCCCCAGCCTCCTCATCCTGCCTGCAGGATAGCCCCAGCAGCATCCAAAAATGCTTTGTGTCTCCTGCTCCCAGATGGACTGGGAGTGTGTCAGCCTTGGGAACCTGGCTCCTGGGCACAGCACATCCTTCTGAATCTGAGGCATAGCACAGAGAAAAGGGAGGAAAACTACCATTATTGAGGAGTTTTAGGTGTTTCTCGTTGTTCCATGTTCACTAATATAGGTTTTCCTTAATGGGCTCTCTACAGCTTGATTATTGCCCTGCCAAATATTTTGTGATTTTTCTTCATTAATAAAGATTTACAGTGTTAGAAGCTCAAAGAAAAGCCAAGGAAATGAACCTTCTCCTATAGAAATAGTGTTGTAATTTCTCATATTTCTAAAGGTATTGTTAACATGAACATATAATTTTCATTATTTTTTTGAAATATTCTAACAGATTTTTTTTCCAAAATAAATTTAAAATATTTCCTTTGCCAATACTCTCGATAATGATAATCAAAAGGAAAACTGAGTGTATTTTGAGGCTGAATTGAAAATAGTTTCTGAGACGGTAACAGAAACATTTCCATGAGGAAGTCAGTAGCTTTGTAGGATAATGGAGCAATCAAAAGCGACCTACAGGGACCAGAAAACCTCTCTCACTGAGAAACAAGCTACTTCCAGCTCTCCCTCTTGGTACCAGTTTTTTTTTTATACAGACTTTTCTTTTTCCAAAGCCTTCCAAGGCCTGCACAGTTCCAGCTGAGAATCTAAAACTTCTTCGTACCAGAAAGGAGGATTAATGCTAAGAAAACACAGAGGAGAACACAAATGAAGTGCAGAGGTGGAAAACACCAGAAAACAGAGCTGTCTTAATTTGAAAACTCACTGCGTGGTCTCCTCATGTCTTTCCTAGGATGAATACAAGTCTTTCAGTTCAGAGTTCAGCCTTTCTGTTCTGAGCAGTGGCACCATGTGATGTTGAGCCTAAAATCAGGTGACGTCCAACCTAAACCCAGGTGACGTCTAGCCTAAACCCAAGGGCACCCAGAGGCAGAGCACCAGGAGCTCTGCCCCAGGTGATGCCCAGGAAGAGAGAGGGGATGTCCAGAAGAGACTGTGACTGTCATAATTAATACAATCCCCTATTAGGATGTGATTATTAGAAGATGCCTCTGCCCGAAGTGAGGTGCAAACGAGACCATTTGGCAAAGTCAGTAGTACAGATTTTATTCAGCAGTACATTAAGTCAGGGAAGGGGTGGGGGGGAGAGAGAGAGTTTTGAGCCACGGTATTCTTTAAGCCCTAACAGCCCCAGTTTAGCACTCCACCCTCAGAACAGGACAGGAAAGGGAGGAACCTTTGGCTGCCCCAAGGAATTCACTGGTCCCTATAGACAACACTCAGCCAAAGTTGTCCAAACCTTCAGGCCTCACAGACTGAAACCACAGGGATCAGCATGGCTGTAACAGGTTTTTGCTCTTGAGGACATCTGACCCAAGCCCCCAATCCAGCACAGAGGACTCAGCCTTTTCCAGAGGCTCTACCCAGGCTCAGCCTTTGAGTACCTAGAGCACTGTGTCCCACAACATCCCAGGAGGAAGTGACCACTAATTTTAATTGTTTATATTTAATGCAGCAAAAATTTCTGCAAAGAATTAATACGCTGACCAAACCCTGAAAAAATAATTTACGAAAAAAGCTCCAGGACTCTCATTAACTGGATGATGAACAGCACTCAATATTAGAGGACAAACAGTAGCTCTATATTACATGACAGTTGTAGGTTGGAGATAGAAATCATGACTCGAGTCCTCTTGATCATAAGACAAACAGCTGGTTTTATTAGTCGGAGTTATCTTATATAGGGAGTCCAAAACTCCTGGATCTAGAGACTGATTGGTCTGGGTCTTAGCCCTGCCCAGCTCCTTGACCAGAGATATGTCTGCTCTCTGGACTGGCTGTAACTGGCTCAGGTCCTTGTATGGGTTCCATTGTTCCCCTAGGGATTTGTTTCTAGAACGAGCCAGGTTAGCCGAATTAGATTTGTTATGACCAGATTTATCTTGTCTAGCTAATAGACTAGCTGCGACAGCGCTGAATCTGCTACACCACTGGAACAGCCGCAGAGATGAGAGGCAGGCATCCTGCCCTTCTGAAAGCAGGAATATTTTGTCACACTGTCATCAGATACAATTTCTGATGTAGAGTT
Organism: Cyanoderma ruficeps; assembly: GCA_008694505.1. Classification (NCBI taxonomy): domain Eukaryota; kingdom Metazoa; phylum Chordata; class Aves; order Passeriformes; family Timaliidae; genus Cyanoderma; species Cyanoderma ruficeps. The sequence goes on along the minus strand of VZDJ01000516.1, from coordinate 459,063 downwards.
AAATAACCTTTACTTTCATCCCTCCAGTGTATAAGATGAAAATCTTTTAAAAGCAAGATCCCAAAGAAATGTAAATACAGTGTATCCACTACTGACATTTCAATAGATTTTGGCCCACCAGTGGAGACAGCTATTCTCTATTATCAGGTTTCCCGTCACTCATGTTGATCAAAGTTCATAAATACTGCAAGCCACTTGGGGTAGGCTAAAGGACACAAAAGAAAAACGTAACTTATTTGAAAAGGACCATATTTCTTGGGAAATGAAAAGCAGACCATATTTGCCTGTGCATCTCAACTTCAAGAAGAGCAAGTTCCCTTATTTAATTTTTCCCCCTCCATTTTCCTGGAAGTGATACACACTTAGAAATTGTAATTAATGGAATAGTGTTCTGCAAGGAGAGAACAGTGTGAGACTGAAAAGGCAGCACAGTTTCTCTGCATTCACACACTATTTTGTTTATCAAACCTGGGAAATAAATGACAACTAGATCAGCTGGTAAAATTTGGAGTGCAGCAATAGCTGCATCCTAAAGGAACATGACTCCATCAGGAACTTTCAGATGATTTTTGGCAGACTAAGATGCCAGTCCAAAAAGCAAACTATTTTCAAAGCATGCCATATATTTTCTCTGAATATTACCATGCACAAGGCAGGAGATCAGTTTGATATAATTCATAGGGTCAAATCAACTGTAAAGATTATTCTGATTGCTGTTGCATATGCATTATTTTTAGTCTTCTCATATCTTCAGCAGAAGTGTGTATTAATTTCAGAATGAATGTTAGAAAAGCGTTAATTCCTGTTTGCCATCAAGGCAAGGGGAAGCAGCAAGAAAATCAGCTATGGAGAGGAAAAGCTACTTTTTCCCTTTCAGTATGAACAACCAAAAAGTCTTCTGGCAAAATTTTGAAAAAAAGTTGGAAGGAAAGGAATCCAAGAACATTCTGTCAATGATGAGCTTCTATTACACAACACTAGAGATAAACTGAGGGGAGCACAGGACTATCCAGGAGCAAGAAATTCAAATCACAAAATATTTTCTAGGAAACCTTCCTTTCTTATCTTGTCAAAATTTCCAGAAGAATACTTTTCTGATTTCACTGAATATTGCAATTACAGGAGTAAAAGGGACAAGATGGTAAAATCCAAGTTGGATTTCTTGAGGGGAAAAAAACCCCAAGCTTGGAAGTTACTCAAATTTACCGTATAAAAGAAGAAATTAAACTCCTGGTAATTGAATTGAATTTGCTAGTTAAGAAAAAATCTTATGTTTAGAAAAAATGATTAATTAAATTCATCTGTGACTATTAAAGTATTTGATGTCCCATCAATTTTTTGGCTATCCATTTTTGCCAGCAGGATATATTGATTTAAACTTCTGGGGTTTTAAAAAAGGCCCGCAGAGCCTTAAAACGCAAAAAATTATGTGGGTTTAGAAATTCCATGCTAAGCCCATTTTGCATTAGTATTTTAAGAACATCATGCATGCATTTACCTCTCTGAGCTTATTGTTTAGCTATTTATTTCCTGCAGCAACTGGAGTGCTTGGAAATGTAATGCCATAAAACTTCATGAAATTACTGACAAACCACAAAAGAAAGAAAACTATTTCCATTCCTGTATTCCTTTGGCACAAAGCTGAGGGATTTGTATAATAAAATTCTTTCTAAAGTGCAGAGGGTGCCAAAAGGAACATGCCTATTTAAGAATCTCTCAGTCTACCACTGCAGAAATCTAGCTGAGAAAACTTGGGTACCTTTTACTGCAATTTTAATGCAGCTACTCTGGGCCTACTTATCTTTTTGGATGCTTATCCATCATAAAAATTGCCAGAATCAGACAAACACTAATGAGGCCACAACACTAATGAGGCCACAAACACTAATCAGGCCACATATGTGGCTAACTGTGCCATTATAATTAATTTAGTCAGAAAATTTTTCTGTGTTAACAGAGAGAGAGACTCTTTCAGAAATGCTGGTGTTTTCCTTTAAGTTTTAAAGAGTTCACAGTAAAGAAACACAACACGATCACAGAATCCCAAAATCACTGACACTGGAAAAGCCTCACAGCCCATCCAGTCCCAGCTGTGCCTGATGCCCACTTTGTCCCCCCATAGTTCTGAGTGCCACGTCCAGGAATTCCTTGGACACCTCCAGGGGTGGGCACTCCGAATCTCCCTGGGCAGGCCCTGCCAGGCCTGACCACCTTGCATAAATTCCTCCTGATTCCACCCTGAGCCTCCCCTGGCCCAGCCTGAGGCCGTTCCCTCTGCTCCTGTCCCTGTTCTCTGGGAGCAGAGCCCAACCCCGCCCCCCCCCCGGCTGTCCCCTCCTGGCAGGGACTTGTGCAGAGCCACAAGGCCCCCCCTGAGCCTCCTTTTCTCCAGGCTCAGCCCCTTCCCCAGCTCCCTCAGCCCCTCCTGGGGCTCCAGCCCCTTCCCAGCTCTGTTCCCTGCTGTGGGCATGCTCCAGCCCCTCCAGGTCTCTTGTCCTGAATTGAGGGGCTCAGAACTGGACACAGCCCCTGAGGTGTGACCTCACCAGTGCCCTGATCTTGCTGGGTCATAGGCCAGGAGCCATTGTCTTTCTTGCCCACTTGGGAAATGCAGCAAATGCAGTCAGTTAGCAGATGCAGTAAAAAGAGTCAAGACTGCAGAACTCCTTACTGCCTTTTCAAAGTAATTAGATTTTTAACACATTAACCTATAGCTTTTAGGGTTTTTCATATAATTTTGGTCATGAGATGCAGTGAGAAACACCTGATGGCTCTCATGGGCCTCTTGCAGGTTTTTTTTGAGGCAAAGGGTATGACCTCCTCATTACTCCTTAAATCAGGAGAATCCATGGCAGAAAGTTACTTCAAGCTATTTGAGCTTAGATTGTGGCATATTTTAATATAAACTAATGGGAACTCTACTAGCAATTGCATCAAGGTGCAATTTGCTCAGGATTTCCTATAAGCAAACTTGTTTCTAGCAGAAACTGCTGTCTTACACAGTGAGTTTATCTGGCAAGTTCCCTGTAATAAAAATGCAGAGGTTTTTTTTCTAAATTAGCATACAGAAAAAAGAATGCAAAAAATTCCAGGTCTGCAGGCCAGTGGTCTGCCAAAAAAGCTGGAAACCTCAGATCATGGAACCAACATGAAGAGCACCTTGAGTTCTCAGAAGCAATTATGACCCTGATAACTGCAGATGAAATGAAGCAAAATGTGAAAAATTTATCTTCATGTACACATTTCTACATAACAGAATGGTGTCCATTTATCTTACTTCTTTCACTGTTAGACTGATTAGTTAACTGGCTTCAGAAGCAAAATATGAATGAGCTGACAAATTGTTCTCTTTGACTTTTGCACAGTCCAAGTGTAAATACCAGATTTAACATTTAATCATCTAAAACATCAGATCTGGCACCAAGTTAAGATGTGAATATATTACCCCAAGTGTGCTGTCAGTACACAGAGAGGAGTTTTACTTTTTACATGTACTTTAAAGGCATTATGAGGATAAATAGGTATCAGCACTTTAATTTTATCCTACATGTGACCCTACTGAATTGAGACACAGGAAAAACACACAAATCCATTTAAAGTTCAGTTCATTAGAAAACACAGAGGCTTTCAAGGAAAATAAAGGAGATTCCTTCAGTGCAGGGCATAGTAGATGAAAACACAAGCCCTACTTACTTTGCCCCCAGTTAAAGGTAATCATCCATCTGGATTTTTGAAATAGTTGGCCAATCATCACCTGCCTTTATGTTTATAAACAATCTCTTTGAGGACTCCCAGCGTACATCTCTTAATCATATCTTTAGAGACAGGAGTTCAAATAAATCCTGATTATGTCAACAGAAAAATAAACATCTTTTTCTCATGACAATATCAGGTAAGCAGTGGCTGCATCACTGAATATAGGAATCATTAAAATTTAATTATCAGTGTTTGCTCCAGATGGGTTACAGGGACACATAAAAGTCATGACTGTTTTAATTTTTTTGTGTCTAATTTTGAGATGTCTCAAAAGACCTAATCAGGCAAACTTTTCAGCCCTTAAAAATTCAGATTTGTCAGAGATAGTCCCAAGTATAAGCACAAAGCTGTTAAAAATCCTTTCAGGTGTATGAAGATCTTTACCTTCTCTTTCAAGTTATGATATACAGTTGTATAGGTTGATGCATTTAACTTTTTGTTCCTGCTTCAGGCTCAAAATTACATATAATATTAGACATCTAAACATTTTTAGTCAGGTGTTGATGAATACTGTCAACTTTATCATTGATCAGTTGAACATCAAACATGAACACCTCCCTCCACATGCACCTTCAGCAGGTGTGAATCCTGGTTTGGCACTGTCCATGGTTCCAAAAGTCTCTCTAATGCCCACAAACTCTCTTTGAGTGAATGTCATGGTAGATTTTATCATCATACACACTGTGTGTCCTGCGTATCATCCTTGATTTATCACCCTTAACATCTGTGCTCCTGAAGAGTTAAATCCTCTCAGACTCTATTCCTGGCTTGCTAAGAATCTCTCAAAACAGGAATTTAAAAAAAGGTTGCAACCCTATTCCTCCAATCCCTCATGCATTGTCAAAAGAGCTATTAAAAATCTGTTATAGAAATCTACAGGCTCCCCTGGAATGCTCTGGAGCTATGCTGTGAATTTAACTTACAAAGGAGACGTTACGGTCTGATTGCTCCAGCCTGTGATTTTCTGTATCATAAACTGAAAATTCTGTTTCTGTTTTAGACATTTTAATCTCAACTTCCCATGAGCCCTGGAAACTGGGCTGACCAGACAGATATTTTCCAGGCCTGTGTTCATTTCCTTCCACTGTATTTTGCTTGTCCAACTGCTTCTTTTCTTGATCTCTTGTTATTCTTATTCACTGAAATGGTTTTCCCTGACATTTTTAGCTTCTATCATCTGACATTAAAAAAACAAACCAAACAACAACAGTCAAGCCTGTCTCATGCCCTCTTATACAGTCTGACTTTTAATATTTGTGTGCAGAGCTCTGACTTCCAAAGCTGTTCAGAGGGAAACTCTTCCAGAAGCAGCGAGGTCCAGGGGTCCTGCCAGCCTGGGGAGCAGGAGGCTGGAGCTCCCTTCCAGTTGACCTTCCCTGCAAGAGACTGCTAGAAAATTATTTTGTGTTCTTCTGGCTTTGTGTGACTAATTCCAGGATCTTTTTTTGGAAATCTGTAGGGACCTGCACGGATTGATGTGGTTTTTTTTCTTTCCAGTCAGAATTTTTCCATCATCAGCACAGAGAGCCCATGACCTCACTGGAGTGGTACTGGGCTGAAGCACTGAGGGACCTGTGACATAAACAGAGAGATGCTTTTGTTCTGGAAACATAGAGGTCTTGTACCATTTTCCCAGAATCCATCTAATTTGGAACATGTTTTTCATAAATTATGTCTATAGAAAAAATTGTACAACATTACCTCCGGAATGAGACACAAAGAAAGTTGTTTCAACAAATACACACACACACAAACACACGAGTTCAAGATTTTTTTTTCCCTTCTTCCCCATCCATTTTATTTCTATTTTTTTTCCATTTTTCTATTTTTTCTACTTTATATTTTAATAAAGCCCTAAGAAGGGCTTTCTTTTCCTGCAGATCAACTTTTTACTACGGAAATGTTAATGCTAGCCAAGAAACTTGATTTGGCAGCAAAGAGATTCTTGCAGAGCTGTGGATTAGGCACCCACCACCAGGGCCCCAGTCCAGAGGGGAGTGGGGTCTGTCCCTGCCAGGGGGGCTGCTGAACTGGAGATTTGCTGTGGCACCTGCAGCCTGCCATGAGGAGAGGCCAAAACCACATACATAGATGGGATGGGCAAAACCCAAGCTCGTTTTCCTTTTCCCTTCCTATTCCCCAGGATCTCTGAGCAAGTCCTGGGCTCTGCCACCAGCAATGCAGATTGAGGCTGACATTCTAAACTGAGCACACAGAAGGCTCCTGGAGCCTGTGTTTTCATCATCAAATGTGGGCACTGCCCTTAGCATCGGCTCTCTCCAACTTCCCTGAGAGCTGAACAAACTTAGTCCTCTTAAAACCAGATCACTCTGACAGCCATGGACTGGTTCTCTAAATGAAAATGCAGTCTACTTCCCCATACTTGTATTTTATACATCCAAAATTGTATCTGGAAAGCCATTTATAGTGCAGACACCTTTTGAATTACTTCTGCTCATCAGTGATTCAGTAAATAGGGTTGTTGATTATAAAATCTGGGTTCTGTTTATCAGACTTTTCCAGTGACAGACACTAGCTCATTCAAGAACTGGATTAAGGTCACACTCAAAAGCCTTGATCACTAAATTATCCTACCCATAAAGTGAAAATGTTGAATGAAATTAAAAGCACTACATAAACAATAATATAATTTTTAAAGACTATTGTAGCAAAAAATTGGTCAAAGTAAAAATTTGCCATTTTGTAGGAAGATTTGATTTTTTTTCTTAAAATATGCTTCTACCCCAACATATGCACCAGTCTTCTTTAAATACAAGCAGTGAGGAAAATCCTTCCATTATAAATTCTATATCAAAATATCAATGCCATCATAATCTCAAAAGATTAGGGATTTTTAATTGTTTCACAAAAAATAGTGCCATTTTTACTGCCTAAATCTAGTTTTCTATATCAAAATTCCCTTTTTTTTTTTTCTACTGCAGTGGAACAATATTATACTTATGTCATGAATATAAAAGAATTATAAATTTAAACAGAATACATATTTAGGAATGAAAGATTTTTGAAATAAGACACTTCAAAATCACCTTTTTAAGGCATTTTTGATATCTGTCAGCATTTTATAAAAGTGCTTTCGTACTTAAATTGTTACTATAATTGCTTAGAGATTCTTAAGGAAATTCGTAGCCAAGCATTATTTTGACAAGAATGAACAGGAAATGAGGTGTTCTGATCAGCTTCTCTGAAGACAGCTTTCAAAAGGGTTTTTTACTGTACCAGGAAATGTTTCACAGGGAAAAAGCTCACAGGGAGAAATACATCTTTTTGAAAGTATAGTTAGACTGCAAAATAGTACCCTGGGGCAAAGGCAGAAGTTACAATACTTATGAGGAGCATTCAATGGTTGGATTGGGAAACAAAATATCCTGAAATACCAGAATGATGGAAAACACATTGCTCTCCCCATCTGATCTCCCTCTTCCTGCCTGAGTTTTTCCTTTGTATATATATATTTTCCTCTCTGTCATCTAAATCTGATTGCAATGCTTCATCCTGGTGGGGAATTACAAATGCAGTGAAATTATGCAAGGAAGCAAAAAGACAAATATCTGAGCATCTTAATTTCCCCTGCACCTAAAAAAAAAAAAAAATGCTGGTGCACATTTAAAATTCTGATGTAAACAAGTCTTAATGCTTGGAGTATAATGGTAATGTGGATACATATTTAGTGATTTTTAAATGTTTTTAAAATCTTCAAGGTGGTTAAATCTGTAAATCTCTCCAGCTCTAGGTAGTGGATTTTCAAAAGAAAAAGACATGGTATTGTTTAATTTTTACTTGACATGTAATTTGGTCTATAATTTAAGACATCAGGCTGTAATTTGCTGCGGGAAGCACCACACAGGCCTGGTGTTATAACATGTCACCTCAGGAAAAAAGTCATAAAGAACTATGGCTTTTCAAATATTTGGTCATATTTCTTTATAAATATCAGAAATAGTAAGAAAATGCTTTACATTCCACAGCCATTTGTTTGACATTTCCCACAATGAATATGTTCTATTTTATATCAGTACAGCTGGAATCTAACTTGACAATGATATCATCTGAGAGTTTTTCCTCACTCACCCAGGTCCATAGTTAATAGGCAGCTGAGATCATAGAAATTTTTATGAAATAGTGCAATAGATAATCAAACCCAGTGAAATTACCAGCGTTGGAAATTATCTCCACCTTTATAGCAGAGACCCTCAGGGTTAAAAAAATGAAGCAGAATGCCATGTAATGGAGAAACAAATTTCAGACACACTAAAAATGCATATGAACAATGTCTTTAAGATGTTTTTATACTCATTTAAAATGAAAGAAAAGTAATACATTTTCAAGAGAGGCTGAACATATTAATTTCCCTGAGAATGCTAAATTTATCTCTAACCTGTTTTCTCCAATTGTGCTGGTTGATGTGAATAGGAAAAAACGAGCAATCCTCTGATCAGCTTTCACAGCACTTTTGTGGTCCCAAGCCAAGAAAGGGGAGGCAGGATTCTCTCCTTCTCTGTTCCCAAAGAAAAAGAGAATATGAGGTATATTAATGTAAAATGTAGAGAATGAACACTCTAAATATGACTGCATTTGTCAAGACCTGGAAAGTCAATGTTGGAAGGAAGCTACTTGCTGTGTTAAATGGTGGGATGAGGAATGAGTAGGAATTAGCAAAGCACAAGAAAGGTTTAACTTCAGAAAGCTTCAGATTGCCTTGCTCCTTTTCTGAGCCAGTGAACCTCTTCATCTTCACAGCTAAAACCCACCCTCAACTCCTCCTCTCCTTATAAAAGCACATTTAGATTCCTTGCGGCAATCCACCTTCATGATCTTTTGGGTATGAGGAAAAACCTTTTCCTGACAAATCTCCCTTGGGACTGAGGTGCCAGCCACAGTTCTTCCACCAGCAGCCCACCAGTTCCTCCCCACATCCAGTTTCCAAGGGAAACTCAGTGCAGAGCAGAGCAATGTTCCTCCCCCTGAGGGTTCAGGCACTGCCCAGGCTCCCCAGGGAATGGGCACGGCCCCGAGACTGCCAGAGCTCCAGGAGCCTTTGGACAGCGCTGCCAGGGATGCACAGGGGGGATTGTTGGGGGGTCTGGGCAGGGACAAGAACTGGATCAATGATCCCTATGGGTCCATTGCAACCCAGGAAATTCCATGATTCCATGATCTGTAATGGTCCAATCTGGTCCATCCTCTGACACCTTCAGATGCCTTTTACACTTATATTAATTATAAATACTATGAACTTACATACTTCTAAGCTTTAACTCATAAACTAGCATTAATTTAAAAAACCTTAAACTTATAAACTTACATTAGTTTAATGGCATTAAGGTGGCTAAACTCATGAGTTACAATGTGAAGAAATAAGACAGATTTTATAAAACTTTGTTTTTTTGTGGAGCTCTTTGTGCTGAAGGATTCATGGGCAGTGTTTGTGGCCACAGGGCTGCTCTGGAGGAGTCAGAGTCACCTGGCCTTCAACCACAGAGCCAGTGCTGGACAGGGCGTGCTTTGCTGTCACTGCCAGCACATCCAAAGTCACACAGCCACTCTCCAGAAGTGTGAAGGACAAGCCATGCCAGGCCATTTGCAATGGAGATGCCTTTAGTGTAGCACTGTCTGCAAAAGAGGCTCAGAAGCAGTTCTGAGCAGCAGCACAACCGGATAACATCCAAAGCAGTGCTGGGACTCTTCTGCCAGTGCTTACCCTGTGATTTCCCTGCTGAGGTGTGAACAGCACAGGAGGGGATTGGAGTCCTCCTTGAACATTTGGTTCTTCTCTGGAGCAGCTGAACATGCTGTTGACACACCACCAAGGTCAATAATTACTGCTTTTTATAAGTGCTTCCACTCCTAACCTTCTACCTCTATTTTCTTTCCCCATTCTGGCAGTCAAATAGAACACAGATGGAACAAAGACTGATATCAGCTAATTTTAGTCTTAAGTAGGCATTTTTTCACAGTCTTCAGAATATCTCAGATTTAATAGCCAAGAAAATATGAAATATATTTTAAATTAATTAAACCCTGTCCTTCTAATGAATCAATTTGAAAACTTTTGGGAAGATGGAATTATGCCTTGCTTTCTGAGATGAAAAGATGGCCAATCTGAATGTCTTACATAAAACAAGTTCTTTTAATTTCTTCAAGCTCAGATGGTTGAAAAGTATCTCTCATTCTACAAGATGTATCTTGGCCTTAAAGAACTATGAAAGTTCAACATTAATCAGGCAACACAGTAGTCTGCTGGAGAGGAGCTTGAGAGGACATCAAGCTGATTATTTTAGAAATTTTCTCATCTCCGCAAGAACTCCATATTCAAAATGAAAATGAACGCAGATGATCAAATATTTTTACATGCATAAAATCCCAGTGAACTGACAAGAGGATTTTATTAATATAATGCAATGATTTATTGTCTCCCATGTTACGTGTGTGCTCTAAAATGGGGGCTGCGGTGGCATAACAGGCAGTTTGGGCTCCATATATAGGAATTATTTTGTATCTGTGTGCCTATTTTTGCTTATATGACAAAGTCACACCAAATATCCAAATTTGGGGCTCAAGCAATTTAGTGCATTCTTTTAAAGCAATGTAAACTTTAGAAACTTTTTTCCCCGAACATATGTGGCTAAATCCATTCCTCTCCTTAGGAATGACATAATGCCGCAGTATAAATCTTCATGCTGGGGAGAACAAATGGCTGGAGAAAGAGATCCAGCCCTGATCAAGTATTTCACAGCAGAATGGCTCGCAGTGACTTGAAAGAGCAACATCTGGTGTACATTAAAAGAAAATTGTTCATCCCCAGGCCTGGTAACTCAAGCAAACAAGCAGCGCTTCGGTCATTTCTTTACTTTGGTTAAAGACTGGATTTTTAAGCACACCCTACACCCTGCTCCCAGATCAGACCTGAGACACCAAAAATAACCACCCCTCCCCAGGATTCTCCAAGCCCAATTGAATTATCTTGAAGTAGCAAGGCTTAGAAAATTCATTTTTGCTGCTCTTATCTAACTGGAATTAAGAAGTCAATCCCAAATTAGCTAATTTTGGTGACGATAACAAAACTTCAAAACAAGTTGCTTTAACCTCCTCCCAAAAATGTGAAAAATCACCATTTGACTTTCCTGTGTGCTGGAGTCAAATTACATTTCTCTAATAAAATGTGCACTTGGTCCTCATGTGTACTCTTTATTTATTACTGCCTGGCAGCCTCAGGGCCATTACTTTGCTTGTGTGCAATTTGTGTGTGTGATACAAAATGTCATTGCATTCTGAGCATGAGACAGCCTGGATCTAAAGTCTTATTTCTTCAAGAGCATGCAATTATGGAGTATGATTAAATTACTTTTTAATTTATTAGAGGACTTGTAAAGCAAGCAAGCATTGAAAACATATTACCCTAGCATTCTTTCATAGTGAGAAGTGCTTTTCTCTTTTCCCCCAGTGCACATCCATGTGTACACAGCAAACAGGGTTTTTTTGCTAAAATCCCTAAAAAAAGTTTAAAAGTATTTTTATTGAGAAAGGAATGTTACCAATGCTGAAATGCCACCACAGATTATTCATTTGTATGAAATGAAATCATCACTAACCCAAAACTCCCAGGACTCTGATCCATGACTATACTTTTTAAAAAATACTCTGTCAACAGATTCTGATGAACAGAACTTTCTTATCTCTCTTGGCAGACTTTCATTCACAGCACGAGATAAGAAAAAAGGAGCTTTATTAAAAGTATTTCAAACTGTGGCTTATCCCCCCNCCCCCCCCATTCCATTTATTGTATTACCAAGTTATAAAGTGAGGAAACTATCAATAAATCTGAATTGTCCTATTCTGATCTCTCACCTCAGCTTGTTAAAAAGGGAATACAAGAACAAATGAAGTATTAAGTTGTGTTCTTCTACAAGTTCTGCTTTGGTCCAATGCATCTGAATAAACATAAAGTAGAATTTAGATCTAATTCTTACATGCCTCTATACCCTCACACTGTATAACAGATCTGATTAATGTGAGCACTCTTTATCAGCCAAGAAGCTTCCCCAAACCCAAGAATATTTGATTCAGCACAGGTTTTCTTATTGTTATAAGCAAGAATATCTGCTTTTCTAATTTTCTTTTCTTCAGAAAAATTTTATGGGGAAATAAGGGCAATAACAGAGAAAAAAGGAAATTGAATGTGTATTAATGAGAATGACAGTTCTCATTTCCTCAGGGTAGAACTTTCTAAAGCTTAAATTTCCTTTCCCAAATAAGTAAAGTGTTAGTCCTGCCTGGTGCTAAATGCAGAAGGGTTTAAACAGATGCAAAAGATAAAGACTGATCTTCTGTCAAAAGTGGAAGGGTTCATCCACATAATTGTTGACTTCAGAAATCGTCCAACCAGATGGATAATTTCAAGCAGAAATTATTGATCCACTCTGCTACTTAGGCAGTACCTTAAATACTTGCCTAATTATTCTGAATTATGTCTGTAAAAAGGCAAACAAGATGCAAAGACAGCCTGACGGTGCAAGGCCATGTTTTCTATATCTGGACAGCTCAAATACCACCATCTGTTGCTTTCCCTAAAACAATCCAAAGTAATAACGAAACCCTGCATATTCTGATTATGTGTGAGTCACTTTTGGAGGAAATATCAGAGAAATGTGGGCAGCAACAATGTGCCAGTTATAATGATCCTCCTCAAGAACAACTTCTTTCAAAGTGAAAATGAAACTCATTCACAAGTTGTTGAAACTCAGGGATGCAAATACACAGAGACCAAGAGGTTAGTTATACTTGTGGTCAACCGTCAAACAAAACTAGCTTAAATTAGTCCAAATAATATGTTTTAACCAAAAATGTATCTTCTAATATAATGTTGCATTTTATCTCAGTCCTTCTAAAATATATAAATATTGTAGGTTTTGCATAATTTTTCAAAGCAAGACATTTATTATGCAATCACTTGGACACAGTAGGTTTCTGCTTTGTTCTCCTACCTGGTTTCTACACCACATTTAGAGCTTTAAAGAATTGCTTTAATCACATACACCAACTGCAGGTGTATCAGTCAAATATAATTAAATATGAAACACACACTGTGTTTCAAATGTCCCTGAAGACTCTCTCCTCAGTCCAGTTTTTCCAGCATTACTTGTTGATATTAAATAAATATTCCAGGCTTCTGCCTCTTGCTCCAGCATGAATTCTTCCACCAGATGAGGAACAGCATAGAAATCCAGAAGATCAAAGGCAGCAGTTAGGACAGCAAATGATTTCAGAGCAGTTGTGCCCCTGAACTGGAGCTGAATAGGACTGAAGGTACCTCACTGGTTCCTGCTTCTGCATTAATTGTTGATTTTTTTACTCAGTCTGGTTTTTACTCCCAGACGTAATGCTCTCTTTTCCCTTTTGTCTGCTGCTGAACAGGAAGAAACCCACCCTTGCTTCACATCTTTTTCTCATCAGAGTTTACCTGGAATTTACCAAATCCTCCACTGGAGATGGCTTTGCCTTTTTCCACTCCCATTTGTCCGCTTCCTCCCGCTTTTCCATTCCTCCTGCTGCCACTTTTTTTTTTTTTT
>VZDJ01000516.1:343365-445688 GCA_008694505.1 Cyanoderma ruficeps | reverse complement strand
AGAACACATATACACACACGCCCAAGTGTCCTGAAGCTGTGTCTGGATCCACTGTGAATCACATAAACCCTTTTCCCATTAAATATATTTCAAATTTTAATTCAACATGGTAAAAAGTTGCCTACAACTTACAGAATATATATTTTTAGCAGCTAAATATTAGAAGATTATGATGATATAATGCTGTCTCTATACTACTCCTCGTCAGAAGTAGAAATGAAAGCCATACTCATTTCAGTTAAACTACTTAATTTGGACATACAAAAAGGATAAATGATTAAAAATTAGTATGTGTACTTTGAGGAGCCTCTTAGGGATGTTACAGTTCCCAAGTTTCCTTCTTGTTTAAAATAGGATTTACAGGATTTTAACAAAATTTAGATGGGTTTAAAATCTCCATATATAAGTTGTACTTTTACCAATTTATAGCACGAACTTCCTGTTGAATTTTTATGTGACATTTGATTGTCCCTGGGGGCCCTGTTCAGTTCTGATTGGATAATGCAAATTTCCAATGGAGATTGAACACAAATGAGTATAAAATTGATTTATTATAATAAGGGAAATTGAGGTCTGAGGTCCTGCTTCTCTTTTTTTTCTCCCCCAACAAACCCAAGATTGTCGAATGAAGGAGGTTTTTGTAATAGTTTGCCAACAAAGAATAAAGAAAATTAAAGGCACATTTCTCACTTACACATTGGAAATTAGATAAATATTGTTCCAAACTTGTTTAACGTCATGTGCACAAGAGAGTTTTTGGAATAGTTTAACACAGGTATAACCACATCACCATGGAGCCAGTAGATTGTCCTACACGATTTCTGCAAAATTCAAACTCATTATCAATTTAATGGGAAACAGCCTTTGGCAAAATCTTGGATCATAAATTCTAAAGATGTGACTTGGGGCACTGCTGTAAATGGAAATGATGAACTGCAGTAAAGGATGTTTGGTGTCACTCACAAGTGCAGCCACATGGGCACACACAAAATATCAGCCTTGGCTATGCTGAAGCAATTCCAAAGGATCTGTGGTCTCCAGTGCTCCTTGATGGACACACAAAAGCTGGCTCTGCAGATACTGAGCTCCTGCACAGACAGAAACACTTCTCCTTCTAGGATTTATGTGTCATAAAAAATTAGAGGGCTGTGAATTGTCCAAAAGCAATTATGAACAGGAACTCATTGTCAGCCATACTATGCAACCCAAGGATGAAATATCACTTCCAGAATGACTAGAACGTCCAGTGCCTCCTCCTTGGCCCCACAACAAAGACTGAAAAAAATCTGCTTTCTTGAGTACAAACATTCTCTCACTAATGAAGACACACATGTGCAGAAAATTATGCACCCTGAGAAAACTGCTGGTATTTGTGTGTGACAGTCCCAACACATCTTCGAAAATAGTAGAAATACCAAACCTCTGTCAGAGAGATTTAGGCAGAAATTCTATCAATTTCACAGCCCTCACCATATACTTTTTAGCTGAAGTGAATTAACAATGTGAATCGTTCAATGCCACGGGAAGGGCCAGGCTTCTGTTGTATGAGGAAGGAGCTCACAAGATGAAGAGAGAATGTTTACAAGGGCTGGAAGGACAGGACACAGGGAATGGCTCCCAGTGCCAGAGGGCAGGGATAGATGGGATATTGGGAAGGAATTGTTCCCTGGCAAGGTGTGCAGGCCCTGGCACAGGGTGCCCAGAGCAGCTGTGGCTGCCCCTGGATCCCTGGCAGTGCCCAAGGCCAGGTTGGATATTGGGGCTTGGAGCAGTCTGGGACAGTGGGAGGTGTCCCTGCCCATGGCAGGGGTGGCACTGGATGGGCTTTAAGGTCCCTTCCAACCCAAACCATTCTGTGGTTCTGTGTTACTTGGCCCAGAAACCTTTAACTTCAGTCATCAGTCACAACCATGACCCACAAGCCCAAGCTATTAATGCATTAACTGAGTTTACTCTGAATTGTTGATGTAATTTTAGGAAAAACTCCCATGTTTATCCAAGAAAACCAAAAGGAAAAAATAGAACTTGCATGAAGAGCCAACCTGTAAAATCTTGATTTGATTTATCCTATTTATGTTTTCCTTTGTTTTAATTCCATTGACTTGATCATGGGTAGGTACAATTGTAAAGATCATACAGATCCCATCCATCCAAATTCTCTCTGTCCATATTGGGAATGATGAATAAGGTCTACAACATAAAATGGCTTTGCTGATAAGTAATCTTGCACATATTTTCTTGTAGTTAATTCCCTTTCCTACAGTTTTAACAGAAAACTTGCTGTTTGTTAACTTTTGAACAGCAGCTCCATGAGTGGGTGCAATATTTATGCTTCATGCAACTATGTCCTGGAATCAATACTGCCACTTCTAAATGCAAAAGACTTGTATTAAAAGAGAGATGAGAATGTGAGTACAAAACCCCTCAGAACACAGCCTTTGATTTCTTTGGTGGGTTTTAAAAGGGTTTCAGATCCTCTCTTGAAACATTCACCAAAGTTGGCCCAGAAGAAATTGAAGTAATTTAGATCCAATCTCTCTTCAAAAATGAAATGAGCAGNATTAAAAGGAAATGAAGAGGAAATTGAAATTTCATATTTCATGGTGCAATTGTGATGACAGAAAACAATATTCATTGATATAAAGTTTAGAAGATATTTATATGTCTGTGCTGCTCTGCTGGGGGAGTTTTTTCACAGTGAAGGGCAGATAATTTTTAAGGCTAGAATGGATCTGTAGCAGACTTATCTGTTGGATATTCCACCAGTATTCTGAATACAAGACTTTTTCATGCTTAAGATGAGGAGGCAAAAACTTTAATTGAAATGTGTACTTTATGAGAAATTTCAACAGGAGATGCTATGGGTAATGCAAATTTCACTTCAAAAAAGCTGCATAGTCCTGTAGCTCTCTGATGGGGAAAAACTAAGTCACTTGAGCCTTGGGGATGAGGAATATTTGGAATGTAATGGAAATGCCATCATTCTGCTTAGCAGAACAGCCACAAGGACAAGGAGAAAACATTCAGCCAGGCACAGGTGGGAATCACAAGTTAGCAGAGGAAAAAGAGAGACGTACATTTAGTTCCTAAAGGTGATAGTTCTACAATTCATCATGGGAGGGGAAGCAATGGCTTGAGAAGATGATTCTTGTTCAGGGGCTGCTCCTCATGATTTTTGAACTCACAGTTAAGTCACTTCCCTTTCCACCCCCTCCACAGTAAACTGCTGTGAACAACTTTTCTTGGACAATATAGTGGGTGTTTAGGCCCAACTTTTCACAAATGTCCAATAATTTTGATCCCCTCCAATTCAGGCAATTGAAGCAGTACTTAAATGCAGCACATCAAGGTAAGTGATTATTAAAAAGTGGCTTGGGTGACTCAATCTGGGCCTTTTTGAATCCAACATCTGAAAAGATTGGCCTCCTAGAGGGAAATCCAAGCTACTATTTTTTTCTACTAACTGCAATGGAGCACAGCCTAAAAATGTTCATCTATAACAGGTGAAAGGAATGCAATTTCGTTCTCACATTTCTTTCTGCAATGCAAACGTAAGTAAAGCTCTCAGTTTAGAAAAAAAAAAATTAGTTTTAAAGTTTCCCAGTATGGAAAAAAGTTCAAAGCTAAACCTTTTCCATATAATATTGCCTAAGAAAATTAGTCAAAATATTCTTTGATAAGAAAAGAAAGAAATCTATTCTGACTCACACAATTCAAAGGAAAATGATGTGCTTTCCCTAATTCACATCTGTAATACCATTACAGCTGACAGAGAAAAGGAAAAATATATACATAATCAAGATTTACCATTGCAAACAAATGTTCTTAATGCTTCCATTTTAAGTGTGTACCTTGAAAATGTTCTATTTAGCAGAAGAATTTTCAAATACATTAAATACTTTTAATACATCTATGATGAAAAAAGTAACGCTCTACTTCAAAGCTGTTCCAGCTCATACAATAGACGGTGGTGCCTGAGAGTTGATGGTGAGTGGTGGAAAGGAAGAATTGAATTTTGATTTTTGTTATAAAATACAGACAAGAATGCTGCATGATATTACTAACCTTCCTTGAGACAACTGTGAGTTAATTACATCTATAATCACTATGAAAATGTTGCAAACACTGTCTCATAGATTTGTCCATTTAGTAGTTGGGTTTGGATAAGTGGAGGACATCAGGAATCACATCAAAAAATAACATTAAGGCAAGACTTGCAGAGCAGTGTGGGAGTTCAACTAGCTGGGATGGACAATGGCCTGGTCTCAACTGATTTCCCAGGAGGCATCTACCTCCATGGTCATGGGAAATGGGAGCATAGGCAGGGAAACTTACCTTCAGGTTATACTGAGAAGAAAGAGATCATGAGAATTGTTATGTAGATTAGGCTGTTACAAATAAGGTTATGTGTTAATAATTGGTCAGTTGCTTTTCTGTATATGGTTACGTTGTTGTTCATAGGTTCTTTGTTCTGTTACCAAGGTTATATGTTCTGTTCCCTGTAATATTTATCTTCTGTTGGCTACCCACCCCAGGGCTTCTTCCCCTGGCACTACTGTGTATGGACTTAATAAATTGCTTTTTGGGCAACCACAGTTGTACCCGCTCCTTTTACTTCACCGGTAGCCGTGGCGGACCCGCATTGACGGTCGTCTGGGTTAAAGCCGGCGACCTATCTTTATCGCCAGATCACCATAAAGCCACTGACCCTGTTCACCAAAACCAGGGTGAACCCTGTTCCTCAAATAGGGTTGATCAGACCACGACAGAGGAGGCCATGCAGGCAGATGGGAGAATGATGGCAGCTGAAAATCACCTGCCTGACACCAATTAATAAAAATACAACAAAAATTAAGTAACAGGGAAGTGAACCTACAGAAGCAGAAGAGCTTCTAAATTATTTTTAAACTAATGAAAAGAGCACAAATAGATTTTTCAGGTCTTTCAAATACAGAAGAACCTTGGGTGCAGCATCATTCATTTTCAAAGCATCAGGTTGTATGGGTCAATTGCAGTTTTCCAAGGCATCTGAAAATATTCCAGAATGGAATGGATTTGGACATTCTCTTCTGTAGCATCACTGTGAACACAGCCAGCTTATTAAATTTTTCAGAATTATTTCTATCCAAATGCAAACCTCTTGCTCACACTATGTTTATTTAGTAGTGATGTTCATTATCTTCCCATTGAATCCTCATGAAATATTGTCTTTCATGGATAGAGGCACAAGAAGGAAGTTAAGGAGATGTAGGAATTGTGACCAGACTGAGGATAACTGGGTGATAAACATTTGTCCTGTGGTGGTTGGAGAGAGAATAAATTTCTGATGATCACAGACTCTAAAATAGCAGGACTCCTTCCCAAGTCTCTTTTGCATGCAAAGATTCCAGAATAATCACATACATAGAGTCAGAAAGCAAAAAATAAAAATGCTCAATAAACAAAGGTTTAATCACTCCCTCCAGTGTGGAGAAAGAGGGCCCATTCTAAACTCCCTTAATATGAAATTACTTCCAAGCATGAGGAATGTCTCTGATATCTCAGTCACCATTTTTCAGTTTGTAAATTATGAGGTGTTCACACCTCTCTGGGGACTGAGATTTTAATCATACAGATGTCCATTATAAATCCTCTGTTTACTTACGAGTATAATAGGTGAACTCACAGCATCTTTGTGCTACAATAAATCTGCAGGCTCAGACAGAATGCTCATGATTACCTTTTAAATTCTTTCAAGGTCATTCTACACGCTTTCATGCTACATAACATCCTTTCTCAGTCCATTTCACACTGAGAAAAGATCATGATAAACATTGATTTTTCCCTGCTGGTATTCCTGAATTCCATCACATCACCCCATCACATGCACACTCTGATACATCACATTTTAGTCATTTGATTCTAAGCTCTTATACAGAAACTGAAAATTCAAAAAAGCCAAATATGCTAAGGAATAAATGAAGCTTATTTGGTGCAATTATTTGAAGATTAGATTGAAAAAAATAAGAAGAAATGGGTGTTTTTTCCAGTGGGAAAAGCATTACTGGAAGTAGGTAAATGCACAAAAAGCCATGCTTCCAATTGCTGAGGAATTTAAATGTTAAAACAAATAGCCAAATTTAGATGGAATGTTTGTTTGACATGTTTCTATTAGGAAATGCTCTTCATGAATTATTCAGCAGCAAAAAAAGACACAAATGCCTGAAAGAGCACAGAGACCCAGCCCTACATGTGGTTCCTCCACCATTCTGGCATGAAAGGAGTGCAGAATGTGCTAATAATACCTCTCTCAAGAGAAAGTGATAGGATTCCTGCAAGAAATATTCACAGGCACAGACAAAAATTAGCTGCTTGATTTCTACTGAATCTTATTGCCTCAGGTGACTCATTATCTGAATGACTTCCTGTCTATGCAGAGATTTAAGATTAATGGATTAAATTCCCTAAATTCTTGGTGAATTTATTAGTTAATAAGATGCTGCTATTTGCCATTTGATTAAAAATTGTTAAGAGTTCATTTTATCCTTTTATAAAGACCAGAATTATCTTCTTTTTGTGCAAATACCCATTTCTGCCTGCCTTGGGAATAACAGGAACAATGTCCCTCTGAGATTGTCCTAATGTGCTACTGCCATTCCTCATTGAAAAAGTGCAACTGTTTCTGTCATGGAATGAGGGAACCACAGAGATGGATATTCTCATTTCATATCCTGAGTGGAAAGGACCCACCAGGATCATTGATCCAGCTCCTGTCCCTGCCCAGACACCACAACAATCCCCCCTGTGCATCCCTGGAGCAGCACTGTCCAAAGGCTCCTGGAGCTCTGGCAGCCTCAGGGATGTGCCCATTCCCTGGGGAGCCAGGGCTCAGCGCTCTCTGGGGGGAGCAGAACCTTTCCCTGCAGAATCTTTCCGTGCTCCGCACCCTGAGCCTACCNTGGGCTTCGCTGTGGCTGTGGTCTTCGCAGGTTGTATTATTTGGTCTATTGTTGTTGCTTTTTTTGTTGTCTTTTTCGTGTCTCGAATTCTTTAATTGGGAAGATTAAAAACTGTAATTTTTTTATCCTCGTTTGGTGCACCTCATTTATAACAGTATCATCTTCTAACTTACTCAATATTCTTTCAAGTTGTAAAAATGGTTTGCTAAAACTGAAACAGTTTCACTTTCCATGCAACTACCTTAGGAATGGGGCTTTACCCCTGGTGTTGTACTACTCACATGTTGTTTTTCACTCACTTCTTGCCATACCCAAGCAAAACTGATTCCAGAACTGGCTGTGGAATATGTCTCTGTGTGAGGGAAGACACATTTCTTCACACTGCCCCACAAAACCAATCTTTCCACAGGGTATTTCTCAGCTTCAATAAAAAGTTCAGGTACTCTCAGAGCTGGCACTCGCTTTGTAGATCATTGTGTTTAGTAGTAACCAACAGATTTAGTTAAACCCTTTTTAGAACCATTTATGCTTCCAGGCTCTACAGTCTCTTACGGCAATAAATTAAACTTAACAACATGCCGTAGAAAAGGTAGTTCCTTTTATCTGCTTGAGACCAGGAGATGTATTTGGGATAGTCTATAAGTCTGGGACACTCTTCATCTGTAATTTAAGAATAGATTATCAGTAGCTTAGTATTTTAACTAAATGAGGGAGAGAATTCAAGTCTTTGGCGATGAACAAAAAGCAATTCCAGCACCCCAGAGCAAACATTTGACTCCACAACTTGCATTTTCTCTCCTTCAGCACAGGGGTGTGCTCTGAATAAAAAATGATGCATAGTCTATTGATTTCCAGTGGTGACAGTGAATTCTCCCTGCAGTAAGCAACAGCTTGACCAGGCTCCTTCTGATGCTGACAACGAGAGAGCAGCTGCCCCCAGCCCCGTCCTTTTTACCTGTGCCCTGCAAAGCTCATGGTATCTTCCCCCTCCGAGAGAAACTCCCAGAGACAAAAGAAGTGTAGCCCAATGCCACACTCCTCTCCTGACTTCAGCCAATTCTTTTGTTTTTCCTTAAGTACCCATAAGTACCCAGTAGTTAATTTCCTAGCAACTTATGGGAAAAAATTCTATAAATAAATAAAAAATAAATCCAACCTCCAACAAACTATGACTGAAAATATGCAGGACCATTCAAAGGGCCAAGGTTCATTTAGAATCATAGAATGGTTTGGGTTGGAAAGGACATTGAAGATCATCTGGTTCCATCCCCTGCCATGGCAGGGACACCTTCCACTGTCCCAGGCTGTTCCAAGCCCAAAAGTCCAACCTGGCCTTGGACACTGCCAGGGATCCAGGGGCAGCCACAGCTGCTCTGGGCACCCTGTGCCAGGGCCTGCCCACCCTGCCAGGGAACAATTCCTCCAATATCCCATCTAAATTTGCCCTCTGACAGTTTGAACCCATTCTGCCTTGTCCTGTTAGTCCAGTTCCTGAAGAATTGTCCCACTCCAGTTTCTCTGTAGCACGTTCTGATACTGGAAAGCTGCCATCAGGTCTCCATTTAACCTTCTCTTCCCCAGGCTGAAGACCCCCAGTGTTGTCAGCCTGTAAAAAAAAAATTTGGAAATCAAGAGTGGTTTCAATCTGGTAACTGATGTGATCCATTATGTCTTTAATGGGAATATTTCTTAAGAGTCCTGCCTGAGTTAAAGCATTTGCAGGACCAGGACACTCACTGAGCGATTAGAGATCACAATTGATGACAAACACTACCCCTGGATGCGTAGAGTATGAAGTATGTAATTTATAGTTATTCCTTTGGCATTTTTTATTGTCCTTGACTGTAGTCCTGGAAGGGAGGGATGCTTTGCAAGTGCAACAATCAGATTATCTTTTCTGAGTCATGTCACCTTCCTGGAGCTGGAATTACAGCAGAGATTTCTGCTCCTCTAGAAAATGAAGAGATGCATAATAAATGTACAGAGAATTCTATACTGAGTATATTATTAATCTACATTCCAAGTCAATTTTAGAAATATACTCCTACTGTGCCAGAGACACATTCCATACCCTACACTGAAATTCACTGTTGGAATAGGTGCATTTTGAGGTAGAGTCCTGAACACACAAACAAACAGATACCACTATTCCTCTCAGGGTGGGACCTTTCATTCTTCATCCTATCAAATCTCTCACTGCTGTTAATTGTCTTAATCTGATTTGCACCTTGGCACAAAACTACTGCGCACAGAGCCCACCAAATAGCCCAGATTCTGCTGAATAAAGACATCTTTGTGAAAGATCTGTCTGGAACCACAGAAACTACTGATGAAGGAATTTGTGATTTAGGTCCTGTGTTAACACACAGGCACATCCCTGGCATTGGGAAGAGGGGCAAGGAGGGTTAAACCCAATTACTCCCACACAAGAAAGATTTATGAAGCAGAAGTGTTGCAAACTGCAGATGAGAGACCCCACATGGCAGTGGAAAAACAATTTCCTCCTAGCCAGGAACCCATCCCAAGCAGAAAAGGATCCTGCTTGAGCGGCAGGGCAAAGGGCGAGACAATTACTGCTGAAAAGTGGAATTCAACCATTGCTGAGAGTTACAGTTGGAGAAGCAGGTCCTAGGATCCTTTGAAAGGAGGCTGGGAAGAGATAATGCAACAGATAAGGAGGGAGAGGCGTTCACTGACACATCAATTCATGTTCTGCTGCTATGCAATTTTCTCACCAGTTTTGAAAAGTGCTTCCTGGATGTGAGCGATTCAGACTCTCAGATTTTATGCACTGGAGGACAAACCATGAGGTTGTAAAGGTGGGAGCTGCAAAATTAAACCCTGTCCTAACAACTTTAACTCAGTTAAACCTTTCATAATAATATGGAGCTCTGAAAGTTTTAAGGGCTACAAAAATTTGAATGGTTCCCAGGAGGATTAGTCCAACGAGTAGAAAATAATAAGATCTTCAACCCTGGGGAAATTCAGCAAGTTTCCTGTGTTCAGAGACTGAACAGGCCCCTTTACAGAGCACACGAAGAATAGGATGTAATTTTCTAAACCTACAGTGAAATTCAAAGTGAAAACTAACATTAAAAACCATGAAGAAGTTCCTGGTAAGGAACTTCATACCTTGCACAGAAACAGATGTAACTCTAAATGATTTTGAGAAGGCAAGTAAAAATGTTCTTCTGAAGGCCATCCTTAGCCATGAACAGATGTAACACCCCCACATCCCCTGGTGATTTCTGCCAAATTTCTGGAAGACAAGCTATTCAAATCATTTCCAGAGAACTCTGATGACGTATGAGTGCTTGCAGAAAATACATCAACCCCTTGAGCAATTATTTCACTTCAGTGCAGTCTCTGTTCCACTCTCCCACCAAGGCTGGTCTCCCTAGTGCTTACCAGAATACACTCCACCGTTCGGAACATTTATTTCTCTCAGAAATCTCTTGCTTTGAAGTCCAGTATTTGTGGCTTGCTTTCTGCAGAGCTCAGTTCAAGGAGCAGATCCCAGTGATTCTGTGACAACAGAAGAATGTGCACTACTACTAATAAATCTTTGCTTCCCCTCCAGACCATATTCATGGCATCAGCATAAGCAACATTGATATAACTACAAATGCCCAAGGAAGGCCAGTTATCAATATTACCATTTCTGAAACAGTTTTGCAGTGATATAGTGGAGGGTTTTCTGTCACTTACCAAGTTTTTTTCTAACTTCCAAAGCAAGCAAGGTGCAAGGACAGAAATTTTATCTCTATTGGTGCTTCAAACAGCATAAAATTTGAGGATATTGAAGTCAGGCAACAAGATAGAGCACTGAAATGTGCAGCTGTAAAATTGAGCTCCACTTGATGGACTTTATAGCAGTGCCCAGGTTTGTGGGGCTGCAGTGCAGCTGCAGAGCCTGTTTGGATCCTTGCTTACTTTATTTCTCAGAGTTAAAAGAATTGTAACATCATATAAATTACACCTCTTTGGCTCTTAAATCACTTGGCTGTCTATAATGGCTCTAATAAATGATTCCTATTTCACTGCTACAAAAAACAGCCGGGATAGTTTTAGCCATTTGACGATGGCACCCACTGGCCCGTGATTCATGACACACTTGTTATTTATTTGCAGAGGCTACAAGGCAAATGTGCTAGATGAGAATAGTTCTTTAATGTAAAACATTAAAGTATAAGCTCACTCTCAGGATTTGACTGCCAATAGTAGTAGACTGCCAAATGGATGCCCAAGACAACACAGGGGCTGTTACTATTTAAAAATAGGCTGTTTGATATTAAACTTTTTTTATTTTACAGAAGATTTCCAACCCTGTTCCCCTTCTTTCAGTGCTTTAATCCATATCCTTCCCATGCAGGTTTGCATGGATGCTGGGAACAACACTCACTTCATTACACAGATACATGTCAGATCATATTCTTTCATATTTTTTCTTTTTTTGTAATTTCAGGGCTTCTAGCTCAGGTGTTCCAATGGCTCCTGTTAATGCAACATTTACAATTGTTACAGTTTTGAAAGATCTCACCCAGAGGGTAGCACTGCTATCTTTCTGTAGTGCATGGACTGCAGCGGAGGCACAAGA
This sequence comes from Cyanoderma ruficeps, assembly GCA_008694505.1. Classification (NCBI taxonomy): domain Eukaryota; kingdom Metazoa; phylum Chordata; class Aves; order Passeriformes; family Timaliidae; genus Cyanoderma; species Cyanoderma ruficeps. Next base: position 434,153 of record VZDJ01000516.1, on the reverse strand, counting down.
AGGGTAAGGCTTCAATTTTCAGGCAGCCTTGCTCATCTTCTAGTTCAAGGGCTAAACCACCTTTGGAATATTTTTTCCTGAGGACTGGCAGGTGTTTGCAGATTGTTCAGGAGCACCCTCTGAACTACAAGACCTCCCATTGCACTTAATGATGTTCTGCTCCACCCAAATTGTCCCAGAGCCAAGAGCTGACCCAAGGGTTCTCAACTCATGAATCACAGCAAAAGGAGCACTTCTATTCCCATCTTATAAAGAGCTCAAATCTCTTTGCCATCAGTGTGACTTTTATACTATTTAAGTAGGAAAAAAACAGTTTGTCAAGTTATTCAAGCAAATCAGAATCCAGTACTGTAGAAAGAAGTGCTATAATTAAGCTAACAAACAAAAAAACCCAAACAACCTAAATCCTGTAAGACAACATGCCGAATCCTTATGGGACACCATAAATCAGGGCTTTTCTTTATTGCTCAGGTGAGAAGGAAACCATTAAAAAAACCAATTCAAATATTAATGAGACTATTTGATAGAGCAAATATATACCAAACATGACAAAACTCCTCACTTTGTCTTTTCAAAATTACTTTTCAAGCTACAGAATTTTAAAAACCCCCAACAAAGACCCCAACACCTCAAAACAGGCAAGTGATCAATATGTTTTAATAATTTCATTCATTATCTTACTCATTTGTTAAAAAAACCCACAGTAGAGACATTGTACAGCAATTTTTTTATAAGCTCAGTCATCTGCTCTTGTTATCACCTAACATTTATCACCAGAAAGGGCTCGAGCCTTCCAGGTGTGTTTCTGTGCAATATACATTAAAACAATGCCATTATCTTCCAAAGCCTGTCAGCTGAACAAGATAAATATGACTTTTTTTTTTTCCCTTGAAAAGAGCTGCAACAAAAAAGTAAGTTTTCAGATTTCTGTTGGGAAAGAAATTACTGCAGAAATTTCAATTCTCTCAGTTTGTTTTATATTTGAAGTAAAGCTGCCAAATGTGGAAACGACTGGTTTGGCCGTGTGACGTGCGTTGTGAGTCATTCAGGAGCAAGGGGTGGAGCTTCCTTAGTTGCTGAGTGGCCCATTATAAGAGGTCTCTAGGGAGCGTGGAGACCCCAAGCAGGCAAGCAGGGGCGTGGCCGGTCTCTGGGGCGTGGCCGGTCTCTCGTGTGTGGCCGCAGCAGTTTGCACAGCAGTTCGCGCAGGCAGGGCAAGCAGGCAGGGTTGCTAGTTCTCTTGCTGGTAAGGTGTGCTGTGTATTGTTTGAGGTGTTTCTACTGGCTAGTTGGTCTTGGGGTTTATGTTAGTAATGGTTTCAACATGGTCGAAAAGTGGTTGGTACACGCGTATGTGACCAAGTGGAACCCTCCAAACAGGATGCATCTGTATAGACCCATTCCTGCCCAGAGTGTTTGAGCTTATCAGTTGTTTCAGGGGATGTTGTAAAGGAGGTGTGCCTGAGGTGTGAGCAAGTGAATGACCTCCTTTCACTGGTGGCTGAACTTAGGGAGGAAGTTGAAAGATTAAGGAGTATCAGGGAAAGTGAAAGGGAAATAGACTGGTGGAGTTCAGCCCTTCCAGCTTTAAGGGAGGCCCATCAAGATTCAGAGGACTTGTATGCCTCCCACGCCCAGGCAATGGAAGGGCACCTGGTAAATGAAGCGGAGTGGAAATGGGTCCCTGCTCAGGGAGGCATTAATAAAAACTCCCCCCGACCCCCATCCCCTAGCCAGATGCCACTTCAGAATAGGTATGAGGCCCTGGATCTAGAGAGCTAGCCAGATGATTTAGAAGATTTAGAGGGAAATTATCTGCCCAGTGAGCCTCCCAATTTTGATCCATCTGTAAGATGGATCTCCACCTCTAACACCAAGAAAAGAAGGATAATCGTAGTAGGTGACTCCCTTCTGAAAGGAACAGAGGGCCCATATGTTGCCTGGACCCATCCCACAAGGAAGTCTACTGCCTCCCTAGGGCCTGGGTATGGAATATCACTGAAAGACTTCCTGGGCTGATTCAGCCCACTGATTATTACCCACTGCTGATACTCCAGGCTGGCAGTGATGAGATCAAAAAGAGGAGTGTCAAGGTGATTAAAATGGACTTTAGGGCACTGCGTAAGTGGTTGATAAGACAGGGACCCAGGTAGTGTTCTACTCAGTTTCTTTGGTAGCGGAGAAAAATGATGAAAGAAATAGGAGAACTCACATAGTTAACAAGTGGCTTAAGGGTTGGTGTCATCGACAAAATTTTGGATTCTTTGATCATGGGGCAACTTTTATGGCATCTGCTCTGTTGGAACCAGATGGGCTACATCTCTCTGTAAAGGGTAGAAGGTTCTTACCTCAGGAGCTGGCAGATCTCATTGAGAGGGCTTTAAACTAGGTTTGAAGGGGGAAGGGGATACAGCTGGGCTGCCTGGAAGCAGGCCCAAGGGTGCTAAGCCTGAGTTAGGGGTGAAATCAGTAGCCCAGCTGAAGTGCATGTATGTTGCTCGGGCTGCGGTTCTCACACATTCGGGGTCACCAGATGTCGCGGGGCAAAGCTGGGCGTGTCCCAATTTAGGAACACTGAGAAGCTCCGGAGAGCGAGTTGTCCAAAGCTGTCTAATTATCTTTATTTTAACTCCAATATTTATAGATATGTATAGAGGTCAAGGGATTAGCCACAGAGGTCACCGCCCCCTCAACCTGGATGGTGGATAGCACCATCATTCATTTCTTCTCTCACAGGAGAAGTATGTAAACATTCTAATAGATTTTATTTACATCAAGGCTGCACTGAAAGTTCCACAGAAAGAGAAAGAACAGAAAAACTCGGGCAACACATGTATACCGATGCATGTAGCATGGGTAACAAACAGGAAGAGCTGGAGGTCATGGTGCAACAGCAAAGCTATGATGTAGTTGCCATCACAGGAACGTGGTGGGATGACTCACGTAGCTGGAGCACTGCACTTGATGGCTACAAGCTCTTCAGAAGAGACAGGAAAGGGAGAAGAGGTGGACGGGTGGCCCTTTATAGTAAGAAGGCTTTTGACGCCATGAGTATTGAAACTAATGAAGATGGAGTTGAATGACTATGGGTGAGAATTAAGGGGAAAGCCAACAAGGCTGACATCCTACTGGGAGTTTGTTGTCGTCAACCCAACCAGGAGGAAGAGGTGGACAACTTATTCTATAAGCAGCTGGAGAATGTTTCAGGATCATCAGCCCTTGTTCTTGTAAGTGACTTCAACCTGCCAGACATCTGCTGGGAACTTAATACAGCAGAAAAGAGGCAGTCCAAGAAATTTTTAGAGTGCATGGAGGACAACTTTTTGTCGCAGCTGGTAGACGAGCCCACCAGTTCTTTGCAAATACAGATGGGCTGGTGGGAGATGTGGTGGTGGTTGGAGACTGATTGGGGCAGAACGATCATGAAATTATAGAGTTCTCGATATTTGGTGAAATCAGGAGGAACATCATTAAGACTCTTACACTGGACTTCTGGAGGGCAGACTTTGGCCTATTTAGGAGACTTATTCAGAGAGTTCCTTCGGAAGCAGCCCTTAAAAACAAAGGAGTTCAGGAAAGCTGGGTGGGTGTTCTTCAAAACAGAGATTTTGAGGGCGCAGGAACAGACTGTCCCTGTGTGCAGAAAGATGAGTCGACGAGGCAAACATCCAGCCTGGATAGGCAAGGAGGTTTTGGAGCAACTTAGGAATACAAAGAGGATGTATCATTTTTGGAAGGAGGGTCAGGTCTCTCAGGAAGTATTTAAGGGGGTTTCTAGAGCATGTAGGAAAAAAATTAGGGAGGCCAAAGCTCGTTTGAACTTAAAATGGTGACTTCTGTGAAGGATAATAAAAAAAGTTTCCACAAATATATTAATGGTAAAAGAAAAGGTAAAGCCAACCTTTGTTCTCTGTTGGATAAGGGAGGGAACTTAGTAACTGCAGATGAGGAGAAGGGAGAAATGCTTAATGCCTTCTTTGCCTCAGTTTTTAGTGGGAAGACAACTTGCCTTCAAGACAACTGTTCTCTTGGATTGGCCGACGGTGTCAGGGAACAGAAGGGTTCCCCCATTATCCAAGAGTAGGCAGTCAGAGAACTGCTGAGACGCTTGAATACTCATAAATCTATGGGCCCAGATGGAATCCAGCCCAGGGTGATGAGGGAGCTGGCAGATGAACTTGTGAAGCCAGTCTCCATCATTTACAATCAGTCTTGGCTCACTGGTGAGGTTCTGGATGATTGGAAACTGGCCAAAGTGACCCCCACTCACAAAAAGGGTGGGAAGGAGAATCCCAGCAATTATAGACCAGTCAACCTGACCTCAGTACCTGGCAAGATATTGGAACAGTTTATACTGAGTGTCATCACACAGAATTTATTTACAGAGTCTCAGGCCCAGCCAGCACGGGTTTAGGAGAGGTAGGTCATGTTTGACGAACCTGATCTCCTTTTATGACCAGGTGACCCACCTGGTGGATGCAGGAAGGGCTGTGGATGTTGTCTCTTTGGACTTCAGCAAGGCCTTTGACACTGTCTCCTACAGCACACTCCTGGATAAGCTGGCAGCTCACGGCTCGGGCAGGAGCACTCTTTGCTGGGTTAGGAACTGGCTGGAAGGCCGGGCCCAGAGAGTGGTGGGGAATGGTGCTGCATCCAGCTGGCAGCCAGTCACCAGTGGTGTCCCTCAGGGGTCTGTGCTGGAGCCAGTTCTGTTCAATATTTTCATGGATGACATGGATGAGGCTACTGAATCTTTCATTAGTAAATTTGCCGATGACACTAAGCTGCGTGCATGTATTGATCTGTTGGAAGATAGGATGGCTCTGCAGTGAGACCTGGAATGGTTGGATGCATGGGCAGAGTCTAACAAGATGAAGTTTAAGAAGTGCAAGTGTCGGGTCCTGCACTTTGGCCACAATAACCCCCTGCAATGCTATAGGCTGGGGAAGGTGTGGCTGGACTGTGCCCAGGAGGAAAGGGACCTGGGGGTTCTGGTCAGCAGCCGGCTGAACATGAGCCAGCAGTGTGTCCAGGTGGCCAAGAAGGCCAATGGCATCCTGACCTGGATCAGGAATGGTGTGGCCAGCAGGAGCAGGGAAGTCATTCTTCCCCTGTACTCGGCACTGGTCAGGCCACACCTTGAGTGCTGTGTCCAGTTCTGGCCCCTCAGTTTAGGAAGGATGTTGAGATGCTTGAACATGTCCAGAGGAGGCAACAAAGCTGGTGAAGGGCTTGGAACACAAACCATATGAAGAATGACTGAGGGAGCTGGGGTTGTTTAGCCTGGAGAAAAGGAGACTCAGAGGTGACCTTATCACTCTCTACAACATCCTGAAGGGTGGTTGTAGACAGCTGGAGGTTGGTCTCTTTCTCCAGGCAGCAACTGACAGAACAAGAGGACACAGTCTCAGGCTGTGTCAAGGGAAATATAGGTTGGATATAGGAAGAAGTTTTTCATGGAAAGAGTGATTAAATACTGGAATAGTCTGGCCGGGGAGGTGGTGGAGTCACCATCGCTGGACGTGTTTAAAAAAAGACTGGATGTGGCACTCGATGTCATGATCTAGTTGAGGTGTTTGGGCATGGGCTGGACACCATGATCTTGAATGTTTCTTCCAAGCTACACATTCTGTGATTCTGTAATGCAGTTGTTTACAGGAGTTTTCTACTGTCAGCTGGATGTGTGATGACACTTGGAAATACAGCCAAAATCTGAATTTATCTAAGGAAAAAAAAACCCCAAAACCGAGCTATTACAGACTTCTCTCCTCAAAGGCTCATTTTTTTAAATTATCTGTTCTAGTAATTCAGTGAGCTGTAGCAACCTTGGCAAGATTTGAAGGAATGTGAGAATTTTCTGCGAGGCCATGTTTTAAAATTCCCTGGAAGAGTAGCACCATGGACTCCAATCCTTGGGGAATTATTACTTTTTCTGGTGAAGAACAAGCAACAGAGATAAATAGAGGCAAACACAGAACTTATTCTGCTCAAGGACTGAAACGGAGTCTCAATATCCAATTTTAACTGCACCAGCTTGTTCCTAGCCTCCTTATCCTAGTCTAGTGATGAACCAAGGGATGGTCAACAGGAATGCACCACTGCAGGGTGTGCCACACCATGGGGTTTGGAGAGCAGGAGGTGGAGGCTCTCGGAATAATCCCAGAACCTCAAACAGATGAGGAAACCAGAATTATTGGGAGTCCTGGCCATGATACAAATCTGGCCAGAGTTCTGCAATCCATGCTGGCAGGGACAGGGTGAGGAGGGAACTGCAGGCTATAAAGCAGGAAAACCCCAAAGCATAGGCAATGGAGAGTGATCAGTGCTCTGGAAACTCCTGCACTGCCACGGTGAAAGATCTAAAGTGCATAAGGGTTCACCTTGCTGGGGCTTCACTGCTCTTGCTCAGTCTGAGCTTAGGGCTGAATTTCCCAACTGAACCCTAAATAAAATGTTGTTTAGCAGCTAGTACAGAGCACAGTTAAATGGAAGAAAATACCAGCACAGCAAACACAAGCAAACTCCAATATTTACCACAGAGAAGTCATTAAAGCCGTAATTTCAGTCATCTCAGACCAGCAGCAGTTTGGAAAACAATCCCCTTGATGGATGGGCTGGAGGAACACAGAGCTGATACACATTCCCCATTGGAAGTTCTCAGATATACAAAATTCTATATATTAACTAAAACTTGGCCACTATACCAAGAATAGTTCCTGACATTTGATCAATAGCTTTTTTTCCTAATAGTTCTTCAAAATGCAGAGGAAGTTTTGATTCCTTTGTTTCTAATTACAGAAAATTTAATTCTATTGTTTTATTTTGTCAGGACACAAAGAAACAAACCATTACTTAGAGTATTTTACCTTCCTATTTATTTTCAGAAGAGATGGAAAGGTGTAGACAATATTCAGATTAGCTTAGGGTAAGATTAGGTTAAATCTGAATCATGGTTTGATTTCATTCCTCCAGCAGTTCCCACACAGATCCATCAAAATTACCACTCACTGGTAATCACATTACTGAAATCCATATCTAATAACATTTCTGTTGCAAATAATGGAGAAATGGAGTTAGAAAGTAGTTGATCTTGTAGTACATTATCCAAATTGAACGTTGGAAACCTTGTGGGAAGTTGGGCATTCTGGCCAAATTCTGCTAAATTTTGCAAACTTCTCTATTTGCAAATCAAGTGCAAAACAATCTTAGATTTAGGATTACAGCCAGAGTTAAATGTAAGGATAAAAATCTAATACATGTGGTTTATAAGTCTTTTATTTATTTGTGTGTTACTTCTTTAAATTTCTATGGTCTCAGTGTGGCTGAAGACAGAGTGGAGATCCTGCTGCTGCACTCTCCATCGCACAAGCCTGTCCATTTTGCTTTTTCCAGCAGTGTGAAACCAAGTAAATGTTTCTCACCATGAGCAAACTGATATGAAGGGCACTTAAAACTAATTTTTAAATTGCACTTCATGAAGATCCCAGCGTTGAGTTCTGTAACACCCTTTCCCCAGAAAATGTCTCCAATAACAGGCAAATTCACTTAAGGATGTGCCTTGTTTAATTCCAAATTGACAATATTAACATCTGAAACAGAAAAAAATTGTTTTATCAAAGGTAAGAAAACACAACTGTCACATGCCATGATGGGATTAGAGGCATCAGGGCACGACAAAGGATATTTTAGATCCATCCCAACCCACTCCTCCCCAAAGAAACTAGAAACACTTACATTCTCAATTTGAGAAACCAAGAATATTCTAGTCAAATTTGGCCTATCCATGGCATATCAGGGATGGTATTTTGGAACGAGGTGGAGTCACTTCACTGGAGTAATGTACTACAATGAGAAATTCCATATAGAGTTGATGATAGGAGATGTAGAAATTAGGCAATTAGTGAAGGAAAGTGGCAAGTTTGTATGTGATACAGGCATCTGCTTTCCTTCCTTCTCATTTGAAATTAAGGTCAAAGATATCAAGTAAATTGGTGGGAAAATTGTACTCTGACCAATCTCTTGTTTTGATCACTTGGAGTCTAAAGTACTCACTAAATTACATGTGGTATTTTTACAGAAATGAAGAGAAGTGCATTGCTCTGTGTGCTTTTCTGAATGAATAATCTGTACAACAGTTAATTCCCCTTGCAGATATGGAGATAAATTCAAATGATAAAAGAGTAGCTCAGATTCTTCATCTATCTCAGAATTAAGTCTGGGTTACTTGTCCATGGCTCATGTTTTAGTACAGCTCTGCAGGTGAGATTCAGATCATGTTCTGTGTTTTGATATAGAATCAAAAATGAGAAATTAAAAGGTCCCATTTGTTTCCTCCCTCATCTGTCGCTGCCTGACCATATGTGTGACAGCTTGGAAGGGAAATTCTTTGCTCCTTTCATATATTACATTATTTAAAAATCATTACTCCCTACCTTGAGATCTAGGGGGAAAATGTTCATAAACCAGGATTCAGATCCACGTCCAGCTTCCTGCAAGTGTAAGACATAAATAATTTTATTTCTTGTTCCTTCCTTGTCAAATTGTGCATGAGTTTTCCCAATAATCCCATGGTTATCCCCAAATATTCTCAGTCACACTGTGGACAGGGGGTTGCACAGAGATAAGAGGGAGCATGGAAATGTTCTGTGGGTGGAAGTTCATCAGCCATGACATTAATGAGGGGAGGCAGAGGAGGACTCTTGCTCTGTCTGATGCAGGACCAACAGCAGCAAACTACAATTGTCCAGCTCAGGACAAACAAAGACAGAACCAAGTGAATCCACCCAGGAACTGCTCTGCCTCCCAGTCTTTCCCTACAGCAGTTCTGGGCTCTCAGGTGTCACTTCAAGCCATCAATACAACCCTTCTTTATCACAAAATCCTCTCATAGTGATAAAGCCTATCTTCTGCTTGCAACTGCAGGGCTCACTCAATGAATACTTATCTCGCACAGTCCAGGAGAAAGTCTTTGTGATCATTCACACAATGCACTTTATTTTATTTATTTCACTAGAAAAGGTAGTATTCTTATCTGAACAGTTGTTCCATGCAGTTATTAATTAAAATCCAATGCTTCTTCAGTAATGTTAAGTTTCAACTGTTTCCTTCACTGCATTACAAAGAGAGTAGGTTCTGATTGTTCATACGAATGTGGATGTATCCATAAAGCCTGAGTATTAGATGAATACACAATATGGCAAGAACCCTTCCAAATCTCTGAATGAAAAAAAAAGCCAATTTCACTGATTTATTTTACAGTGATAAACTTTGAATTTAATCTCCACAATTACTATAGGAACCCCAGTGGAATAATTAATTCTTTGCAGACTATATTTCCCATTTTGCCTATAAGACAGATTGTCCGATAAAATTATGACAAAAAAAATACACTTGTTTCATAAAGAAAGCTCATAGGACTGTAATCTCAGATTATCAGAGAATTAAACAGCCATTTTCTGTGATTTCTCTGCCCACAAGAGCAGCAAAACTGAACATCTGAATGCTCCACAAAAGAAAACAAAATCAAAGTCTGTCCTGGTCTGATCACTCATTAGAAGCAATAAATAATTACAATTTACATCTTTTATAGCCCAGTGACCTATAAATCCAGTAGAAACTCCAGGAACCATTCCATGAGTTTTATTTTGCTACAGGTGGAGCAGTAGGCAAGACCTCCACTCCTTCATCACAGGGAAGGGATCCCTTTACTACTATAGCTGAACAGAAAATCACCTGCACTCTTCCCTCCCTCATCTCTTTCCCAAATTTTCAAGCAGATTAATTGTTTGAACTATATTTACCATGATACTTGCTTTTTTGGGCACCCACATCAATGTTAGTTCTGAAAAAATCCATGACGTCAGGAAAAAAAAATGCAGGAAAACAATCTTAGAATCATAACCCTGCAGGCCAAGCAACAGGGACATCAGTTGTTATATAAGCAGAATCACAGAATCACAGAATGTGTAGCTTGGAAGAAACATTCAAGATCATGGTGTCCAGCCCATGCCCAAACACCTCAACTAGATCATGACATCGAGTGCCACATCCAGTCTTTTTTTAAACACGTCCAGCGATGGTGACTCCACCACCTCCCCGGCCAGACTATTCCAGTATTTAATCACTCTTTCCATGAAAAACTTCTTCCTATATCCAACCTATATTTCCCTTGACACAGCCTGAGACTGTGTCCTCTTGTTCTGTCAGTTGCTGCCTGGAGAAAGAGACCAACCTCCAGCTGTCTACAACCACCCTTCAGGATGTTGTAGAGAGTGATAAGGTCACCTCTGAGTCTCCTTTTCTCCAGGCTAAACAACCCCAGCTCCCTCAGTCATTCTTCATATGGTTTGTGTTCCAAGCCCTTCACCAGCTTTGTTGCCTCCTCTGGACATGTTCAAGCATCTCAACATCCTTCCTAAACTGAGGGGCCAGAACTGGACACAGCACTCAAGGTGTGGCCTGACCAGTGCCGAGTACAGGGGAAGAATGACTTCCCTGCTCCTGCTGGCCACACCATTCCTGATCCAGGTCAGGATGCCATTGGCCTTCTTGGCCACCTGGACACACTGCTGGCTCATGTTCAGCCGGCTGCTGACCAGAACCCCCAGGTCCCTTTCCTCCTGGGCACAGTCCAGCCACACCTTCCCCAGCCTATAGCATTGCAGGGGGTTATTGTGGCCAAAGTGCAGGACCCGACACTTGCACTTCTTAAACTTCATCTTGTTAGACTCTGCCCATGCATCCAACCATTCCAGGTCTCACTGCAGAGCCATCCTATCTTCCAACAGATCAATACATGCACGCAGCTTAGTGTCATCGGCAAATTTACTAATGAAAGATTCAGTAGCCTCATCCATGTCATCCATGAAAATATTGAACAGAACTGGCTCCAGCACAGACCCCTGAGGGACACCACTGGTGACTGGCTGCCAGCTGGATGCAGCACCATTCCCCACCACTCTCTGGGCCCGGCCTTCCAGCCAGTTCCTAACCCAGCAAAGAGTGCTCCTGCCCGAGCCGTGAGCTGCCAGCTTATCCAGGAGTGTGCTGTAGGAGACAGTGTCAAAGGCCTTGCTGAAGTCCAAAGAGACAACATCCACAGCCCTTCCTGCATCCACCAGGCGGGTCACCTGGTCATAAAAGGAGATCAGGTTCGTCAAACATGACCTACCTCTCCTAAACCCGTGCTGGCTGGGCCTGAGACTCTGGCCATCCTGTAAATAAATTCTGTGTGATGACACTCAGTATAAACTGTTCCAATATCTTGCCAGGTACTGAGGTCAGGTTGACTGGTCTATAATTGCTGGGATTCTCCTTCCCACCCTTTTTGTGAGTGGGGGTCACTTTGGCCAGTTTCCAATCATCCAGAACCTCACCAGTGAGCCAAGACTGATTGTAAATGATGGAGACTGGCTTCACAAGTTCATCTGCCAGCTCCCTCATCACCCTGGGCTGGATCCCATCTGGGCCCATAGATTTATGAGTATTCAAGCGTCTCAGCAGTTCTCTGACTGCCTACTCTTGGATAATGGGGGAACCCTTCTGTTCCCTGACACCGTCGGCCAATCCAAGAGAACAGTTGTCTTGAAGGCAAGTTGTCTTCCCACTAAAAACTGAGGCAAAGAAGGCATTAAGCATTTCTCCCTTCTCCTCATCTGCAGTTACTAAGTTCCCTCCCTTATCCAACAGAGAACAAAGGTTGGCTTTACCTTTTCTTTTACCATTAATATATTTGTGGAAACTTTTTTTATTATCCTTCACAGAAGTCACCATTTTAAGTTCAAACGAGCTTTGGCCTCCCTAATTTTTTTCCTACATGCTCTAGAAACCCCCTTAAATACTTCCTGAGAGACCTGACCCTCCTTCCAAAAATGATACATCCTCTTTGTATTCCTAAGTTGCTCCAAAACCTCCTTGCCTATCCAGGCTGGATGTTTGCCTCGTCGACTCATCTTTCTGCACACAGGGACAGTCTGTTCCTGCGCCCTCAAAATCTCTGTTTTGAAGAACACCCACCCAGCTTTCCTGAACTCCTTTGTTTTTAAGGGCTGCTTCCGAAGGAACTCTCTGAATAAGTCTCCTAAATAGGCCAAAGTCTGCCCTCCAGAAGTCCAGTGTAAGAGTCTTAATGATGTTCCTCCTGATTTCACCAAATATCGAGAACTCTATAATTTCATGATCGTTCTGCCCCAATCAGTCTCCAACCACCACCACATCTCCCACCAGCCCATCTGTATTTGCAAAGAACTGGTGGGCTCGTCTACCAGCTGCGACAAAAAGTTGTCCTCCATGCACGCTAAAAATTTCTTGAACTGCCTCTTTTCTGCTGTATTAAGTTCCCAGCAGATGTCTGGCAGGTTGAAGTCACTTACAAGAACAAGGGCTGATGATCCTGAAACATTCTCCAGCTGCTTATAGAATAAGTTGTCCACCTCTTCCTCCTGGTTGGGTTGACGACAACAAACTCCCAGTAGGATGTCAGCCTTGTTGGCTTTCCCCTTAATTCTCACCCATAGTCATTCAACTCCATCTTCATTAGTTTCAATACTCATGGCGTCAAAAGCCTTCTTACTATAAAGGGCCACCCGTCCACCTCTTCTCCCTTTCCTGTCTCTTCTGAAGAGCTTGTAGCCATCAAGTGCAGTGCTCCAGCTACGTGAGTCATCCCACCACGTTCCTGTGATGGCAACTACATCATAGCTTTGCTGTTGCACCATGACCTCCAGCTCTTCCTGTTTGTTACCCATGCTACATGCATTGATATACATGCACTTCCAGAAGGTGCTGGAAGGTATTGCAGTTCAGCACTGAGGAATTCTCAGGGTGGCTGATAGGAAATTGCCCAAATATTTGTCTTTTCACTTAATTCAGAGCCTCCTGGGAACAGGTATCCACAGAGATGTCAACAGTAAAACAAGTCAAGTTATTCAACAACTGCCCCTTGAATGAGAAATGAGTTTGTGGCCAACTTATGCCTTAAAGGCCAATTTGTGCTGTATAAAAAATCGCAGCATAAAGAACTGTGGCCATTTGTCTCCACATGCCTCTGCCATACAGCAGCCAAGACCGTCCTTTCAACATTTTAGAAACAGTTTGCCAAATCATTATGCTGTCACTAAATGGAAACCTTCATTTTCAAGTGTTGCAAATGCTATGAAGAGAAAGCTGCAGAGTGCACTGAAATTCAGGGTGACACCAGAGGGACTGCACAGCACTGTTTTCCACACATCCTCGGGAAAAACTAAGGAGCTGTCTCTTCAGTCCAGGAGGAATGATGTAAAAGCACTTACACACTTCCAGGAAACAAACACAGAATAATAGAAGCTGATTTTGTTCTGCCTCCAATGAGATGTAATATGGTTGCCTTGTAGATGCTTGCAAAAATCAAATTATGTCATAGGAAAACATTCCCACTCTGCCAGAGGAAGGCTTGTCCAAAATTCTCATCTGGATTTTGTCTAGGGTTTTACCGACAGACATATCAACATGTTATGTTTTCATTACATCATGAACATGTAGACATTTTCTTGCCCAAAGAAGGAACTGTCCCATTACCTCAGCTCCAGTGATATTTCAGTTCCTCCATTGCCTCATTTTGTGTGAACCTTTCTCATATCTCTTGAGAAATTATTTGTGTCAGACAAAAATGATAACAAGTTTATGAGAAACACTTGGCTCACCCATAAATAGCTTTGAGGCCTATATTATTTAGAAAAGCACCACTGGGTTATTTGTTAATTGTAAACTTGCTGTTACAGAGTATGAAATTCATTTCAACAGGTCTCCAGAACAGGTTAATTTCTTTGCTGTAAAAAAGATAGTGATGATGATGATGATAACAATAATAATAATTGTAATTGTAATAATAAAATTCCATCCATTATGGAATTCAGCTGCCCATATTCAAGTCAGACAGTGTTGCCCTGAACTTTCTGTCTTTTTGCCTTTCTCTAGAACGTTCTCACGCAGCTTCATGTAAATAATGTCTATTCTTAGAATGTTTGCATTCTTCTCCTCTGAGAGAAGAAATGATTGATGGTGATATCCACCATCCAGGTTGAGAGGTGGAGACCTCTGTAGTCAGTCTCTGGACCTCTGTACAAATGTATAAAGGAGTTATATTGTAAATAAAGTAGAAGAGTTTGTTCCCCTCACGATGCTTCTGGCCTGCTCTCTTTCTGTCCCTAAAGCGGGACACGCCCAGCCTCGGCAAGCTACACTTGGTGACCCCGAACCTGTGCGGACCGCAGCCTGAACAACAAGACAGGCCACTTGTGAGCTCTGTCCCATAACATCGGCGGATATAATTTTCAAGGAATAAAGCTGGGTTTCCATTTCGTCCCTCCTTTCCCTCAAATGCATTTTGAATTCTGCACTCAAAAGAGACATGAAGTGCTAGGAACAAAATCAGAATCTGCAGATTTAGGGAAAAAACCCTAACAGGGTGGATAGGAGCGCAAGACATGCACTAATCCTCTACTATCCCCCCAAACAGCCCACAGTTATGTCTTTCCCAGGAGACAGTTCTCAGCTTTGCACCAAACTGTCCCTAAATTTGGATACTCCATAAGTCCCTGGGGATTCTCTCCCAGTGACAGCCTGCTCAGCCATTAGAGCAGTTTTCTTGTGTCTGACCTAAGATGTGCTCGTTAATGCATTATTCCCATCCTCTTCAGGGTGGATGTGATGGAGTAATGAACACACACCTGCTCTTTTACAATAAAAGTTATTGAATAATAAAACTGAAACTCTCCTGCATTTAGTGCTCTTCCCCTTAGGCTAAACAACCTTAATTCATTGATATTTTTATTCAAAAGCTGCTCTGATACATTTTGAAGCTGTTTTGGGAGGTTTCTTCAAATGGGCCACGAGTACTTGTCCTCCTTGAAGTGCCATGCCCCAGACAGGATACGTTCCTCCAGTTTGCTTTCCCTCATCCTAAAGAGAGGTAAAATATTGCTTCCCATCTCACTCTGAGTCCACAGAACTGCAGGAATTTATAACTCAGTGCAGATGAGACAGGAAATAAACAGATGAAATAACTGCTCTGCCATTACAGCCTTACCTGCTGCTTTGCTGAGATGTCTCTCTTTGATTCCAAGGATCAAAAGGTATCTTCTTTTTCTCAGATCTAGAATTGTTTGGAATTTGTCAGAAAACGGCTTTTTCTCACCTTGATAGAAAATGAATAACACTTTTTTCTTTTTCCTAATTCTTCTCAAAAAGGAAATGAAAATCCTTTGGAATAATACATTTTATTTACACCTTAGTAGATCTTTTTGAAAAGCCCTCTTAACTAAAAGAATCACTTTTCTTTTTCCTCCTTTGCCTATTATTTTATGTGAAATACTTATGTCACCCAAAATATGAAATCAGTACTTTTTTATTCCTAATAACACTGTGACTGTTGCAAATATTTTAAAAGCAATTTAGTACAATTTGCTGTCCACAGAAAGGTTGCAAGATATGTTGCACTTAAAACCTATGCCATGAATTCCAGAACCTATTAAAATAGCTTGAATGGATCTTTGATTAGATCTTCCAATTAAAAAAAAGCACATTAACAAAAATAAATATTTTATTTATTGCCTGTTTCCTAGGTAATTTATGTCTAAAAAACCAGCAGTATGAGGTCTTGAGATGATTCAAAATCCTGATCCCTGCTCCAGAGAGATGCAACCAAAAATCTTCATTTTGTAATTAAAAAAAAAAAAGGTTAAATAAAGAAAGAAAGAAATTAAAACCAAGAAAAGTATGACATTAAAAATCTGTGAAAAATCAGAAGATGGATCTTACAGGCTGATGCTGTGCATTACTTATGGCATTCTTGGATATCCCTGCTGGTGAGCAGGGACAGTGGTGAGTTACTGGGGAGCTGGAAGGACTCCACAGCTGCAGGTCCTCAATTCACATGTCATAATCAAGGATGAAAATTTTAGCTTGAAACTGCACTGAGGTTTCCCACTCCTTCTCTGTGTTTGATTTTTTTTTAGGTTACAAGAGCTGCCACTCTCCTCATGTGACATCAGCCAGAAAAATAAACACTAAAGGGAGCGTGGTGCAGATATTTTAATTTCTAGCTTTTGCAATAACTATGCTGTACCAACATTTCAGGACTTTGGAGACAGTTTGAAGCCCAGGAACAGTAAATGGGTGCCAGGTCAAATGTCTTAAAATATCTTATTTTGTACCTAAACTCAGCTTTGCATGCAAAACATTATTTGTTTTTTTCTCAGTGCCTTCAGTGAAGAGTGCCCAGAGCAGGAACTTCCACAGCACAGAGCCCACTCCCAGTACAGATCCTTCCCCAAGGAGGGGCTGCACAGCCAGGATATTTTGGTAATAAATCCACTTAGTCCACCATGTGGAGACATGTTCACTCCCTTTTCACACCTGTGTGTAGGGAGTATTGCACACAATGAGATTTGTGCTTTTCCATGTCTTCATGTAGAGCAGGCCATGCTTTTAGACAGGACATCCTGGGCTAAATTAGATGTAACTTAATTAGAAGTAATTTAATCCACCCCAGCTCTCTCTCCACATGGGGAATCTAACTGCCCCATAGGAACTCACAGAGTCCCAGGATGGGTGAGGCTGGAGGGGCCCACAGAGGCTCCTCTGGTGCCACCTCCCTGCTCCAGCAGGGCCATCCCGGAGCACAGGGCACAGCAGTGTGTCCAGAGAGCTCTGCAATATCCCCAGGGAGGAGACTCCACAGCCTCTGGGCACAATCTGCTCAGGGCTGGGCACGGCCCAGGACAGAAGTTGTTCCTCCTGCGCAGGGGCAGCTCCTGGGCTCAGGCCCTGCCTGTGGCTCTGGTGCCATTGCTGGGCCTGGAGCAGAGCCTGGGCCTGCTCTGCCCTCCCTGCACACAGGGACAGACAGGGACACCCAGGAACACCCTGGGACAGACAGGGACACCTGGGGACACCCAGGGACAGACAGGGACATACGGGCACACCCAGGGACACGCAGGAACAGACAGGGACACTCAGGGTCACACAGAGACATGCAGGGACACCCCGGGCTGAAGGCCCCTCTCAGCTGAGGCTCCCCTCCAGGCTGAGCAGCCCCAGCTCCCTCAGCCTCTCCTGGGCACGAAGATGCTCCAGGCCCTTCCTCAGCTCCAGGAGCTCCTGTCCCTGCTGTGCTGAGGATCCAGAGCTGGACACAGCACTGCAGAGGTGCCTCCAGGGCTGCGCACAGGGGCAGGATCCCGCCCTGAGCTGCTGCCAAGGCTCTTCCCCATGTCCCCAGGGCACCCTTGGCCTCCTTGGCCCCAGGACATTTTGCTGGCTCAGGGACAGCTCTGTGTCCCCCAGCACTCC
Organism: Cyanoderma ruficeps; assembly: GCA_008694505.1. Classification (NCBI taxonomy): domain Eukaryota; kingdom Metazoa; phylum Chordata; class Aves; order Passeriformes; family Timaliidae; genus Cyanoderma; species Cyanoderma ruficeps. Next base: position 416,825 of record VZDJ01000516.1, on the reverse strand, counting down.
CAGGACATTTTGCTGGCTCAGGGACAGCTCTGTGTCCCCCAGCACCCCCAGGACAGTCTGCTGGCTCAGGGACAGCTCTGTGTCCCCCAGCACCTCCAGGTCCTTCCCTGCAGAGCTGCTCCAGCAGGTCCCCCCCCAGCGTTTGCTGGTGCTGGGGTTGTCCCTCCGAACCTCCCCCAGATTTAAATTATAAATCAGCTGAGCTCAACACAATATATTTGATGGTGATTGAGAAAACCACAACTGGAAATGGTGCTTCAAATCTACTCTGCGTGAGGTCACAAGGAAAGTATTTCTCCAAATTTGCAGCAGATATTACCTTGCTTTTGAGGGCTCACCTGAAGATGAGAGATATTCAATTTGTGTGTTGTTCCTTTAATCAAAGGTTGTCAATCACATGATATTATTTCAACCAAAATTAAACAGAGGCTGGTCTGTGTCAGCTCACTGGTAATGAACAAGTGTTCCACATGTTGCTTTATTTGCATGTAAGTCCAAGTCCAAGTTTTCATAAAAAATACCCTGGGGTTTTAGGATTTTTACCTACACCCAGTTATCACTTCCAAAGTGCATCATGTCCTAATGTAAGACTTTTTAAAGTTCATATACTGCTGGCAATAAACTGAAAGATCTTCTTTGTTTCTGTAAGTTCAGAGTAAAAAGGGAATATTAAAAAAAAACATCTAGAAAGGACCTTAATCAAAGTTCGTAGAAGGGGAAAACAAAACAATCATTTTCTATAGGCTTTTTGTTGAGAGAGAAAAATTTGCATTTAAATTAATATATTTCACTTGTTTCTTCTGTTAAGTTTTAGACTGTTTGTGTACAAACTAAATAATACAAACCTTCTAATGGTCTCATTAACTTTTGTTTAGTTACCCTATGATGAAATTATCTGTAATTTAAATAATGGACAAGCCCTACCTTTTGTTTAAATCTGCTTTAGCTCCTCAGGTATCTGAAATTTTCCAGCTCAAATGTGTTAATGAAAATGTTTTTCCTCTTACACTAGCATCTGTTTCCAATTAAGTGATCACTATTTAAAAAGTCAACAACAAGAATTATGTTTTTACTAGAGCAAGAATAAAATAACCCACTGTACAACTATGAAAAATAGAAGTGCTCACATTGCAATTATCTGAAAGGCTGAATTAGGCTGGAGACTGCAGTTATTAAAGGAAGTCATGCAGAAATGTGCCCTTTAGCACAAAACTTATTCTTAATTCTAGCAGCCGATCATAGAATTGTTTGGGCTGGGAAGGACCTTAAAGCCCATCCAGTCCCACCCCTGCCATTGGCAGGGACACCTTCCACTGTCCCAGGCTGCTCCAAGCCCAAAAGTCCAACCTGGCCTTGGACACTGCCAGGGATCCAGGGGCAGCCACAGCTGCTCTGGGCACCCTGTGCCAGGGCCTGCCCACCCTGCCAGGGAACAATTCCTTCCCAATATCCCATCTAAATTCCCCCTCTTTCACTGTGAAGCCATTCCTCCTTGTCCTGGCACTCCAGGCCCTTGTGAAAAGTCCCTCATAAGAAGTCCCTTTATTCTTTTAAGTGATTATTTTGCCACATGAATCTTTACATTTAAAATGAGACAGGTTTAGGTATATCCTGAAATTTCATGTTTTTATCTTGTTAACCCACAGGCTTTTATCAAATAAGATCAACCAACTTCACTGACCACCTCTGCAAAACAACTCTATTTGAAATGGGTGTTCTTTCACAGCTGTTTCCTGCTTTCCCTTCATTCCCCCAAGTCTCAGGCCATTTCCTGCACATTCAGAAATCTATGCAGTGTAACCCTGGGAGATCAGGATGAATGGGGGGGGACAATGGGATCTCCTTTTGGCTGGGATTGTCTGCTGGAGCTAAACCTGACCTAGGGCTGCGTGTGGTTATTCCACTTCAGCTGCTCCACTGTTGGAGCAATGCAGGATTTCTTTGGCTGGGTTTTAGTGGATCCCTTTTTGCCCAACAAGTAAAAGCTGCATCAAGGTCAGAACCACTTTAATTATTAAATTATCACTATTAATCTCTTATTATTGTTATTATAGTGTTGGGCCAGTGGAGGCTCAGGTTGGAATCAGGAGGAATTTTTGCATGGAAAGGGTGGTCAGGCCTTGGCAGGGGCTGGCCGGAGGTTTGGAGTCCCCATCCCTGTAGGTGTCCCAGCAAGGTCTGGATGTGACACAGTGCTCTGGGCTTGGGACAAGGTTGGCATTGGGCACAGCTGGGACTCCATGATTTTGGAAGCCTCTTCCAACCCTTAAGATTCTATGATTTTATAAAATTAAATATTCTATTATTATATTATCAAGTCAGAAGTTAATAAAATTAGGAATATGGAACACAAGACTGTGGAGCAATACCCAGAGACATAACCATGCAAATTTCCCTTCACATATTTGAATATTGGTCCAGATTTACTCTGTGAAATGGGAGAGTGAAACATATTTTGCTACCACCAAGTAAATGACCTCTGGGAGCGCCTAACACCTCTCAGCACTGAGTAAACACAATGTAAGCAAAGTGTTCATCTGCAGTAGTGCCCCAATCCCTTGACTGCGTGCCTAAGCACAGGCAGGGGTGAGGTGAACTCTTGGACACGTTTACTCCAGCTCTGAGAAGCAAAGGAGGAGGGAAGATGTAGAGTGTTGAGAGGCTGAATGTGACTGATTGCTTCAGCAATCGAGAGGCTGCGCTTGGGCAGGCTGGGAACAGTTTTCCATCAGCAGAAATGCCAGAAGGAAGTTGCAGTGCAAATCATGCTGATGTATTTTTGTAGATAATCACTGGAGGATTCTGCTTTGAGTGATGCCCAGGTCTGAATCCAGCCTCACTTCATCATCCCTGGCACTGGGATTGGATCAGCACTGCTCCTTCCTAACCCCTGGCCTCTCTGACATGCTTGGAGCAGGATCCATGCCACCTCATGGGTTCATTTATCCCAGCAGGCTCTGTCTCTGCTCTGACACCCAGTACTGCTGCAGTCTAAACACGAAATGAAAACAGCAACACAACCACAGGAAGGTGCAGGACAGTTAAATGAAGCAAAGACCTAATATGTGCCACATTTTAGCAATTCCTCCTAACCACACAGTTCAGAAAAGGTCATTTCATCAAGAGTGGTTTGATTATTTGGTTGTAATAGACAAAGTTTGAGTTCAGTTTACCCTCCAGGATAAAAAAACAGGTCAGCTTTTCGTTAACAAAAAAAAACCCCCCCCAAAAAAGTAGGTATTTAAAAATTGTTATGATATGTTAGACCATTAATAGCAGGATCCTAAGCACAGTTAAGTAGGTGAGAAATCAGCTACTGAGAGGAAGTAGGAAGCAAAACATCATGAAGTGATTTAACTTGTCTCTAATTAATGGAACTTCTGCATCTGTTTTATTCACATTATACAATTTACGACTTCTTGACTGTTTCTCTTTCCTCCTTTAAACTTTGAAGTTGCACCTCGTTTGCAGCCTGGTACATTGCCAACTAAAATAACTCATATTTGATAATAAGGCCAAGTGATAAGGTCGTTTTTACCCTTTTGATAAGCTTCTATTGAAATCTATTACGTCTATAAATCCAAAAGGAGCTTCCTCTTTATTTTGGCTTTTTTTGAACTCAGACTATTGGTCAGAAACAAAGCTGTTGCTTCTTTTATTGCTAAACAGCAGTAGATGTTCTCCTGCTGCCTAAAGAACTAAAACATAACTGAAATTTTAAATATAACTGAAAACTGCCTTTCTCCTTTAATGTCTGAAATCCTTAGTGGCTGATTTGAGCTGACATTCCCTTGCCACCAACCATGCTTTACTTGGAAGGAGAAAAAATTCTTTTTGTTTTTTTTTCACTTGTAAAGAAATTTATAATCATTTAACTGTAATTTCCTGCAAATCCAAATCACATTTAGTACCATCATTAGGGCTAAATATTCCTGCTCTATCTACAGTGTTTTACTTTGAATCTCAGGGAGAGCAAATGTGATATAATGCAATTAATGATGTTCTGAAATCCTCTCTTTTACAAAAACAATTCTTGGACTTCCCGTGAAGCAGTGAAAAGTAGTTACTGACAGAAAGGAATAACTGCAGAGTGACAAGTCCAGCTTATCCACTCACAAGGTGAAAGGACTCAAGTTATTCTGTAATCCTTACGAGAGGAATCTCCAGCCCAGCTACTTCAATTTTCACATTATTTGTATTTTTATATTTATTATAAATGAGGAAAATAAGGTACCCCACCCAGATCTGAGTTATCAGGCAGAAATGTGAAAACTCAGGCCTAGAAGTCATGTGGCCATGGTGCATCTGCAGCTGAACTGATGGGGATGGAAATTCTCTCAGAGCTATGCATGGGCAGCTTATTCACTCTGATTTTTTATTTTTCTGAAATTTATTTACTCTATAATTCCCTTTTTTGAATGCCTTAGAGACTTGCTTGGTTGAGATGGAGACAAGGGAATTCAGTTTTACAGAAGTATTTACAAGTCTAGTCCCAGCTTCTTTTCAATTAATGGAGTTTTCCTAAATTTCACAGATGGAATACATATGCCTGTGTAACATACTGCTGTATGCAATAATGCTTGATATTTCTGGTCTAAGAATAAAGATTAAGAATGAAATACCACTAAAAATATTATTGAAACACTGAAATAGCACATTCAAGCCTATTTTGTTAATAAATATTTGAAAGTGCTGTGCTTTCTCAGGGCAGGCAAAAGGACTACAGCAATCAATACTAAGTTTGGTAGGAACAAAAAGCCCAAAACTTGTTATTCTTTTCTTTCAGCACAAGGCAGACAGACAGATATCTTAACTGTTCAATTAAATTTTAAAAATGTCACCAGCCACCTTCAAATATTAAGAAAACACACTTTGATAAAAGCTTTAGTACAAAAGCTTGAGTGTGACAGAAATACAAGTGCGCAAATGATACTTCAGTAATAATAGAGGAGGCATCTGTCATTTCAGGGCAGCCCTAAATGCTGGAAACAGTAATGGATCAGAGGAATTAATTGCTGGTCAGAAGGTTTAGGACAAAGATAATCACGTCTGAAAAAACCCTTGCTAATCACACACCGATTGTTCCTTCTTCCCCTTAAAGGCATTTAAAGTGCACAGCTCTAGCATGATGTGGAATTAAGAAGGACAATCCAGATTATCATTTACATGATGTGCTTCAGAGATCTAACAATAATCACAGGATTTCAGTGCAGCAAATGCAAGAGTCTCTTGTTGCATCCATTAGAGAAATTTCACCCTGGTATTGTTTCAGCAAATTGCACTAATCTAAGTAATTTTCATCAGTGCAGGCTACCAGAGGGGACAGGGCTGGGGTAGGGATCAGGAATTCCCAATTGCCTCATGGGACTTAGTTAAAGCTTATTTAAGGGAAATATCTGAAATAAATCACATGTGTCGGTTTACAGAAGGAACAGAGCCATGTCTAAACAACAGCAAACCAGGGTAAATTATGAGTGGGGTTATTCCCAAGTCCACCTGTGCTGAGCATACCATGTGCCTTCTGCTCTGCTACTAGCCCAAGGGCCCACCAAGCACCACCTGAAATACCCCATTGTCACTGTGGGCTATCAGCAGTGCCGCCTCCGGGACCTCTAGGAGACATCAGGCCCATCTGGAGTAATTCCGTGTTTCATTGGTATGTGGAGACCTCATTAAATTAATACAGGAATACATTCACAAGGGATTTTTACAACTCGTCTCCCTCCTCCTCTACACAAACACTACCAAAGTACCAAGTCATTGAATGGGGTGACTCTCAACACATCTTCATGAAAAAGTAGCAACATTAACAAATATTAAATCTTTTTTCTTTTCATTGGTCTGTACATTTCTGTTATACTCTGACAAAGGCCTGTACCTGTTTTTTCAGGAATCACTTGATTTGGGAAGGAAAATTTACATCCCATCTCACTTCCTGTATTTTGGTTTTGTAACAACAGCTTTTCTGTTTCCATTGCTAGTGTTTTGGCTCACTTGGTGTAGCAAAGGCAACTGAATAAATGAAAGAAGAAAAAAAAAGCACCATCACACCCATCCAGTGGAAGGGATCTATGCTTCAGGCTTTATGGGAACCTCTAGACAATGCCACTTCACACTCTGTCTCACTCTGTGCTTTAATTTCCATCTGGGACCTGCTGCTCCAGAGGAGTCAGGGCTGGTGAGATTTCCAGGTAGGATCTACTTCCCTTAGAACTGCCCATGGCAATTCCTCCACTTTTGGGAAGATGACCTCTTCTAAACCAACAGAGCCCAACCACTTTCCTCTAATAACTCTACACAGCAAATTTCTATTATTAAATATTTAGCTTGAAACTCCTGAGAAAGTCCAGAGGGTCATAGAACCAGCTGTGTCTTCTTATGCCTGGCAGAGCAGTAGCCCAGTTAAATGTAGAGGCTCCTGAGCCTGTCAGGAAAACTACTATGTCAATGCCCTGGAAGAATCTACCATAGGCTTTGAGAATGCCTCACTGCTTAGGGTGTGACAAAAAGGTTTTCCCCATGGTCCTCTGCAGCACTGTGTTAATTACCTCAGTTTTCCTTTTCCTATTGGCCTGTTTGCCTTGCTCACCTCTATTGTTCATCTATATCCCTAGTTCTAGAGGTTTCTCTTTTCTGTTTCCCCATTGGTTGGGGTATCACTGATTGTCCACCCTCATGTTCCCTATATGTCACTGCCCTTTGCCCTGCCCTTGTACTGCCCCTGTGCCCACAGACCATTGGCCTCTGACCCCATACTTAACCCTAAGCTCTCCATTGATTTCTCATCTTTTGACACTGGACTTCTTTGTCACTGGACTAATAAACCTCGCTGGAACTCTATACAGGAAACCCTTCCTGTCTTTCTTCACTGAGCTATCCATGGTGTGTGTGTGTGTGTGGACTTGGGTGACTGCCTGTGTGCCCACCCAAGCCGCTGCCTGAGAAGAGATGCTTTTTGGGGAGAGTAGCAGCATCTCACCATCCATTCCGTGCTGCTACAGTTAAACAAATGCTTTATATATATATATATATANTTATAGAATATTTTATGGATGGAAACAACTAGAAATCACATATTTAAACCTGAATGTATCAGATACAATTTCTTTAAGGAAGTATTTAAATAATCTCAGTAACTATAATTTGTATCCAAACCCTTTTGACTCTGCTGCTCCTGCTAGCAATTTTTAGGGATCTGAAAATTTGCTAAATGAGCAGTGTAACACAAACAACCAAAGCCATTCAACTGAGACTTGTGAGTAAACCAATTGTCTTGGATGAACACTTTGTCTCAGAAACTGAGAGATAGAGAACAAATATGGTTATTTAAACTGGCTTTAACTAAAATAGAATGTCTTCCCTGGAAAAATCTGGTGAATCAATTCAGTTCTTTATGCAGACCCCAGCAGATGGCATCACCTGACCTGAAAAGTCACACATCTTCTCCTGAAGCATGAAACTCCAGCATGAGGAGGCACAGATTAACAAACCACAGAACTCTTCTTCCCATAAGAAGAAAGCTGGGAATGAAGGACAACTCCTGGCATCCATGGTTTCGAGGAAAAGAAATGGATCACTGCTACAGAATAGCTGTGAGCTACACTCAAGATCTTATTTTTGTTAATGGACATTTTAAATATGAGCACTCGTGCCTTATTTGAAGGGGGATATTTCTCCCAGATGTGAGATGTATCCCAAATACTTTATCCCATATATGGCACAAATGAGATCCAATTTTATGCAATTTTTAATGCAACCACAATGTAAATAATGATGGCTATTAGTAGCACTTTTGTAGAAGATCAACTGGAGTTCAAAGAAATTATATAGAGAATGTTTGGAATATAAAAAATTACTCTGCCTCTCATAGTTGGAATATAGAAATGTTTATGATAACTAGTTGATTTTAGATTTTAAAAATATACAAAATAAAATGAACCAAGAGCTGATTTTCCGTTGCTATTAAGAGATCTTGTTTTTATACCCATGCAACAAGTGAAAGCCACAAAGGGAAATTCTCTACCATATGTTTTTTATTGAATAGCTTTCTATCCTATGCTAGTTTTCAAAACTGTGAGGTTCTTCTCCTGCACTTTGGATTAGTTAAAATACTTCTAGCACTGAATAATTTGTCATGCTAATAGAATTTGTTATCTTTCTTGTAATTAACTCCCCAGATCCTCAGCTTATTGTTAACATCTATAGAATGATACAGCAGAAATCTGGATTTCTGTAATTTAACCACCTCTTGAATAAATTCTATTTATACCTGTGCAAATAATGAAAAGGTACCTAGAAGCAGCTTTCAATTTTGTCCCTACTCTTTACTCATTTCCTCAAGAGCCTGAGACTTTTTAATGAAAAGTCAAAGTCAGCTATACTGAATAACAAAATGTGTTGTTCACAGCATATGTAACTTTCATTAATGACTTTTGCTTTTCCCTTTAAAGAGTGGGATTTAGTAATTTGCTTAAGAATGAGCTGAACATGAACCCCAGGAGGGATGCTGTCAATGGACAGATTTCATATATATTATTGGAAACAAAGCATCACTGAGGTCACTGAGCCAGGACCAGGCCCAGCTCAAATTCAGTGATGTGGTGGATAAGAGAGGATTTTAGGCTCTGACAGGGAGTGAAGTCAGGTTGGGGCTGATTCTCTTGCACTAACAAGAGCACTCATACTGAGCTGCTCTCTTGACTCCCTTTTCCTACCAGACTGGAGAAATGTTTTCCCAAAACTACTGTGCACACCAGAGCCTGCTGGTGCTTGCTGGAATTAAAGCAGCCCTGGGACCTCAGCTGCCCTGGGGGCGGGGATGAAGGTCCCTGTGCAAAGCCTCCCTGTGCGCATTTCCCACCCAAGTCCTGGTATGCCCTTCTCCCAGTGCTGCCTGCCTGGACACCCTTCCCAGCACGGCAGCTGCTCCTGGGGCAGGTACTGACCCTCCTCCAGTGGAAATGTGAATGTGAGGGTTCCACAAACCTCTGGTACCATCCCTACTCCCTCACCTTGCTGGAACTCTGGGTGCCTGGAGTAGAAGATGGTAAATCAGAGGAGTAAAGACATATTGAACAAACTGCCTTGAGTTATTTAATTCCCTTTCTTGAAGGCACTTTGTAAGTCACCAGTACATTCAGGATTCCCTCCTAGGCACCTGCTAAGTGGCTGTAAGTTTCAAAGGTTTTTTTCTCACAATAAAAGCAGTGAATAAAATGTGCAAGATAAAACAAATGTTAGGATGTGTCTGCTTTTTGTCCATGCATCCTGCACCGGTATCTTATTTTAATACACAAGCATGCTGTATAAACTTTCCTTTATAGCTGAACTCAATGATATCATAATGTTGAAGGAAATGAGATATTCTGAATCTACAGTGTTACCTTTATTTTTGGAACTAGCTGAACACGTGGTTCGCTTACCACTATGTGATAACATTTTTCTTTTGTTGATTTATTTTAAGTGTGGTAAAGCAAAATTATCAGATTTGATGTTCCCACTTACCGAGTACTCTGTTTTTTAAGCCTCTTACATTCAGAGCTTGCATAGCACCTCACACATAAACAAATAAATATTTACTTTTCCCTCTTGCAAAAAAGATCTACACTTGCTCTTAATCCAGTTGTCATATAATAAATTAGTATCCTTAGAACTATTTTAATTTTATTTACTGTTATAATTAAATCCATCTTTTAAATTTAATCAAAACATTTTGAATGCAGTTCAGTGGCTGACTGACTGTTTTGATTTACTTTGCTGGAGACAAGCTGAGATACTTTGGTAGCAGGAAAGCAGGGGTTTTATTTCACTCTCTGTTCAAAAAATCAGCAAATTTGCTCAAAAAAGGAGAAAAACCCTGAAAGAATTAGAAGCATGGATCTTACATTCATGCCATGACTTCACTCACAAGAATAACCAAGCCCACAGGCTGCTAAAAGCAGACAGGGATGTGGCTGGCAGCTACTCTACATGTTGGTGGGCAAAACTTTTGCATCAAATACATTTTTCAAATAATTTTCCATGACAGCACCTGCTCCCCTCTCCAGGATATATTGTGGAGTGTTGTGTCATGGGGTCTGGGCTGGTAATATAGGGTGATTTCACAGCAGTCTTACACCAAGATTCCACATCTCTGCAGCCACAGGAATAGTCTAATCATCCTAAAGGTGCGTTGGGGTGGGAAGCTGCTGCAGAACCTTTTGACAGATATGTCCCTGAGTGTTTACTGGAAATGTAGATTTTTTTCCAGCACACTGTGAGGGTCTCATGTGCAGAGAGAAGGACATTATTGAGCTGGGAGTGTCCCTGCCTCCATTCACAAGCAGCAGCTGGAATATTATACCTTTTCTCCAAGTGCTTCTTCATGACACAGATATGATTTTTCAGCTGATGGGAAACCTTTTATAAGTTCGAAACAGAACCAGCAGCAACAATAATGTTTCAGAGCAAAAGAGTAGCCATAAACATTTGCTTTTCTTTCACAGTTCAAAAACAATATTACAAAGAACACTATTTCTTTTGAACCTATCTCAGCTGTCACATTTTGCTCTGCTGTGCACAAGCACTACTCATAGTGGAGTTATTTTACAGATGTGTGTAACTGCTTCTTGTAAATGACTGTCATTTATTCCAGAGAATTCATTTTAGTTCCTCTGATCATTCTCCATTTTTCTATCCCTTCCCACTGACATGTCAACATAATTCCTTATAATAGTCATTAAAGCATAAGAATAAGAGATTATAGACAAAAAAAACCCCATCTTCTTGCTATTTAATTTCCAAAATTGGTAAATATCTAATTAAAGATAAGAAATATTGATCCACATGGGTTTCAGAATCAGGCACTTGTTGCCCTGAGTTTTCTGTCTTTTTGTCTTTCTGTAGAACTTTCTCACACAGCTTTCTGAAAACAATATCTATTCTTAGAATGTTTACATACTTCTCCTGTGAGAGAAGAAATGATTGATGGTGATGTCCACCATCCAGGCTGAAGAGGTGGCAACCTGTCCAGCCAATCTCTTGACCTCTGTACATACGTATAAATACTGGAGTCAAATTGAATTAAAGGAGTTTTCTAAACCAGCCGAAGTCTGAGTTTCATTTCGGTGTTCCTGAAATTGGGACACGCCCAGCTTCGGCCTGCAACATCTGCTGACCCCAAATGTGTGAGGACAGCAGCCCAAGCAACAGGCACTCAACTTGAATTTAGGAATTACAGATTCTTCATTTTCCTTTCACTTTCAGACACACTTTAAACATACAGAACACAGAAGCAGAAGAAGAAACAGGCTTTTATAATGGGATAGTTGGGATTCTTCATGGAATCATTTTGAAGGATGTCAAGGTGCCCATAGCCTGCTAAAAATTAAATCTACTCCATGTGCTTCAAAAAAAATGACAAGAATCTTCTCATTCCAAAGGGCTCAAAAAGGAAAAGCAGCTTCTGATCAAACTTAATCATCAAGTAGGAATATTTAATTTCAAAAACTAATTATGGTACAGAAAAAGAAATTACTGTGATCATTACTGTGATGTTCTTCAATAAAGAATTTAGGCATATATTTTTATTAATTCATTTATATAAAGCATTTTCCTGCAAGAATTTTTATTATCATTGGAAAAAATAACTCACCTCCTGTTGCTTTCCATTGCTTTGTGCCTCAAATAAATATAGAATTTATCTCCTCCTCATAACCTCACGAGGTATCAAGAGTCTTTAACATTTATACCCAAACCCTTGCATTTGAATTTTTTCACAACTATTCAACTTTGAACATTTAGGATGAAACTTCTTATACTGTTTTCAGTCTTTGGCTGTAGTGTTTTATGGAATTATACAGCAAAAAGCACACAATTTGTCACCTGGATCATCCCTTGAAAGACTTACCTAGAATCAATTTATATTTAAATCTCTTTCCATATCCATAAGAAATGCTGCAAAATTTCAGAAGTTGGCAAAACAGTCTATATAATTGAAGTAAAAATTTCCATTTCTTTCTAATTTTAGACTGAGGTTTTATTGTTCCCTATTTGAAACATTTATATGCAATCAGCTTTTTAGTAGGCTGAGCTGTATTATTTCATTTCAGGCAAACACAAAAGTGTAAAGCGTTTCTGCCTTGTAAGCCCTCATTTACATTTAAAGAGTAATTTTAAGATAATAGGATTTTGAGGGCAGAATTTAGTCATGGCCTAGCTGGTTGCCAAGGAATGTTCTGTCTCCTAAGCAGGCAGAGCTCCTGCTCCTTGGTAGGAATGTTATTGAATCCACTAGAGATGACCACAGGAGTCACAATGGGAACATTCAAGGTGACACTGAAATATAGGAGAGAGGTCAGAAACACAGTCATAAATAGAAATATATGATGCCTATGAAATTAAAGTGATAAGACTGAGTTAATAAACTACTTCAATGCTGAAGGGCTATTTCTGTGGAAACATCTCTTTTATTGGCAGTTGCTTATCGGGATTGATGGAGAGACGGGAAGACTGATCACAAATCAGGCTTCCCGTCTGTCCATTAGTCACCGACAATTGGTGCTCCATGTGACCAGAGAAGGACCGGCTAGCTGACAGCAATCGGCAACACCCCTGGAACTGATCGTGGTGGTGAAAGAAATGCGTTTGGACCCACAATCGCCTGTACTCTGTGATATGACAGGTGAGCCAGGAGAACTAAAAATATGGGACAGGGAATGTCCAACGAGAGAGACATCTATGAAACCATGCTACGCCTCCTGAGCAAGCATGGATCCCCCATCCTTATCTGAGACCTTAAGTCGCTCCTACGATGGGTGTCACACATATTCCCTGATACCACCTCCTCTTCTATTTTTACTCATCACTACTGGGACAAAGTCGGCGTAAAACTCTACAACCTGGCTATGCTGCCTGGCCACAAGCCAGAGCTCCGTCTTCTTCCTGCCTGGAGGGCAGTCATGGACGCGATTAAAACAGAGGGCGGAGGTGAGACAACCTGTGAGGCAACCACAGAGACAGCCCCTGTCGCAATGCTAAACCCAGATCTGCCCAGGTCCCGCTCCCCATCCCCCGTCTGCACCTCCTCCCTGACAAAAGCCAAGGACAGAGTGCAGATGCCACCTGTAGCCCTGCCGTTATCCCACCAGTGACTTCAGAGCCGCCAAACGTTAATACATTATGTGGACAGTTACTCTAGCAGCGATGGAGAGTTTTTCAACCCTGGCCCCGAAAAAGATCTGGACCTATTCCCTCCAGATATGCATAACAATTGGCTACGGATAAAAAAGAAAGCCCTTAAGGACAGAGACATTGATACTGCGGCAGAAATCTTTGTAGCCCCCGTGTGACTAGGTCCGAGAGCGGGGAATTCATGATGGGAGCCCTAGGGCCACTCAGAAATTAAACAACTGCACCATACAGCAACAGAATATGGTCTGGGATCCCCTTATTTCAGTAATTTACTAGGAGCAACCTTCACTACCCACCTCATGACTCCTCACATGGGGCACCAATTATCGGCGATTAATGGAGAGACGAGAAGACTGATCCGTGATCAGAATTCATTTTATTTCAGATTTTCCAAAAGCTTATATACCATTTCAGGAAGGTTAATAATTTCTACTACAATAATTAGGTTAAAAGATCATACAAACAACTCATGCATTTTACAACATCTTTCTCATAGGGGGTTGATTGAATCTCTCCTATTCCTGTAGAGCAGGTTTAATCCCATCTTCTGTAATCTTCAAAATTCTGTTTGTTTCTGCCATGGCATCCTGCTTATCAAACTAGCTATGCAAATTAAATCTGTCTAACTCTCTGTCTTGTGTATTCCCACAGTTGCTAACTTCTCAGCACCTTTTGCATTCCTTTGTTTCACTTACAATTAAGATGATTTCTGAAAATGAACATGAAATTAAACAAATAATGGACAGTGACCAAACATTATTTCAATCCTTTAATAGTTGGTATGTATTCAGGAGCACTGTTGTTTCATATACCTTGAATATCCAAAATATTGTGCATATTAGCAAGACTTGCCTGGGCTGCTTGGTGTGGACATTCCTTGTAGAGTCATTGATGGTCAGAGCAGCACTGGGCTAGGAGTTTATCAGATTTGGAGGAATGCAGTGAGTATTTCCCTGCTAATTGACATCCTCCCAGTGCCTGTTAATTGCCTCTTTCATTGTCTGTCTTCAGAGAGGATCCAGCCCCCGAGCTCAAACCCCTGCTGAAGGTGGCTGGGGAAAACTGCAAAATGGCTGGAATAGCCAGTTCTACACTTTGGTATAGTCAAGGCAAAGCTTAGAAAAGATTTTAAAATCCCCTCTCATGTTCAAGTGTCTTTGTCTGCACTGCTAACCTCTGCCAAGTTAAAGCTGTAAGGTTAGTTCAGTTCACTGTTTGTAATGGGTCAAAAATTTGCTTTGCAGAGAAAAGGAACAGGAGCTCCCATCATCAACTCTGACTTCAGCTGAGGGCTCTNCCCCCCCCCCCACCCCCAACTCCAAATGAGACTTCATTTAATGGAAAAACATTCAACCAATTTATTAAAGCTACTACTGAAAGTACTTTAAACTAACAAATGTCAAGAAAGTTGCAACTTTATTTCCATTAGTTCTTAAATTCAATGTAGTCTAGAGAGGTGTAACCTAAATCATATTTATGTTTCTCAAACATAATAACAAAACCACAAAACACTACCAGAAAGAGTTAGAGATTGCTGAGGATGAGCTTAATGGGGGAGCCATTGAAGCCAACAGACCCTTTGAGAACCATAGATCTGCACTTTGGTTTTGCTTTTGGTCATAAAATGGTTTGGATTGGAAGAGATTTCGATGACCATGCAATTCCAACAATATATCATTGTTCAAAAAAATTATTTTTGTAGCTTAATAGGGTTGCTTTGGAAATCTGCCATGGTTTGGTAGAAATTTGTTATATCCTGTATATTTTGAAAGAAATGGCCTAAAAAAATAGATATTGCTTTCAGGAAACTTTGTATTTGCAGACAATTTTGAATTCATCCTGAGTAAGTATTCCTGCTCCAACCCACATTTCATCTTAACCACATTAAAATGAAGAACTGACTTTTCCACTGTCTATCAATAACAGATTTGTGGATATAAAATAAAAGTGAAATTGTGACTGAGACCCCATATTTGAATTCCTCTGTACCTGCTAAATCAATATTTGCTTATCTAGCCCAAAACTCATGAGTTCAATATTAAAAAATACTATTACTATATTTACACTCCATCAGAGCTACAGGAATTTTATAGAGCCATGTCCCCATGCTTCTCTATGATTTTTTTAATCCCAAATTGTATTCAACTCCAGTTTAGATAAAGTGACAACTAATCAAAAGATATGCCTGGTTCTGGAATGAGTAAATTCTATCTTACTTAAATCCTCAAGATATTCCATTCCTTACAGTGAAAATGCTATCCCATCAATAATTTAAAGAATAATTTTGTGAACCTTACGTTCAGTTGTAACTGTCTATAGCACTTTTGATAGATTTCCATGATAAACCTTAAGCTGAATTTTACTCACAGGAACTGATTGCCTCAGCCATCGTTTCATCAGGCAAATGCAGCATTAGCACTTGCACCCTGCAAGGAGAAAATGCAAGCAACAGTCTGGTTATCCAAGGAAATTACTGTGTTTCTATTTTACCCCATACAGAATTATCACAGCTTTGTTAACAGAAAACTCTTTTTGTTCTCTATATATTTGTGAACTAATAGATTATTTTAATAATATTTAAGGCATTTATCTTGTGTACTGTAAAAAATATTAATGTGTTGCTAATGCTTAGAAATCAGCCTCATTCAGGAGAATAAACTGAAAAGCTATGGGGTAAAAACATAATTATGTGAAATGCATTGGAACATTTTCCTATTCAGTGAACATATAACATAAAGTAATGGAATTACACAATATTTGGGGGTGGAAAGGATGCTAGAGATCATCTCATTCCAACCCCGTGGGCAGGGACACCATCCCTAGACCAGGTCGTTAAGAGTTCCCTCTTTTTGCTTTTACATAAGTGTCTAAAGGAGACTTTTTTGTTCTTTTTCATGCGCAGGTTTTAATCCAGCTTGGAAAAGTGAATATGCTAGCAAAGTGAAGAGATTATGCCTGAGTATAAAGAAGCAGCTAAACTAATACCTTGTGTATATTTGGAGTAAAGAGCAAGCAACAGTGAAGTTCTGCTTGGGAAAGGAAATCAAATCAGCCTTCTCAGGAGATAACAGTAATTCAAACCAGATATTTCATTTAGTGGAAACTCAATACCTTTAGACTAACTTATCCTAAGGAAAAGCCTTTTTATTAAGGATTATCTGTCTCTTTTGCAGAGACATTATTGAAGAGTAATGAATTTAATGAAAAGTCCATGTAAGCATCAAACTTAGAATTCTGGTGCTAAGACAGGGCAGCTGATGCCTTCCCTTGGATCACATTGCTGCCATATGCATCTAATCCTGAGCAGATGAGCTTATTTTAATGGAGAACACTTCTCTGAAGGGTGAACTGGCAAAGGAAACTTGCTTCCAGGCAAGAAAAAACGTGAAAGTAAAGACAATTAGTGAGTTGCTGTCAATTTTCACAGAAGCTCTGGACTCAAAAAAACTTTAACAGAAACTGGGGACAAATACTTATTTATCAATCACTTTCCTATTTTGCTCAGGAGAACAAAAAAACATAGTTTTTTCTGCATTACAGTTGATATTTTCCTTTTGATTCCATTTCAAAAACATGATGGAACAGCTTTCCTGTTTCTTCCCAAGTTATTTACCATGGAAGTGCACTGAGCACCAGCATGAGGCAACAGCTGACAGCTGGGGGCTGAAACCTTCCAGCTTTATCCATTCAGGATCATATTGCCACTGCATCCCGCTGGGTGCTTCCAGAGAAAACCTACTCCACAGGCTGTGTTATCCTTGGGAAGGGTAATTCAGTGTTCCTGGGTAGGGAGGAATGGATGGAGGTGGTTTGCCAGCAGTGACCATGGAAATGAACCCCTGGAAACAGGAACCACCCCCCGCCCCGGGGATTGTCCCAAACCAGAAGGACATCTCACAAACTGGGGCAGCATCCCAAAAAATCAGGTGCAACTGCTAGGATGTTTCCTTGGGAATTCTGGCAGATGGAAATCTGCAGAGGCAGCAGAGCAGATGTCAATTTACTGCCATGGCCTGCCTGTGATAATTACCCACAAACTAGAATGATTTAAAAAAATACATGTTGTTTAAAATAATTTGTTTTTATCTAAAGACAAAAATAATAGAGCTATTGCTTCTGTCCTTTTAAGTGAAAAATTTCACTTGCCAGAAGTCAGGAGAAGGAGAGACATTCCATCCTCGGCTGAACTCTCATTTTTCTGGCATCAAGTTATCCCCTTTACTGGCTGAGAATTTCCTCAGAGGCTTAATAATATTTATATTTAGTCCATAAAATTCTCAAAAATCCAAATGTTTGACGTAATGCTCTATTGACCCTAACCTTTAATATCTACAGATATTCGGTATCTGTAAGTCCAAACGATCTCTTTTGCCCTACTCCCTGATGTCAAAAGAGAGAATCTGTTATTGCTTCTCTTGGTCAAATTCAGCCTAATTTTCTTTCTCCTTTGTAGAAACATGCAATATATAGCAGTATTTAAAACAATATCATTGCATTTATGAAGCTTAAGTGCATCCAATCTTCCCAACAGAGTAAAAGACTGAAATTGTATTTTTACATTGGCTACATCTAGTGAGACAAAAACTTCCAGGAATGAGGTGAAATGGTGATAAAAGTTTCCCTGCAACTTTTGGGCTGTTTTGCTCCTGAATGATGAAAACTTTGTGGAGTAAAGCAGAGGTAACCTGTGCTTTTGGCAACTCTGCAGTGAGGTTGGGTAAATACCAGGAAGCAACACATAAAAAATAAGTTTCTCTGAGGACCTTCTTGATGCCTTCATTCTTAAATAACTAGTTCAGATTTTTACTGGGCAGGCATTTCACACTTTCATGTTTCTATCTAAAAAATTAGGATTTTAATCTTAGCTCACGCTTGGTGTTCTGCCTGGGCCAAAAATCCTTCTATCTATAAGTAATTTTGATGGGAATAATCCAATTTTACTCAAACATGTGCAGAAGAAAAAGGGTCACATAAAAACCCCAACAATCCCTCCTCAGTTAAAGGGCTGTTACTCTTCCCCATTAGATCTGGAGAAGGGCTCTTTCTCAATCCTGATATAAACTTCCAAAATTTCAAAAGCTTTAGCATAATATAAATTGAAGTTATTAACTCAGTAGTGAAAATAACATTTATGCTACCAAATATCCATATAATTTGTTTGGTTCTTTCTCAACATTTGATAGAAACACCTTATTGCTACAGAAATTATGAAGCCTCTTTCTGAGGATTCAAATTTGTTATTGTGGTTTAAAACATACGTTAGAACCAGACCACACAAAAGCACCAGTGGTACATAAATATAGAAAAAAAAATTAATGCATTCTAATTTTTTATATTTATTTTCTTCCATGATTTGTGGTTCCATCCTTTTCCAATATCAAAGATTTTGCTGAAAAAATCTCACAGAATCATTAAAATTGAAAAAGAGCTAGAAGGCCGAGTCCAGCCTGTGCCCAATCCCCACCTTGCCCCCCAGCCCAGAGCACTGAGTGCCACCTCCAGGCGTTCCTGGGACACTTCCAGGGATGGGGACTCCAAACGTCCTGGGGAGTCCTTGCCAAGGCCTGACCACCCTTTCCATGGAGAAATTCCTCCTGGAGTCCAACCTGAGCCTCCCCTGGCACAACCTGAGGCCGTTTCCCTTTGTCCTGTCACTTGAGGTCTGGGAGAAATGTCTAGTCTCAACCACCACATTATATGCTCAAATGGGTTGGTGATTTCCTTTATCACTTGTTCAAATATTTTTTAAAACAAGATTCTATTTTGCTTCTTGAGCCCATTGTGACATTCAGATTCACATTTTTTTTCCCTAAGCAGACAACAGTGGCTGGCATTGGTGTTCCTAAAAGTTCTTTCCCACACTTCAGTATTAACCCCCTGTATGATTTGAGCAATAAGTAGTCAATGACAGCATTCTGGTCATGTGGCTGCAGATGGAACAGGCCAGCAGCTTAAGAGTTAATGGAAGAGGCCCAGATTAATGTTGCTCCTCTCCCCTGGGATGCATGAAGCTTTTTTGGAATGTTATTCAAAGACTAACCCTGTCCTCAGCTCAATTTTTAAGCAAAGCCTGCAGTACTTGAACCTGTCTGCTTCAAGCCTTGATTAATGTCATTAGCTGCTGTTCTTCCTCTCTCCTCATAGCTTCCAGATGGAATGCTGAAGATTATTCTGCATCACTTAATTGGAGCTTATAATTAAAAAGTGGTGAGTTCTATGGACTCCATTTTGCCCCTTTGATCCCAACACAGACAAACAAGTTTGTCTAATCAGTAATTGCCCCACGTCCCCTCTCAAAGCCTGCCTGAAATTCATATGCCTCTCATCTTGCTGTATACATTCTTTTTGCATCATTCCTCAAGACTCTGGAGACAAATGCTGGTCATACGTGTTTTTCCCTTTCAAAAAAAGTCATCCTACATATGGAAATGCAGCTCTTTCTATGTCCTCCTATGCATACCTCCCACAACATGCAGCAAAATAGCAACATGTGCACAAACCATACATATGGCTCCTGGAAAGTCAGCTCCAGGACTTCAGGAAGTTCAGCTAAGGATAGTTTTGAGAAGTGACTTTCTGCATCATTTTTGGAGGGGAGCCAAACTGAGCAAAGGCAACTATACCTCCACTTCTGTTTGTAGCAGCAAAGTGTGTGTGCACATGCAGGAATGGGCATAAAAGTTTGCACAGCACTTTTAAAGCAACAACTTCTACATTTCCCTATGTAAACAGTACCACTGCAGGCAGAATTAACATGGGAACAGCTCAATATGCATGAATTCTAACAAATGGGTGGTTCAGGCCTGTCTTTCTTTCTGAGCTTGCAATACACACCATAAAACTCGTCTGAGAATATTCTAATACATGTAAAATGTTCAGTAAAAATGACCCACAATGACTGAAACGTCCTCCTTCAGAAAAAGAGACAGCAATATGAAAAGTACCATCACTGGACTTCAGTGTTGTGTAGCAAAAAGGCTGCTGGACTGGAGTCTGGCTCACTGACATAAATCACTCTGGCTCTAACAGAAATTGTTCCCTGGGAAGGTGGGCAGGCCCTGGCACAGGATGTCCAGAGAAGCTGTTGCTGCCCCTGGATCCCTGGCAGTGTCCAAGGCCAGGTTGGACACTGGGGCTTTGAGCAGCCTGGGACAGTGGGAGGTGTTGCTGCTCACGTTACTAGAGTTTCTTCCCAATAGCCCAAATTTGGCACTATGAGACACTTTTCCTTTTGTTAAGCAGGCCCATGATTTAGGTGCTGCATTTTTGATCACGTCATATGTCTTGTGGAAGCATCTCCTCCCTGCCCCTCTCCAGTTTACCTCACACTAATTCTTCTCTTCTACAGGAAGTTTTATTATTCATGAAAGAGAGTTGCTTCAGAAGAAGCAAGAGCTGAAGTGTATAATGTCATGTGGAGCTGCAGGAGCTATGGGAAAGCTGGACAAGGATACATAACTCCAGAAGAAACACTAGGTAATCCCTTGCAGGTCAAGAGGAAGGCTGGGCTCTCTTTGAGACTTTAGGGTTGAGCAAACAACTGTATCCACCAGTTCATGTTCCTCTCACAGTGCCAGAAGACAACAATGGAAAATAAAATCCATGGATTTTCCTGAAAAAGTTTGGTCCCGGAAAAGCTTTCCTGTGTTGTACAAATAAATAGAAGATGGAGGGGAAGTCTGGAGGAAGAAATGCTCAGCAACACTGTCCCCACAGGGTCTCCACATCTCAGTGAAAGATTGCCACAGAATAGATTTATCTGTACATATTTAGGGCCAAAACAGATATTATTGCCATCACAATACTGAAAAAGTAATTTGAAACAGCTGAAATGTAACAGTTTACAAAGAAAGTTTTTCAGTTTTTGGCTGCAATATTTAGTGTTGTCCAACTGTAATGATGAGATATTTGAGATTCAAGTCTGTGTAATTATCTGAATCCATAAATTATAATCCAAGAAGGTAATAAAACCAGTCATTTTGAAGAGCAACCAACAGAGCCCATAATTTTCTGCCATTGCTGTGCTCAGGATCAGCAGCACGCAAAAATTGGTTGAAAACGGATGCTGCTCATCACCATCCAGACTAAAGCAAATTATTTGGCAAAACAAGGCCATTTGCATGTTGCACTTGTGGGGTTTTTGGCAAAAAACCCCCAAAACTACTGGCAACTGGTAAAGAAGGGGAAACCAGAAATAGGGAATGACTACTGGTTCCTCCCTTGGACAGAGTCAGATCTGGCTAGAAGCAGATTTCTTCTGAAGTTACTATTATTTCAGCATTTTATATTTTTCTATGAACATCTCTGATTGATAATATGACTCAGTAATATAACCTATACTTAGCAAAAAGAGTGTTTCTTTGTAATTAGGGCTTTTCTTTCCAGTTCAAAGCAGAGTTATGATGAAGGTACTTTTTTATTTATTTCCTTTAACTCTTCAGTTCTCATATGTTTTTTCTTTTTTAAATGTTAAGGTCTGTAAAATGGAATTTTATAACGGAAACAGTGTGGAAGAAGAAGGCTGGAAGTGTGTCTTTATTTCATGTGTCTGTCACCCAAAGCTGAAAAGCAGCTGCTTCACTTTTTTGCAGATCCGCCCTGCCCCCATTTTTGTGAGGGACGGGAACATACTGTAGTGCTGTGGTCGTTCTTTGTGAATGATAGCACCCAACCAACCTAATGAATAGTTTAGTCAAAAATTGTTTCCTAGGCCACAGTCAAGGCATATTAGGAAACCACATGTGCCCCTGTTTTTTCCTCCAGACCAGCCAAATCAATGGGTTTGGGGCACAGGACTCCTCTCTGGAAGTCATGTGGGACATATTGTCAGTGCTTTTTTAATTGCAATCTAAAATCAGATATCTGATTATAATATCCTAGAATCATTGAAGAGAATCATGGAATGATTTGGGTCTGAACGACCTTAAAGTTCATCTCATTCCACCCCCTGCCATGGGCAGGGACACCTTCCACTGTCTCAGGCTGCTCCAAGCCCCAGTGTCCAACCTGGCCTTGGACACTGCCAGGGATCCAGGGGCAGCCACAGCTGCTCTGGGCACCCTGTGCCAGGGCCTGCCCACCCTCCCAGGGAACAATTCCTGCCCAATATCCCATCCATCCCTGTCCTCTGGCAGGGGGAGCCATTCTCTGTGTCCTGTCCCTCCAGCCCTTTGCAATTGTCTCTCTGCATCTGTGCTGGTTTTGCACTGATTGACATTTAGTGAGGAGGGAAAAGGCCAGTCACAGAAGTGATTTTCTGAGAGAAGCTGCTAGCAGCTTCCTCTGTGCCTAACAAAACCAATCAGTGACTAGTTTAGAATACTGACACAGTGTTAAACCACTAGAAAAGGTGGACACGCCTCTGTGAACACACATGTAAAAAATTTTAAAAAAAACAACCCTGGGAAAGCTCTTTTTTCTTCCAGTCTGAGAACAGGTAACAGGCCTGGCCCAGCCTCCTCCGTGTGGCTGGGCCAGGCCGGGCCGGGTGGGCCCTGCCCAGAGGCCGGGCTCCTTCCCAGGGAGCCCACCAGACCCTGTTCCAGCCGGGCCCCAGCAGCTGCTAGGCACGGCGAGGGGAGGCCAAGGAGCCCCATCCTGGCCAGCACCTTCCCACTGTTGGCCGGTTCCCTCCCCCACAGCACAGTCAAGCCGACCCATAGCTGGAATTAAATACAGTAGGGATCGGAGACCGGCCATGCGGCCAGAGAGGCTGTGGCTATTCTGGCTGGGCCCCTGAGATCCTGGCACAGCCCCCAGCATGGCCTGAAATCCATCATAGTGACTGCTTCGGTCACCACCGACCATCTTGACCATCTACAGGAAAGATATTAACTCTTTAATGGCACAGATGAAATTGTAAAGCATTGATCTTCTCACATGAAAGAAAAGGACAGAACAAAGACATGTAAAGAGACAACATGAAGACACCAAGGTCAATAAAGAAGTAGTTATGTTTCAGATGGGAAGAGAATGAGGAGATGCCTTAGTCTTGGGCTATAATTCTTTTGCAAGACCATGGTGATGGACTATTGATACACTAGAATATCCCTTTAATTCATGAAAACAATATGAGGAAATGAAGTGTTCAATTTGCAGATATGAGCAAAGGCATTTGTGCTAAAGAAAATAAATGTTGGAGTAGCTGTGATTGCATGAGAAGCTTGAACAGAGAGGAAGATAAGTGATGAAGACCATTTGCCCCAAGGGAAGAAGACGACTTCTGTTCCCAGAGATGAAGATGATTTCAGAGACAGATGAAGAGAACCTTTGCTTTCAACAGCTCATCCCTAAAATAGTACCCTATGTTTGACATGGCCCATGAACGCAGTTGTGGGAAGGCTGCATGAGATGGGAGGGATTTCACAAATGATGATTTCCGGGCAGCTGCTCTTTGTGAGAAATGAAGCCATAAGAGAACTGTTTTTCTTGCGGAGAAGTCTCCATAACACAGCAAAAGAGACTCCTCTCCCTAAGAGAACTGATGAGAGACTATTTTAGAGGTGGTCAACTGACCTAAGTCCCAGGTTTTGTCTTTGTATGTTGTTAGCGGGAAAGAAAAGAAGGTTTGGGGGGAGGAGAAAGGTTCTGAAGGTTTTATTCTGATTCATATTAGTTTTTTTCTTGTAGTTTTGTAAATAAAGCTTTATTTATACCCTTTAAAGTTTGAGCCTGCTTTGCTCTTCTCCTAATCCTATCTTGCAGCAGAAAGAGTAAATAATTCTAGTGGGCGCTCAACCCACCATATTATTTGGTACGTTGCCCAGGAAATGGAAAATTGACGAACTGAAACTACTCTGCCTGGTTTCAACCTGAAGCCACCTTACCATCTTATTTGTTATATACTCTTTGTCTCTTTTTAGAATGTTTGAGATAAAATTTTTAAATAAATGTTGCTTGCTAGATCATTAAAGTTGCTCAGAATGCCAGACAACTGTGGACCAATCATTCCTCATTCCTAAATTTCAAATGTCCATGTGCAAAAGGTGAGAGCGCATATTGAAATTCACACCATTTAGTAGCTATGATTAAACCTGAAAATCTCACTATAAATAAATGGGTTTTTTTCCACCCAGCTCACAGACACAGGATTTCACAAAAACAACTTCAGTTTAATGACACATAATGCATTTCACAAAGTGACATGCAGCAACATTTAAATAACAATCAAATAATTAATAAATTGATGAATTAGGATTGAAGCACATGCATGTTACTTACATTTAAATTTAAAGGGACAGGGCTTAAGAGGGACTGTGATGTTGATGTCCTAAGCTTTAGCTTGCAGATTCTGTTACCTAAGGATGTAGTTCTGAGCCTCATTTAAGTGCTAGTAAGCTCTCTTCACAGTGTAGGTAGACAAAACAAATCCCTTTTCTGCTGAGAACCAAGGACGGCTTCCAGGCCCGAAGTATAAACAATGGTAGACTGGAGGGCGGAACAAGAAGGATGAGACCTCACAACCTGAAGCTGTAATTGGACAATTAAACCCCAATATGCAAATGGACCAAAACTGATAAAAATGCAGGCCCTCGTGACGGGGCAGTTTTTTCGTGTGTGGCATTTCGTAGTGGACTCGGGGTGCAGCCTTGGTCGGGCTCCTGTCCGGCCCAAGGTGGAACCCGGAGGCCTTTCAATAAATACCTATTTTATTCTCTAGCCCTGTGCAGTCTCTGTTTCAGGTCAGCCTTCCAGGCATCAATGTAAATTGTGAGGTGTTTCAAGGTGGCACTCTCTTCACCCCCAGAGCCTTGCATCATTGGTTTCTAAATTGTTGCCTATTGCAATCATATCATTATTGTGACTCCCAAAATTAAAATAAGCTTTTTTTTGGTCATATTTTGACCCCTTTCATAACAGCTGGGACCCAAAATACTTGGCTCCAGCTAAGAGGCGATTTTAAATGGCCTTTTTAAATTCTAGGAAAGGCATCAGAAAATATTCCTGTGGAATTCACAAGATTTTCTGAGACTTTTTCGGAAGTGAGATTCAAGAAGATTTTTGTATCTTTTGGTCTTCAGAATGGTTTTAGGCTTCTAACAAGCAGGTCTTACCCAGCTGAGCAGAACATCTGGCACCTCACTGTGGGCTGCAAGTGATAGAGAACCAGACTGAAACAGATGTGGTCACTTACCTGCATCAACACTCCTGCTGTAGTCAGAGTTCCTCAGGCAGTGAGGGAAACACCACACAGACTTTCTGAGAAATTCTGAAAAGTTACATGGAGCTAGCAGAGATTTAAAGATTTTGGTATCTGAGGAATAAAAAATCCCAAACATTGATTCTTATTGATTGAATTGCCCTGTCCTCAGCACAGCAATATTTCATAAAAGTGGTGGAAATATACTTTGCTCATTATAATATGATGCACACAAATCTTTTATTTAAAATCCCTCCGTAAAGCTTTTCCACAATTAAAGCTCCTAATGCTTAAATACCCTGTTTGCAAAATCATACAAAGCCAGCCTATGATTGTGTGGTCTTCTTGACTTTGAAAATTAGGAGAAAAGACTACAAGGCAAAACATGATTTTTTAACAGACTGTGGTGTAATGAGTTTCTGTGTGAAAGCCTTCCATTATCTAACTTATTTTAAACAGCACTGCTATTTATGGAATAAGAATAGAACTTCTTACACGAGTCAATGGCAGCTTTTAAAGTATCATAATGCATAACATGCATTCTTTACTGTTTGTGTTTTTAAACTGTTACATTGTTCCAGAGAAACAAATAGGCTCAACGCATTAACCTAACTACTCCTTATATGAAAATCACAGTGGAAAAACTCAGTTTTTGTAAACCCTCCCAAAGATTAAATACAAGAATCAGGTAAATTTGTATTTTGCTACTTAGGGATGAGTTTTTTACCACTGATATGTCTTAAAAATACAACTTTTATCACCTGCCAAGACAATAACTTTGTTATGATCCAAGGTGCTGAATACAAGTGGAATAAAATATGGAAAACACTTTTTTTTTTGCCTCTTTTGATCACTAGTCCTTCTTACTTTCAGTAAGTAATTCTTTTCTTCTATACTGGGAAGTGCCAAACAGTAGAGAGAAGGTACCAGAATGGACTCTCTCGTCACTAGCAATAAAATTCCTTTCAGCTAGAAAAACTTCAGGAACACCCTGCTTTATAAGTTTTCTGACCATCTTGCTCTCAAAGTGACAGTAAATAGTTGCAATTCTCATAGATTAGCAAAATTTCAGAAAATAAACACCCTCACTGATAATTTTGATCACACAGCATTCTGGGTTACTTTCCTTGCAGCACAACAAGATCTAACCATTCCCCAAGGGATTAAATTGGTAAATTGTGCTAATATGGGCAAAGAAGAGAGTGAGTGCCTGTGAGATCCCTCAGCATGGACTTCAATACAGTCTTTGTTTTGGAGGGCAAGAGGAAATATCCTGGGCCAGGCTTTTCTGTTGCAGCAGTTCCTTTCCATCTTGGTTGGTCCTCATTTCCTGTTGTTAAAGGGAATTTGGAAGAAAATACAGATTTGGGATGAGGGTGGTCATATACCCCAAAGGAATCTATGAGCGATGTCCATAAATTCACTTGGAGTTTAACATTCCTGGGAGTGGGATAATTCTTTTCAGTAGATTGCTGACACTGGCAGAAAAGTATCAGCTCATTGGTGACAAGGAAGAGAAGAGCAAGGCCCCTTGACTGGGGAGCAGCCCAGTTGAGCTCTGCCTCCATCAGGTGTCTGCACAAAAGGCTGAGCCATTTTCCCAGTTAATCCATGGATAAATCACTGTGATAAAATGGCCATCCCCCAGCAGCTCAGAAGCATTCCTCCACATCTTCCACTTGTATCCAGGCAACAGGAACAGCAGGGCCAGCTGGAAACAGAGGTGGGATGTCAGGATAGGAGTCCAGGCACATTTTCACTGACAAGGGCAGAGAGGGCAGAGGGCAAAATAGGGTATTGATTAACATTTGAACCATTAGCATATTTAAATAGTTCAGCTTCTTGTTTGAGGTGTGAACTGCAATCCAACTAATGTATAAAGACACACTGAGAAAGTGTTTTAGGTGAAGAATTAATTGTAACATTCCATCTTCTTTCTATATGTATTTAATCTTTCCCTTTGCTCTTCTGCTCACCAGCCCTCCTGATTAGTATTTCTATTAAATATTGACTTTGTGATAAGTTCAACCCCCCGCGTTAGCCAAGACTGTAGGACCAGATGGCAGAAATTTAGGTACATACTATCCAGCTGTTAGCAAAGGGATTTTGGTTTCCTACACATTATGGAATATTAATTATAGACAGATTAGATAGAACAAGGAGCATAGCAATTTTTCAAGGATGATTGCAGTGAAAAATAGTGACAGGTATCTCCTTCCATGAAGAAAATATTGAATAACGTCTCTATTTTATCACAGATAGTTCAAAATCAGTGGAAACTTGGTTTGATACCCAGAGATCATCTGGAAAATTACAGTATCAGGCTGGATATTGTATAACAGAGTACAAAAATCCCAGTTAGCAAAGCAAACACATTGGCAGTGTCACACATCAGCAAATAAAATAGATCACTTTAAAATATGGAGTTCATGTAATGTAGATGCCAGTTTTATTTAATTCAGTAAGTTGTCAGAACAGTTCTCCAGAATGGAAACATTTTTTCCCATTTTGAGAAGAACTTGTATGTAAAAAAAAAGCCCAAAACAAAGCACTTGTAATAGGAAGCCAGCAAATTGTTTTAGATTGATATTAAGTAACTTTATTTCATATAAAATATCCTTTTTGCATATAAATAGTAACCTGAAATCATGACAATAAACCCAAATAGCAGAAGTTACTTCCATTCCTTTGGAAACAAAATCAGGGAAGTATTTGAATAAGTACTGAATTAATTGGAGGAGACCATTTCCTGCCATGCCTGTGGAATGAGAGGGATATCCAAAAATCCTCTCACCTCAGCAGCAGCTCAGCTCAGCAGGGAGCAAACTCCAGAGCTCTTACGGAGTTGTCTCTCCTCCTTTGAGTCACTCCCTCTCCAGATATGGATCACTGCTAAATGGTTGAAAATGTATTTAGTTCTTATTTCATCCACTGTGTTAAAACATTTTGATAGATTAGAGAGTAATTTCCTTAACGTGGCTGTGGCATCAGGTTCTAATGTTGTTCTGGCTGTCTGACTGAAAGACAGAAAAGCACATTTCAGATGGAACATGCCTGTGGCTACAGAAAACAGTCAGGAGGCTTAAGATTTATGTGGGAAAATGAAACCATCCAATCAAGAGGTGCTGAAGCAGCATAAGTACAAAAAGGGCTGCTCATACCATAGGAATTGTGCTGCTCCATTGCTTATGTCAAAAAGTTTTAACTATGCATCCCTTGGACTCATCCCACAGACGTTCATCCTAATTAACTCCTGGTGGCTCTACTTTCAGCAGAGTGCAGGTGACCCAAGCCTGCAGTTCAAAGCCAAAACAAGGGGTTTATAAACAGAAAGCTGCAGACAAAATACAGGAAAGAAGCTCAGATACCCTTAGACAAAAACTCTGAAAAACAATGGTGACATGAATTACTCTTAATAGGAACATGTTGAAATTCTCCACCAAAAAATGGGATTGACAATAAAAATGGGACTTGGTCCAGATTTATATTCTCAATAGTTTAAGTTTTTGAGCAAAGCTGGAATTGTTCTTTCTGGCTCAAGAGACCATGCAGGGCAGCAAGTTGCTCTACCCAGTGCAAAGGTGCTCCACCCAGGTCAGGGCAGCCCTGGTATTCATCCAGGCTGGGGCTGAGCAGATGGAGCAGCCCTGGGAGAAGGTCCTGGGGGAGCTGTGGGGCAGAGCTGGCCCTGCCCCAGCTGTGTGTACTGGGACCCCAAACTCCACTGCCCTGGGCTGAGCCCCAGCATGGGCAGCAGGGGAGGGAGGATTCTGCTGTGTCACGTGTGGTGATAGGTTGGAGACAGATTCACGACTCAAATGATCATGAGACAAACAGCAAAGGTTTATTCTGGCACATCCTTTTATAGGGGGTTCAAAATTCCCAGCCTCAGAAAACTGATTGGTTAGGATTTCTTCACCACCCTGCTCCCTGACCAGTGATATGTCTGCATTCAGGTTTGAATGGGAATGGCTAAGGTCTCCTGTGTAACTTCAAATCTATCCTATCATTGCTTATCCAGGGACTTGTTCTAGAAAGAACTAGGCTTAGCCAAACTGGATTTTCTGTTATGGCCAGATTTATTTGTCCAGCTCCAGGCCAGCTGAGCTGTGACACAATGCCCCTCTGCCCCACTCAGGTGAGACCCCAACTGCAGAGCTGCCCCAGCCCTGGGCCAGCACAGCAAGGACCTGGAGCTGCTGGAGAGAGCCCAGAGGAGGCTCCAGCATGAGCAGAGGGATGGAGCAGCTCTGCTGGGAGGAAAGGCTGGCAGAGCTGGGATTGTTCACCTGGACAGGAGAAGCTCTGGGGTGAGCTCAGTGTGGCCTTGTAGGGCCTGAGGGAGCTGCAGGAAAGATGGAGAGAGACAATTGCAAAGGGCTGGAGGGACAGGACACAGGGAATGGCTGCCAGTACCAGAGGGCAGGGCTGGATGGGATATTGGGAAGGAATTGTTCCCTGGCAGGGTGGGCAGGCCCTGGCACAGGGTGCCCAGAGCAGCTGTGGCTGCCCCTGGATCCCTGGCAGTGCCCAAGGCCAGGTTGGACCTTGGGGCTTGGAGAAGCCTGGACAGCGTCCCTGCCCATGGCAGGGGTGGGACTGGATAAGTTTTAAGGTCTCTTCCCCTTGAATAATTCTATGAATTCATGGAGTGAGAATTTCTACTCCTATTTTCCTTGCAGTAAAATGTTGAAGCTGGCTTTAATTCTTTAAGTTCATCTGCTTATTGCCATTTCATTTTATAACATCCTCTGCCTAGCCTCTTGTTGGTGATCCAGACTGTCATTGGTGTCCTCTAATTCCTGCATCACACCTGCCAGACCCTTGCTGAAGTCTTGGATTTCACAGGACCTCAGCATGGCACTAAACACCAATGACTCAGCTGCTAATCCCTAAGTCTCTTGGTTTTCAGTCATTGAGATTCTCAATTTACTAAAGTTAATAGATGCAGTGTGAAAGTTCAAACAGCACTGAATAACTTGGACAAAAATTATAGGCAAAAAAAAGGAATACCAAAAAGAATCAAATTCTTCAATGAGTATTTCCAAAATCTAAAGCTCCAGT
The DNA here is from genome assembly GCA_008694505.1 of Cyanoderma ruficeps. Lineage (NCBI taxonomy): Eukaryota > Metazoa > Chordata > Aves > Passeriformes > Timaliidae > Cyanoderma > Cyanoderma ruficeps. The sequence goes on along the minus strand of VZDJ01000516.1, from coordinate 386,452 downwards.
TACATAACTTTTAAACATTAACTGAAGAAATAAAGGAGTAAAAAGTGGAATCATATGTGGGTAATTTCTGAATAGAAGCACAGTTAATTCCAGCAATATAGTCCATAGAAACAGTAAAAAAATCTCAGTTGAATTATCAGATAAGATATTACTTGTCTGAACACTTTATATATTTGCAGCCTGTTTTTCATGATCAGTGACAGAAAGAATGAATTAGTTTCATTCCTTTCTTGTCAAACTATTTGCTTAGATTTTAAAGGAAGGAAATAATCATTGTCAGTCATATGAATTGAGTATATCATTATGTACAAGTAGGCTCTAAACAGCAAAATACGATCGTGTCAAAAGAGGTTGCTTACCTACCAATTTTGTGAAAGTCATGATTTAAATATCCTCTGACTGATATCCCAACAATGCATCTCATCTTACACTTTGGATCACATAATTTCCCTTGTGAGTCTTACAAATGGAGGGGAAAAAAGGCTCAGAAAGTTTTCTTTCACATTTTCTATTTTAAAAAAATCAACATTTAAAATTCATTTGTCCACACTCCTACATTCAATTCAGCATCAAAATCTGTTCCAAGTGTTGCCTATTTACAAGCTTTTTTTGAGGTTAATAGGAGAAGTGCAAGAGTTCTTCTGTGGACATTTTATGTTTTTTTAAATCTTTTCATTTTAATGGCAGACTTTCACTCAGTGGATTTTCTTCCAAACAGAGCTCTAAAATAAATTGGTTCCTGAGGATCAGTTCTTCCTGTGATCTGTTCTGCAACAGCATCAGGGATGAGTTCCTTCCAAAACAATTTTAACATCCTCGTCTTCTTCAGTAAGACTTTGGATCACATATAATTGATAATATTTCCAATGTAAAGAGAAGGTTCTGAAAAGCTTGACCTGGTGCCAGGGGCTTCCTTTGCCTGGGTAAAATGTCCAGCAGTCTGTTAGAAGAGTCTGACCCAATAAAATTTGCTTTAGCTCTATTTAACAACCTCTAACTTTTCCAGACTTTTTCAGTAGTTTGTGTAAAATATCTTAACACAAGCTTAAGTCAACCTGGGAAAAAAAAAAATGTTGGGAAAATGGGAGAAAAAACCCCTCAACTCAAGGAATGTAAATTATTTTACAAATTTTGTTAAACTGAGAATTGGCACAAAATCTTACTCATAAAGAAGGAATATGAAGCATCGTCTCCAAGGCTCCTAACCTGGTGTAGCTTTTCACTGTACACACCATTAAACAAAATACCCTATTTTGGCTGTGCTGAGTTCACACATCCTGGGAGGGGGAGTGAGAGAGAGGGTAGGGGAGAGAAAGCCCTTGGTGGTATTTTAAAAGAAATGCATGACAAGGTAGTTTTCTGTCTGGCTTTTTGCCTTGGTTTTTGTTTCTATTCCCAGCCAGCAGCTGCCCTGTCCTGGGCCAGGGAGTCCCTGAGACCCCTTAGTGTTCCTCCAGCTGGAGTGAGACACAGACACTTCCCTGGTTTTCAGGAGCCTGCAGGTCTGGCTCAGCTCCAGCGGAGGATTCAAGTTCTGCACAAATCCATTTAATCTCCTGGAAGCAGAAGCTGCTGTGTAAAACAGCTGACACAGCTCACACCATTGCACCTATTCCTGGGAGGCATTCCTTGATGCCTGCCTGAGATAATATTTGAAACTTGGTGGACCCAGACAAGAAGTTTCCCTTGCACACTGCCTTCCCATAAAGTAACTTCAGACAAAATAGAAATGGTAAGCCTTGAGCTTACATGGCTACATAGAGAAAGTTACAGCCTGCTAATTAAGGGTCTAATTAGACACTACTGACTCTCATGCCCTTTCTGAAACTCTGATATCAAATACACACCAGAAACTTCTGAGTTTGATAGAAATGGAATCACCTCTCTCATTTTGGAAGCATTAACTACTGGTGGTAGGGGTTTGTACCATGCTGAAAGGTATGTGCAAGCAAAGGCAGAATTGGAAGTAATCACTCCATAAAATATTTCACACACTGTATTTCCCTTAGATTAAACACATGAAGTCCCCCAAGCTGAACAAAAAGAAGCCAAATGTCAAGCTATTATGTTAACATTTTCCAACCTCAGGTCTTTATCAGCTGTCTGAGACAAAGACCAAATCGAGCTTTCATGTCTGAACATGGAGAGTAGGATGCAGGTGGTGCGGCAATACTGTCAGACATTTGGATCATTCCTCATGAAGCAGAGAGAAAAATGTCAGCTGAGATGTTCATACGGAACTTGACATTTGGGTAAGCGAATATAACCTTCAAATCTGGCTTTCCTTTTGCGCAGAAAAATACAAAAGTGACAGAGACAGGCAAAGAAGAGTTTGAAATAATCATAGCACAACATCTTATTAGTCCAGATCCTGCCTACAGGGTCTAATCTGAGGCCTTGTTCCAGCAGCTGTGTGTCACCTCAAAAATTAACTAAAAAATTCAAATAGAAAGCAGAACTGTGTATTTTTCTACTCCAGCCTAGTGAGGTTGTGATCTGTAACTAGGTTCTGCCAGGGACTGCTGTGCCTGCAGTTACAACCTACAAATGTAGGACATGCAGAATACTGAGCACTTGCTCTCTGCCTCAACATTTGTTAGAGGAAACCCAGCATGCTCCTGAGGAGGTGCCTCTCCCCCTGCCAGTCCATGACACATCTGAGTCTTCAATTAAAGTTAGAAGTTGGTAAGATGAGCATCATCCTCTATAATTCACCCTCAAAATTATGTCATTAAGTTCAGAATGAGAGGTGTAAATAGCTTTGAAGGTGGCAAACATTCCCCATTGCAATTCTTCAAATCTGAAGCATCAGTCTGCATTCCCCCCTAAGCTTTGCTACCCCAAACAACTCACCAGAGGTTAAAAATGCACAGGGGAAANAAAAAAAAAAAAAAAAAGATAAAACAAAACGGAGGGTGTGCTGCTGTCAGCACTGACTCTGGCTTTGGAAGAGAGCTCTGAAAATACCCCACACAACACAGTGGCAGATGCCTCATATTTGATTTGCTTCTGTAATTTAGGTAGTTGCAACTCCATTTTCTCAAAATAATTTGTATCATATCATTAATGGTGCTTAAAGCTAAGAGTCAAAAATCAAACCTTGGAGTTAAATTTCAGCTAGTTTGCCCAAAAAAAGCCCCTTTTGACAACAATTTATTCAAAGGTTTCCCATTGACACAATTATTCTAGGATATGCATTTTAATTACTCCATTTTTAATATTTCATCAGGGTTTTCTAGATATATTTTTCCCTGATATAATTTTGGAAAAGTCCTATGATCATAGAGTGGTTTGGGCTGGAAAGGACCTTAAAGCTCATCCAGTGCCAATCCTGCGAGAGGCAGGGACACCTTCCACTGTCCCAAGCTGCTCCAAACTTTACCCAACTTTGGTAGCAGAGATAACACCACAGACATAAACCGGTATGACCAAGTTTTATTCCCCCAAACAAGATTAAAGAGATGATATTGCAGTCCAATAAGGGAAAAATACCAATCAAGGCTTGTTCTCTGCACAGGGGTGAGAACAGTCCATGTTCCTGTAGAGCTCCACAGCCTGCAAGAAGAACCCTCCAAAGATTGAATTTTTAAGGTGCTGGACACCAAGAAGGTTTGGACAATCTTGTTCACTTTTGCAATGACTGTTTTCTAAGAACCAAGCTTTTGAAATTCATATCCTAAGTTTCCAATAGGGGCAAGCTATTTCAAAAGCATGTGCTTTTCCATAGCTTTTCTCCACAGCAGCAGCATAACTTCTGTTAAAGACTCACTCTCTGGAAAATATGGTGTTGCTTTTAGTGTAATTCTCAAATTAAAAAAAAAAAATAAAAAACCCCACCAAAACAAAACAAACAACCCCCCCCAAAAAACAAACAAAAAAACCCAAACAAAACCCAAGGAATTTGGCTGCTGACAGTAAATTTTGCTATAGAACCTCAAACACCATCACATAAATCTCCATATACCATGCTATCAAAGTAATTCTCCTTCAAAAGGATCCACAACCAAAACACTAAATCAAGCAACCACCTCTTCTCACACATGAGATGTCTGGTCTCAGTTCAGCAATTATATAAAAGTACAGAATCTAACAGTAAATAACCCAGAATTTCTCTCCTACCAGACACTGAAATCATCATGAAGCAATATCTCTCAAGAGTTTTTAATATCAGGGCACAGGAAGGATATGAAAAACTCATCAAGAACAAATCTCCTCTTTAGCAAACCAGGAAAACACTGGATCTGTCAAAGCAAACATGAACAGAACAATGAGTCATGGATTTGTGTTATGAGTTGTGCACATGTCAAAGGTTAAAGATATTTAGATTCTCAGTGATTTTAAATCTAGATGGCTCCAAATATTTTAGGCAATTTACCTCATCTGAATAAAGACTGGCTTAGTAATGAACAAGGCATTCATAAGTAATGTTAAACTCCCTGCTCGACAGGAGCTGTAGTTACACTCAATATATGGGTTAATAGGCCAGATAAAAGGTGTGTCTAGTATATCCTCTCTGAGGTTACAGCACAGCAGAACATTTGCATCCCAAGCTTCTGTCAGCAAGCCAAATGCCTTTGATTACGTAAGTATCTGATCAGCATCTTTGGGCAGATTTTTTAGCCTGCAGCACCTCCTTGAAACTGAATGGAAATTGCCTACTGAGGGCCTCACTGTGGGTTGATGTGGTGTTCTCACACTGCTTCTTTCTGACCCGTCATATTTCCAGCTCCTTGTATCATTCAGGTAATTTTTTAAAAAAGAAACAGAAAACCAAAACCAAAAAACCAAAACCAAAACAAAATCAAAAAACCTTTTCATTTCAGTAATATCTAAATGAAACAGTGAGAATGACAAGTGCAAGACTTCCTCTTTTCATTTGGATTATGTTTTACTGCACTTTCTCCTGGTGGAGGTGAGCTTTAAATTCCTTTCTTTCCAAATTTTTTCATCCCCTATCCCTTAAGTAATATTGTGCTGTGTCCCTGTAATAGTGTATTGTACCCCTTCAGTAATATTGCATATTTAACCAAAAAAAAAAGTTTTCATTGCATACCATTAAAAGAAATAAACAGCTACTATTTAGTGCAGCTTTTGCATTAATTTTGTGGGAAAATACTGGGAATGCTAGAAGGTGACTGGGTAATAAATGACTCTCTGCACCATCATAGAATCATTTTGGTTGGAAAAGGCCTTTAGGATCATCAAGTCCCACTGACAGCCACTACTGATCCTGGTCACATTTATCTGAATAGTAGGAATAAAATCAAATTCACATCTGCCATCCAGTGCCAAGCAAAAGAGGTGTCAGTGATTGGGGGGTTGGACAAGAAAATCTTTGAAAGTCCCTTTCAACCCAAACCATTCCATTACTTTATTACACCTGAACACTGGGTGCTCTGAGTGAGGTCAGGGCAGACCATCATAAAATCCAAAGTGTTTCCAGCAGTGAGATATTAATTCTTAGAGAAAATGACATTAAAAGCACAATATTTTGTGTTTTTTAATGAACATTATCTCCAGATTAATCAAAAAGCTTTGTGAGAAATTCTCAGTAAAACCTAGCTGGAGATTCAGACCACAGGAAATAGTATTTGTAAAATTAAACCCATGCAAAGAGTTTGAGATGACATGTGAAGTCATTTGGAGTATTCTCATTTTCCCCTCTGCGTGTCAGAGAACACACAGCAAAGAAGTTCAGATGTGCTTCAAATAAAGTCTAATTATTCTAGACTAGAATAAAGGTATTAAAATATGTTCAAGGATTATTAAGAAAGGAACATTCAAGCAGATATCAGTATTAGCTATAAATCATGAATTTCAGCTGAAAAAAGGGCATAAAAGCAAAAATTCCCACTCTTAAATAATATAATGCCATTCTGAACTTTTATAAAATACTGGGTTTGCAACAAATGTAAGCTTGTTCTGGAAGACACACTGAATTCTCTAGTCACTAGAGGTCACTATTAGTTTTGAATCATTCAAGTCTTCTGACTTCTAAATCTTCAGAATGTTCTAAATTTGAGAACTTGCCTCCACGAAATATATTCATGTTAAATAAGGGTACTTGGAATAGATAAGTGAGTGTCTTCCTGTGAAAAATAAGTCCAGAAATACAGGTCAAAAATTCTGGTTAGGAGAGGGTTTTGAAATATTGAATTTATCATGGTCCTTCCAGCCACTGATTCATTCCAGTGGAACCAGCAATAAAGGATATTGAGATGATGTACCCCAAGAACAGCCAAGGTTATCTCAGCACTCATTCAAGTTACAACCCACCAGAAAAGGGAAAGAAAATCAAGTAGAATGTCTGGACCTTGAGATATTCAGGCATTGACTCATCAGGAGTCCTTAAGACAACAGAACAAGAAGTGATGATTGATGTTTGAGGGGAAAAATTAAAAAGAGAAACAAAACTGGTGAAAAATAAAGGCTTTTTGGATGTTTTCTGGACCTTGTCTAATATCTATTGCTATTCTGACCTACATTAAAGTCGTTTGTGTGAGGGATTTGCTGTGGAGCTGTCATTGCTTCTGCCCCCACACCACATTTCTGGCACTGAAGTCGCCTCTTCATTGTTTCCATTTTCAGCAGGAGGTTGGTGAGGGTGAAGACTAAGCAAAAAAACCTTTCAAAACTATTTTCCTTTTCTAGATGCAAACAAAAGACCATAATGAGTCTGATCAGAGTCAGAGAGTCAGTGTCTCCAGTCCTTGATGCACCCACAAGGAGGCAGAGCTGCTGAAAGGGCTGGAAGGGATGTCCTGTGAAGAGCTGAGGACTCTGAGCATGTTAAACTTGGGAGAAAGGAGGATAAGGGTGATATCACTGCTCTCTACAGAGGAAGGAATACTGTATCTACTGATGGGACATGGGAATAGCTCAAAGCTTTTCCAGATGAGGTTTTACCACACATTAGGAAGCATTTCTTTTCAGAGAGGATGACAAAGATGTGATGGTTTCAGGTCAAAACTGGGAGGAAATACCAATTCATGTAGTAATTTCAGATTCACCAATTTCTGTTTCCCAGCCAATGCATCATTTTTTGCAGTGGTTTGAGTGCCCACGTGTCATGGGTTTGTTATGAGTAAAACTGGTGTTAGTTCGTGATCCTTGCTCATATACTTACCTGTTCTGTATTTGTTTCGGTTCTAAACCCCAGTTCAACCCTGAGTAATGTAAAAAGGAGTTCTTATCTGTTTTATCTGTTGTACCCCTTTGACTTTAATCACTGTGACCCCTTGTTCCCTCTTTATCCGTCGGGTAATTCAGCCGCTGCTCCCTAGAACAGACTTCTGCATTACCCATAAGGACTTGCGCTTATGCGCATATTAAAATCATACTACAGCCAGAGAATAAAACAGCCCTGGACAACGAGCCACTCCAAATGGACATCAAGGAGACAACAATACGGAAGCAGCAAAGGCCCAAGGAGGTTAGAGGTACTGGCCTCAGCACAATGAGCAAGTTGCCCTGACCTGAATGGTGCCCAAGCAAGAGGACCACGCCTAGACTACTGAGCCAACAACAGGTCTCTGGATGATCCTTGCGAGGATAGAGACTCCAGTCCTGCTGGTGATGACAGGCCTGCGTGATCCTCCTCCTGGACATTGACCATTGGGAGCAGTGGCGGCAGTGGCACGCACCCCAAGCCCCCACCTCTAGACTACTCTCTTAATAAAGGCTTGAAAAGGGAGCAGAGGGTCTTCTGGCCCTTTTATTTCAGGTTGATACAATTTGGGGTTTTTTTTGTTAATAGAATATTGCTCTGCTAGGACCTTAAAATTCTCTGGAAGGGACAGGGACCTTTTAAGGGACAGGTTTTGGACTGACATGCAGTTCTGACCATTCAGAAAACGGGATGCCACTTTTGGTAATACCCACATAAACTGAGACTGGGTTTGAGACTTCCCCTTTCCCCCCTGTCTGGCAATCAGGTAACATCATGGGCAGCCCAGGAGAGCCTGGCTTAGGCCCTGGCTGCCTCCGGGGCAGCTGGGCCCGGCCAGACCTCCAGGAGCCACTGCCCTCAGAGGAGGCAGTGCTGCAGTTTGGCAGGGCCGGCTGCATGTCTGAAGTCACGGTGGGGATCAGGACGGGTCTTGGCAGGACTTCGGATCGAGGGGGAGCAAGAAAAGGCACCCACCAGCCCCCTCTGGCATGGCTCGGAAACCTTTGCAGCTGCCATGGCAGAGATCACGTGACCTCCACAGGCCTGGCCAAACTTCAACTCTTTCCTGACAAAGATTGAGACTTTCTTAAACTCTAACCCTTCTCAGAGATGAGAGAAAAGGCCAAACTGGAGACATGTAAAGGGACAATATGGAGATCTCAAAGTCAGTGAATGAAGAGTGACTTTTAAGTGATACAGATGACAAGTTGCCTTGGTTCTAGGCTGAAAATCTCCTAGGGATTATGGCAACAGACTGTAATATGCTAGAATAATCTTTTAAATCATGGACTGGGGAGATATAATATAATATAAACTGGGGAGATGATTTGTGGATTTGAGCAAATGTTTCTGTGATGAACTGAGTGAATATTGAATTAGCAGCTGATTTTTATGAGCCCCATGAGAGGTTGAACAGAGAGAGATGAGAAGAAGCCCTCTACCAGTGAAGAAGTGAGAAGACATCTCTGTTCCCTGACTTGAACAAGATCCTTTGCCTTTGAAACTGCTCATTTTTAAAAGGTGCCACCCCAGTCTGTGAGTCTACGGCCCATACGTAGTCATGGGAAAGGCTATGTGATATGGGAAGTTCCACAACTGCAGAATCACCTGGGTGGGCTGCTTTTGTGTGAGTTGGAAGCCACAAGCAGACTGTTCCTCTTGTGAAAAGTTACCAAACAACAGGAGTGACTTCTCTCTCTCAAAGACTGAATGAAAGACTTTTTTATAAGTGGTACTGACCTGGAGTTCTGAGTTTTGCCTCTTTACATTGTTGGTAGAATATGAACAGTTTGTGGTGGGAGAAAGGCTTGGTTTAAAAATTCATTTGTGTTGCCCTGAGTTTTCTGCTTTCTGTCTTTGTACAGAAGTTCTCACGCAGCTTCATCTAAACAATGTGTATTTTTAGAATGTTTGCATACTTCTCCTCTGAGAGAAGAAATGATTGATGGGGATGTCCAACATCCTGGTTGAGAGGTGGTAACCTGAAGTAGCCAATCTCTTGACTTCTGTACATATGTATATAAAATGGAGTCAGATTTTGAAATAAAGGGGTTCTTCCTTTGATCTGCCACTGTGTGTGCCTGCTTCTCTTTCTGTCCCTGAAGTGGGACAATCTCAGCCTTGCAACCACACATTTGTGTTTTTTTCTTTTCTTATTTTATTCTCTTAGTGTACGTTAATAAAATCTATCTGGTTTTACTTGTAAATTGAGCCTCTTTTTGCCTTTTTCTCCCAAAATCCTATCTCTCTGTTAGCAAACAAATTTGGCAAATGTAAAACCACCACACCACTAGAATTATTTATTCTTCTGCTGTGAGATAGGAGAAGAGCAAAGCAGGCTCAAAATTTAAAAGGGTATAAAGACAGGTTTATTAACAAAATTGAGAAAAAATTAATTGTTGCTTTTTTATCTTCTTCTTCTGCCAGAGTCGGGATTAAATGCTCGAGAGACAGTATTTCGTGTTCGGACTCAGATGCTTATTAATACTTATCTATATTACAGTTTCACAAGCTGTGAGCAGTCCTAGCTAACAAAGTAAAAATGCAACCATCTCTATCTCTTTACGAGGTCTTTTAAACACACTGTCCAATAAAGAAATGACACCTAAATTATTTTTACTTTTAACGCAATCACCAACCACCCATGGCCCACAATGTGGATTTTTCTGTCCAGTTACAAAATACCACCCAAACCCATGAAGAAGAAGGTGAAAAAGAAGGACTTAGTCTCTGCCCTAAAACCTCCATCTTGCCTTATATATATATTACTATATTCTATATTTCCACTATGTGACATTATACACTTCTATTCAAACTACACAACCATAATTCCAGTGCTATCATTCAATTTTGGAAGCCTTTTCCAAGGCTTCAGGTCAAATGCAGTGTTTTCTTAAGGGTCAGTGCCTGTCAGCACAAAAGGCCTAAAATTCTCAGTGCCCAGGGTTCCAACAATTAAGAAGAATCAGAATAAAACTTTCAAAACACTTCTCCTCCCCCACAACTTCCCCTTCCCTTCTCACGGACAATGTATAGAGACAAAACTTGGAACTCCAGGTCAGTTTACCACCTATAAAATAGTCTTTCATCAGTTCATTTATAGAGGAAAGTCTCTTTTGGTCTGCCATGGAAACTTCCCCACAAGAAAGAACCATTCTCTTGTGGCTTTTAATTCTCACAAAAGCAGCCACACAGGAATCTGCATTTGTGAAGTCCCTCCCATATCACGCAGCCTTCCCACAGCTGCCTAATGGGCCATGTAAACTCACGGGGTACCATTTTAAAGATGAGTGGCTCAAAAGCAAATTTTATTCACCTCTAGGAATAGAGATATTTTCTCTTTCTGGGGGCAAATCTTCATCTCACCTCTCTTTCTCTCTATTCGAGCTTCTCATAAGATCACAGCTATTTCAATATTTACTTAGGCCACTACAAATGCCTTTGCTTATATCTGCAATCTGAACACTCTTTTCATCTCCCCAATACATATTTCCATTACTTAAAGGGATATTCTAGTATATTACAGTCCATTACCATGGCCTTACCAAAGAATTTTAGCCTAAAACTAGGCATCTTCTTGTTCCCTTTCCACTTAAGACTCAATTCTTCCTTTGATGACTTTGATGTCTTCATATTGTCTCTCTACATGTCTTCAATCTGTCTCTTTCCCTCACTTAGAGAGAGGATTAGTATTTTGCAAGCTTCATCTGTGCAAGGAAAGAGTTAAAATCTCTCCCAGGTCTGCAGAAGGTCATACAGTCTTTCCTGGACAGTGGCTGAAGGTGGTCTAGCTGCAGGCCACTGCACGGCTGCAGAGCTGTCTTAGCTGCATGATCTCTTGCATGGTCCCGTCCTTTAGCAAGGGATCTTAGTAGAGCTGGCTGGAGAGCACTGTGGGGACGGAACGGCTGGGATCTCACAGCAGCATGGCCGCAGCTGGGGCTTCCCCTCCTTTGCAGCTGCTGGGGGAGGGCCTAGCCCAGCCCTGCCAGGCCTCCCAGGGACACAGTGTGGGGGCAGCTTAGCAGCAGGATGTTAACAGGTGCTGGAAGCCAGATCTGGCCAGGACAGGTCCTCTCTTCTACCCTCCCCCTGCCCGGCATTCACCACACCCAGCCCTGACCTGGGGCCAGACGGGCTCCCTGGGAAGGGGCCTGGCCAAGGCAGGACCCGTCAGGCCTGGCCCCCACGGCAAGGAGGGAGCTGGGCCTGCTTGTTACCTGTTCCAAACCAGAAGAAAAGAGAGCTTTCCTGGGATTTCTCTGATTTTAACTTGTGTGTTCACAGAGACGTGTCACCTTTCTAATGGTTTTACCAGATGTCAATATTCAAATCTAGTCACTGATTGGTTTTGCTATAACTTTCTTGGAAAACTCACTTCTGTGCAAAAACAGCACACAAGCACTGGAAGGGCTTCTTAGAGAGGTGGTTGAGGCCCCAGGTCTGTCAGGGTTTAGGAGCCATTTGGACAATGCCCTTGAGAAAAGGCTTTAACTTGGTCAGCCCTGAACTGCTCGGTCAGTTGGACTAAGTGATGGTTGTGCTCCCCCAGCAAGGAAATAATCTGTTTGATTCTACTGAAGGTCAAAGATGGAGGTATGAAGATAAAGGAAAATCTATATATTTTAACTGGGGTCAAAATAAAAGTCCAGTTTTTGCTGTACAAAGAACATCAAGACTCCATATGGACTTAGGATTCCGAGTTCACAAAACAGAAACAAAATTCTGGACATGATTTTGAACAACTGAGCAAATTCTCTGCCTGGGGAAGACAGATTGTCAGTAGATAAAGTATAAACCAGGTCAGAGATACAGATCCTACTGCCAGCTGCGTTGTTCAGCACCAAAGATGTCATATGAGCAGGTTTTGGGTGCTGCAGAAGGAGCAGTAGGTGCTCCCTAAAACTGTAAGATTCCCTTAGATAATTTAGATTCTCTCCCCTTCAAGACCTTTCTGGCTGGGTGGCTTCCTGGGATAATTTTTGTTATTATTTATGTAAAATTTTGCATCGTTTATATGAGAGTAAGGATTTCTAGGAATCAGAAAGTATGAATATGTAAATTTATCTTCCCTATATTTTCTGCTCTTGTAATGATCAATCCTCCATCTATTGGCAATATTTGTCACATTTCTCATCTCCCCTTGCAGTACAAGCATCACCCTCATTTGATCACCTGGAGATGCAAAAAAAAGGCAACAAAAATCTCAAAACCATCATTATAGGAATCTGGCAGTCTTCTACACCTTCCCTGAGGCAGCATCAAGGAATTGTAAATTCTCCATGAATTACAACAATTCCCAAGCTGAGTCCACAGGTGACTTAATGCCACTACACAAGATGAACCCAGAGATCTCAACATCCTCACTCCATTTCCACACTGTCCGTCCCTACCTTCCAGAAACTGGGCTTCTTGTATCTTTTTCCCCATTTAATCCTGGAATAAGAATATAAAACTATTAAAGTGCTGGTTTGTATGGCTGGAAAGTAAAACCCTGCCCAGTTTTTATGTCTGTCATCAATACAGGTTGAGCTCTATGATCAAGAATCCCCTTTGAGGGAGGCCAAAGGAAAAGATTCAGCCAGATGTGCTCACTTTGCACAATTGTTTCATGTGCCTCTGCCCTCAGAAAGCAAATACTTAAAAATCAGAAATCTAAGAATTCATTCCACTTTCACAATAGTGGAAAATTAGTCTCTCCTTACTGTCCTGGGTTGACGGTGCCCTCTATCCCAAATCGTGTAGCTTTGTCCTTCCTGTTTGTTATGTCTACCAGCTGCCCCCCCCCACGGCGGGGCTGGTTTGGGGCGGGAGCAGGGCTTGCTCTGCTGGCGTTGCTCTGCTAGCTTGCTCGGCTCCACTGCTCTGCTTGCTCGCTGCTCTGCCGCTAGCTTTGGCTGCTTTGCTAGTTTTTTTTTCTTTTTCCCCTCTCTCCCCCCCCCTCCCCCCCCCNGGCTCCGGACCTGACCTGGGAACATCCGGGAATCTCCGAAGCCTGCAAGAGAAGATTTGCGCCCTCCCTGCACAGCAACTGCCTGAGTACTGTTTCTTTTCCCTTGTGTTGGGGAGTGTTTTTCTTTTGTCTATTGGTCAATAAACAGGTTTTTTCCACTTTTCCTCTGAGGAATTCCTTCCCAAACCCTGGGTTGGGGGAGGGGTGGTGGAGGTTTGTTTTCTGGGGGGCTCCTTTTGGAGGTTTTCCCCCTAGTCTGTCCTAAACTAGGACAGAGACAGAGAAGATACACCCTGAATAAACTGTTAAAACTTATGAATGGATATCTCAGCCATTCATAGGTTCTTTGTGCAGTAAACCCAGCAAAGAAGGAAATTTAGAGAAGACTAAGAACTGATGAGGAACAGGGAGACAAAACATGCAGCCAAACTAAAAATATTCTGCCACAAACCCCTCCTGATTGCAGAAAATGTAATCCCATAATCAGAGATCTGCAATCCTCATGACTGGCATAAAGACATTACATTTCTATTGAAGAACAGAGTCTGTAGCAGAGCATTCTTTGTATACAACAGTTTCAGCAAATATAATTGCATATGTATTCAACAAATGCTAATGCCATTCTAAGAAGAATTAAAGCCAGATAGTGTGGGGAGCACAAAGGTCAATCAGAGTCACATTAAAAACATTCTGTTCTATCTTTTAGCCATTCAGGAGCCAAAGGAGATTGTATTTTGGAATGAAAAGAATATATGGGGGGTAATCATTTCTTCTTGCCACAGAAAGAGCTGGTAGTCAGAAAAAAAAGCCTGTTTAATGGTTTTATTTGCAGGAAAATGTAAGTGAGAGAACAGCTGCGCTAAACCACTATTTGTTCTTGTTATTAAACAAAGCATAATCACTAAACATGATGGATGCAGAGAGAAAATAACCAAAGTTAGGTCTGGTTCGAGCCTTCACTCACTCATAATCCTTTTTTTTGCTTCAGATCTGTTCATTTGAGGCTTCTGCTCCTAACAAAATTGTAATTTCTTTCACAATACATTGATTTTTTTTTTCACTTCAACAAATTTGAGGGCTGACATTACTTTAGCACTTATTTTACCCTGTAGTCTCATCTCTGGCTCCTAGTTAACCCTTGTTCTGTAAGAGAGAAGAAGTCCATCCATCATGTTTCATCTATTTTTACTGTTCTTGAGTTTGAGTAAGGTTACCTTGCTTCAATATTTTTTTAATTATAGTATTGAAATTACAGTGACAGTGCTTGCACAAATAGACACATCAAGATCAATAGTCAATTTGATCTGGAGAAGCTTTCTTCTTTTGTATCATGTCAGATAAAAGAGAATATCCATGGTTACTGCTATTAATATTTATACCACTCTCCAAGAGGAAATAAAAATGCTAGACAACAGAGCTGGACATTGATTGCTGTACAGTTCTATTGTGCAGCATTAAAAAGAGGTACCTGAAAATGGGAGTGAGAATAATTTTTCGTGTTGCCTATAGCCCTGGGAGCTGAGAAGGGATGGCAAAGTAAAGCTGGTTCATCCAAATGCAGAATATCCAATACTTGGTGTTCAAATATCTTCTTTCAGTGCTTTCCTTCTGAAGGACAGGAGATCCAGGAGTTCTGCAAGGGCACAAGGATTTGAGGATACTGAGGGCAAATGCCCAACCCACTCAAACCACAGGTTTCCTCTCTCCCATGCTCTGAGATTTGCTTCATATCAGTGAATAAATGTGCTTTGTCCTGTAAATTTGAGCTGAAGTGCAGGATGAGCCCCCCATTCACAGGGACACAGCTCGGGGACTCTGAATGTCCACATGGGATGGGGAGAGGAGTGAAAAGCGGAGTAATCCCTCAGCTCCATGTGCTTGGTCTCTGGCTCTGGGCAAGTTCTTCCACTGAGGGCAGAGGGTCCATCCCCCAAAAACTTTAGGAGTTTTTTCTGTAGAGTCCTGCCCTGAGTTTCCCTCCTCTCCACTGGGCCGGGATGGTGACATGAGGCACACACAAGCACAGACTGGCCCCACAGCACCCAAAGGTGTTCACTGAGCTGCCTGGATTAGAGCTGCCACTGCTTAAGTCACTCAGAAGCTATAATTTGTCCTTCTCTGGTTACAGAAAATCATTAAGGTTCGAAAAGACCTCCAGGATCATCCAATCCAACATGGGACTGATCCCTCTGATCACCCAGCCCAGAGCTCTGAGTGCCACTTCCAGGCCTCCCTTAAGCACCTCCAGGGATGGGTACTCCAAACCTCCCTGGGCAGGCCCTGCCAAGGCCTGACCACCCTTTCCATGCAGAAATTCCTCCTGGAGTCCAATCTCCCTTGACCCAGCCTGAGGCCATTCCCTCTCCTCCTGTCCCTGTTCCCTGAAAGCAGAGCCCGACCCCCCTGGCTGTCCCCGCCTGCCAGGGAGTTGTGCAGAGCCAGAAGGTCCCCATGAGTTTCCTTTTCTCCAGGCTAACAGATTTCACCCAGGAAATCTGCCAAGTCGATTTTATCACAGTATCAATACCTCAATCAGAACGGGGCAACTGAAGACTGGCACAAGTTCAAACAAATGTCCTGAAGCCAAAGCTGTTGCTGCACCCTGGCCAGGAGTCAGTGCTGTGGAACAGGTGGGGGCTGGAAAAGAGGCAGAAAACAAAGATTTTAATGTTAATTCAGCTCTAGGAGTGTTTTGTTTTTTAATATGAAACCTGTATTTTAAGGAAGGCTGTGCCCCAGTGGGGATAACTGAACTGACTATATGGGTGGCACCAGGCAGCTGAAGTGTGTATACCTGCCGGAATGCCATATGCTAGGAACAGGCCAGGCATCCTTGGAAACTCTCCTTTCAGTGGGTGGATCTTAGCAATAATCATGAAAAAACAACAAGTGCAAGGGTTCTTGTGCTCAGAATCTGATGGTGGTTATTTATCCATCCTTATGGCGGTTGTTTATCCATCCTTCAACACAACCTTCCATAATTGCCGAGAGTGTTTTACAGAGGGACTTACAACGGCACCACTGCTGCCCCCCCTTGGAAAGACTGCAGGATAAACAGCTCTGGGTTTAGCAACACAGCTTAGCAATGAAGAGCTTTATCCTGTAAAGTCCTGGTTCTGTGGGACCTGCACTGCCAGTGGGATTCACTGCTTTTACCTCACTCAGTGCTGTGAGCACAGCGTACAGATGACACATTTTCCATGCACATATGCAGTACATGTGTCACAAGCAGCTAAGGCAAAAATGGCTTGGCTTATTTACAAATATATCTCAAGCCCAGAATATAAATAAATCATTTACAGCAGATACCTGTTTGGCTCCTTCCTGCCCAAAATCTTATCTTGCATTAATAAAAGCCTCATTCTCAGTATGGGTTGATTCTTTCTCCAAGAGCTGATTCTTATAGGAGAAATTAGGGTGGAGGAAACTTGTCTGCATAGTCCCACTGCCTCTCTCCAGTGATTCCTGAGTTAGGCTGAAATGTATTGTTAGCCTGCTTTCTGGGAAAACCCAAATCTCAGCAGAACATGAGAAGTACTTGTAGAACTCTGAATAACGGGCCCACTTACATCTGACGCAGAAGTGCAAACTTGGGGAGGAACAGGAGTGAGTGACAAACGATAAAGGCAGCGGCAGGAAAGGAGACGAGCAGCAAAAAAGCATCAGCGTTACGGGACACACTTGCGGCTGGTGACAGACAGAGGTTTGTGTCTATGGCTGGGGATAGGAATAACAGAAGGGTAGGAGGGGAAGGAAAAAGCAGGAAAAGTGAGCAGTGCTGGCTCTGGCTGTTCTCCAGGGCTGCTGTCCCCAGGCCCCACCACCCCAGTGCTGACAAAGGGTCAAGGGAGGAAATAAAATCAGGCTTTGGGGAGACTATTTTGTGTTTTCAGATTTATAACGATCACAGGGTCAAAAGAAACAATTGGCATTGTGGCATCTAATAAATCTGATAGCACATAGCAGTACTGAGCATGGATCCTGAGAAATATGATCCCACTGAAGGATGATTTTTAGTTGTCCATTAGACACTAGACACTGCTGCTCAGTTGCAGCAGTGGGGAACAAAGAACATTTGTTTTCTCTCTCATCTTTGTAACTGATGTATCAAACTTCAAACTTCAGACAACTTAATTAATTAGTCTGCTTTGCATTTTTAACGATCCTAGTTATACCATCATTTCTTATTCATGTTTTTTCCTGTATGTTGCATGGAAAAATCACAACAAATTTCGGCTCATGAGCACCAACTGTTGCTGCTAAGCAATTAAAATTAAAATTTGGACAACTTTCAGATTTGGGGAAAAGAAGTCAGTGATTTCTGTAGCAGTTCTTAAAAAATTATGGTGGATTTTTTATCAAATTTTTTTGAAAATACATGAATATTTATTTAATCAGCTCTTCTGATCACTGAATACCATTTCTTTGGCCCCCAGAAGGTGTTTATTGCTATTTTACAGTATAGGAAAAGAAGGGACCCTCAAATTCGATGCATACATTCCAGTTTCAAACACCTTCCTAATTTCTACTTATTATTAAACTTTACCTAAACCTTTCTTATTCCAAATGTATTACATTATGAAAACAATACATGAACTATATAGATTTCCATTCATCAAGAATCAAACCCTTCAAGCCTTATTTCAATCTCCCTGATTATATCAATCAAACTCCATTAAATTTTGAACTCAGCAATTCATTTGCTTACATGGAATACTTAAATAATCACCCAGTTCATTATAAGTAGCCTAGGTATCTCTGGAAACATCAGCATTCGTTTTAAAATCCTTTTCTTTTTGGACAGTATTTGACTTGATTTTTTGGATAGATTTTGGCTGTCAAAAGCCACATGTAAATTGATCAGATCCAGGTTTTTCCCAATGAAAATGCACTCTTTTTAAGTGCATCATCCATTTGGAAAAGTGCTCAGGAAGATGTGTATTGACTGTGACTTACAAAAAAATCACTTGTCACACGGGCAAAGTTGGCTAATACTTGTTTAAATTAAATTACCTATAATGACTTTAGTCTGTCCCACTTAAGTTGGCACTGTGTGGGTAGCTGCAAATAATTTTCTTTTTGTTTTCATGGGAGCTTGGGAAAATTAATCTTAATTATTTTAAATGGACTGTGCTGACTGTTTAATGTACTGGTGCTGGAACAAAACACCTACACACCAGATTGCACAGAATAAAAGTTGCCACTCTTTTTAGGCCCAGAGCTGGAGCATTTGGGGAGAGGAGAGAGAACACTGCAGAGGTGCAAAGCACCAAATCTCTACATTTAGAAAGTGTAGGAAAGGGATCAAGGCTGTGGGAGTACCTGATGTGCAGCATTAACTCTCTTAGTCTGGGCAAAAATTCTTCATGGTAAAGGAAAAGTCATTAGGCAGCAATTTATGACTTATGGGGAAAGAGAGGAGAACCTGATTGCAACCAAATCTATATTAAAGTTAATCCATTTGTGATAATAAGTTTGTTTAAAAAATATTTGAATTGTGTTATTGTTGCGGTGCATTTGAGATTTACCCAAGTCCTGCATGTTTATGTTACTTGTTTTGTAATGGTTTGTCCCTATACGCCCATGCTCAAACCCCCTTGGCCTTTCCCGGGTGATGGGTCAATCACCCTGCCATTCTGCCCAGAAGCCTGGAAAATTCTGGTGGAGCTGCACAGTGATTTGGCAGGTTCTCGGGTTCCCCCTCCCTCTGTTATGTATAGGTTGTTCTGTTAATTGTCCCCTGTTCTGGGTCACTCCCACCTTCCCTGAGATTGGTTCTAGACTGTATCGTGCCTGCTCTGTCTATGCCCCCTGTACTTAAGCCAAAACCCAAGGGCAAGAACTCACTTCATACGTGGGAGCCCTCTGGGTGAAATAAAACCTAGTTGCTACCCACATGGGAGTCCTCCTTTCTTCTTCTATGCCGTTTGCCACG
Organism: Cyanoderma ruficeps; assembly: GCA_008694505.1. Classification (NCBI taxonomy): domain Eukaryota; kingdom Metazoa; phylum Chordata; class Aves; order Passeriformes; family Timaliidae; genus Cyanoderma; species Cyanoderma ruficeps. The sequence continues at coordinate 367,396 of VZDJ01000516.1, read as the reverse complement.
CTTCTGCCTGAGGTTCAGACCCACCATAATTAAAAGGTACTAAGCTGTACCTGTGAATGTGGACTCGGTGAGTTAGTTAGCTAGTAAGCAGCCCTGAACACCTGCATGTTATGGTGCTCTTCAGCTCCCTTCAAGCAGTCTGCAAAATTGTTATAATTCATCTCCTAATAATAACTGTTATATGTTTTTTGCAGAACCTTTCCAGGTCCTCAAAAACAATAAGGCACCCTGCTTTTCAAAAGAAACACCACCTATATATCCTGAGATAATAAACCCACATTCTTCATGTTATCAGACCCCCATGTACGTTTTTAAATCAGGTTAATGATGGTACATTCTATTCTGAGAGTGCCCATAAATTTGTCCTGTTGCTTGCCTGATGTTCCCCAGAGCTCTCTGGGAAATTACAAATCTCATATCCATAATCTGCTTTCACCTTTCTAAAAGGTGATTTATTTTATGATTTCCAGTGCTAGTGATGAGAGACATGGGCTCTGAATTGGCTGTGTCACTTCCCTTTTTCCTTCAGATGATTCTAATGAGGACTTAGTAAGTATGATGAAATCAAGGAAACACAGGAATTTAAGCATAGGAAGACCTTGTATTGTGTGAGTTGTCTTAGAGGTGTTCCCTGGCATGGGGTGCCCAGAGAAGCTGTGGCTGCCCCTGGATCCCTGGCAGTGTCCAAGGGCAGGTTGGGCCTTGGAGCAGCCTGGGACAGTGGAAGGTGTCCCTGCCCATGAGAGAGGTGGGGCTGGATGGGATTTAAATCCTTCCTCACCCAAACCAGTCAGTGATTATTAATATACCGAAAAATTCACATTACTTTTCTTCAATACTCTAACAATTAACTACCCGTTTGTAATTCTACAATTTGGCCTTTACAGCACCAGGAGCCACAGCAGCTTCCCCCTGCCATGTTCCCAGTTGGGCTGGGCTGACACAGCACAGCCCTTATCCCAGATGGAACTGAGCACAGCCAGGGGTATTTTCAGTCCCCACATTTCTGTGCTGGTGGCTTCTCTCATGCCTGTCAACAGGCACCACAAACCAACCTTTCTGGTTCTTAATTCAACTGGCCTGGATGCAACCACTCATTGCAGAAAAAAAGCAAAGCCACAGAAGTTTGCTTAGATTAATGCTCATAAAGGGATATAAAAATATAAGAACAGGTGATATGTTTCTTTGACTTTGAGAATATCCAGAATGTGAAAATATGAAACAGATTAAGCTTCCTTTCAAATTTATAAAAAATAGTGGACATATTTCTCTGTCAACTGTAGCAAAGAATATTGATCTGAAAAAAAATAGAATTGGACATGCTCTGACAAGGCCAACTCAGTAATTTCCTCCTTTGAACTCATGAACCTCCTGGAGCTGGGCTCCTCACCTCTTAAAACATTCTGACACTTTAAAGGCAAAGAAGAACTGCTACAAAACACATGAAAAAGAATAAAATCTGTTCATTTCTTACAGATGGTAGTGGTGGGATAACTCAATTTGAGTTATTTAAAAGCATTTTGGAACTTGGGAAACCAGGGACACTGCAGAAACATCCTCTTTTTTCACATGAATGTATCACATCTCAGGAAGTCTTAATTTATGATTTGGTTAATATTGATGAGACCTCTTATAGCAAAAGCAGTTCAATGGGAAGAAAAAAAGCTACTGCTTTCCTACTTTTTAATATAATTTATATAATGTATTTCAAATATTCTTATGCTAAGGAATTGTTACTGAGAAACCCATACATGTTCACACAGGGGGAGAGAAATCAGGAGATAACCAGCAATAAAGGCCACTACTGTGAAATGTATCAAACTACAGAGCTATTAATTAAATGGTTTTTAGCTTGTTACATTAAAACCAGTAAATTAAACCATGAATTTTAGAGTTGTCCCCACATTACCTGGTACTTTATCTCCATGGATAGGGAGCTGAAATCAAAACATGTTTCGGTAACAATTTCCTTTTACTTGAGGAATTTCCAGCTGAACCCATCCATCCTGATACTGACATAAATCCGATCTTTCCTCTATGACTAAATATGCACAAGCATGACTTTTTCTGGCTCCTTTCCAGAGAAAATTCTGCCCTTTTGTGTGCGTTAGGAAACGTGTTTAGCTTGACCTTCTTCTGGTAAAATCTATGAAAACCAGAGCTGAGGCTATATCATCTGAAATCTCTTGACTGTGCAATGGTCTGCAGGAAATTAAAGAATTAAAACCTCTTCACTTGTACAGAAAATATATTTGGATGAAATTGCAAAACCAAAAATCAGATACTGAAAAAAAAAAAAATTTAAAAAATGATATTGGAAACCCCAAATCAGCTTGATGGAGATGTAGAAGTGAACACTGACCACTACATAGAATTTAAGTTGAACATTGCAATTACTATAGATAGAAATATTAGAGAACCTTAAATGTCCTAGGGCAAATTACACTTTCTGTAAGGTTTCTATAAAGACAACAGTTTAAAATACTCTGTTGAAATATTACTGAGGTTTCTGTGAAAATAATTCCTTTGAAAAAGGGCAATGTTCTGGTAATTCGAAAGCAGGTTTTTTTGGTTGTTCATAAAATTTTCCACAATAATATCAAATAACTTGTGCATTGTTCAGACATTGTGGAAGTCTTAATTTCTCCCTACTTTTTGCAAAATATTACTAAATTCAAAGCCTTGCCATATGGACCAGTTTTATACCTGTAATCCTTTTTAGCATATATCCTTGAGGAATAGTATCATGTAATAAGAATTTTCATAGGTGCTTCTGAACAACCACTCCCATTAGCCAAGGAATCAGCAATTTAATGCGGGAAAATTTAAATGCAACATTAATAAATAGATTGAAACAAGACAGTACAGGCAGGAGTACTGAAATTTCCCTTGTGATTAAAAAAAAATTACAAAAATGGAGCGCTTCTCTTATTTTCTTCAGAATTTGTCTTCAATACCACTTGGGGTTCTGGTATTTTAACCAAATCATTGAAAAAAATCCTATTATGATTCTGACTTTTACTTGGTTGTGTTTATTAAAAGATTTTCCATTTTTCAAATCCATTATAGCTGTTAAGTATACATCTGTAAGTATAGCTGTTACAATACATCTTAATCAGTTGCAAAGGGACCCAACAACAACAGCAGGTGAAAGCCTGAGTAAAAAAAAAATTGAAGTCAACTCTCTGCCCATATGAAACTTTGGGGGTTTTTCCAAAATTTCTAGTGCTCAGGCAATGTTTTGTATGCCACTAAACTGGGCCAAAGGGCACCAACTCTAGTATAAACCACTAAAAAATTTGCTGTCAGACTGATCCATTAAAATCACTTGCTCATCCAGAATTCAAGGCTGGATTAATAACTTCGCTATAGAAAAGAGATTTTGCAAAGACACATCTCCATCACTTACCATTTCATACAATTCTACATGACACTTTATTCTGGCATTTGTCATGCAAAATCACAGACTTGGGAAAAGATGCCAGGGACTGGAGTCTTGTTTCCAATGCCTTCTCCAGGTTTGCCTTTCCATATTCTTATGTAGTCTGTAAATCATGAGCCTTGGCTGTTATAAATGTGAAAATGATAAAAGTCACAGGAGGTGTAATTTTTCTAAGAGTTCACTATTACCCCTCCTAATATATGAATACCATTAAAAAAAAAAAAGAGGAAAGAAAGAGATAAATCAATTTCTATAATTTGAAATGTTATTGTTATTTTTAAGCACAGAACAGCAAAGCACAGCACAAATATAAGCTGAAGACTCAAGATAGCAAGAGATATTAACATTAGGCTCTAAAATATGCTTTTAAACATTGCCAGATCTTTAATAAAATCATTCATCTCAGCTCCAAAATGTTAACATATTCCACACAAAGTTCATTGGTGACATAATTTGCTAACTCTCCTCCTCTTTCTCACTCAGGGATTTGGCACTTCAGTTTTACTGAGAGGAAAAGCAGCACTGCCTGAAATCCAGCACAATTGGAATTAGTGAAAAGCCAGGTCTCATGCTGCTCATGTTTTCTTTTACTCTTTTTATAACCATCTGATATTGGTACTGCTCTGTGCTTTATTTTCCTCTGGTACTTAGAAACAGTAGCAGTCAAGTTGTTGTTAATTAGAAACAGTGACAATGAGGTGGCTTGGATTCTTCTTTGTAACACTGGAAAGTCTTCCCAACTTTGTGATAAATTTCCCTTCCCTGTCAGGGTGGGCAGGCCCTGGCACAGGGTGCCCAGAGAAGCTGTCGCTATCCCTGGACCTCTGGAAGTGTTCAAGTCTAGGTTGGACATTGGAGCTTGGAGCAGCCTGGGATAGTGGGGAGTTTCCCTGCCATGGCAGGGGTGGTACTGGATGGGCTTTATGGTCTCTCTCAACCCAAACCATTCTCTGTTTCTGTGATTCTATTAATGATGGGTTTTCTATGTACAGTCAATTGAATTCATATTCTCATTAAGTGATTTTTCTCTCTCCCCACTCCTTTCCCCATTCTTTAATTTTTCTTTTTTTTTTTTCAAATTTTGTTTCTTTGACTTTTCAGGATTTTTTTTCAAACTCAACGTGGCAAAATTTAAATTGTAAACACTTCAAAGCCCTGCCTGACTCAGGTCACCAGCTCAAACAGCTTGGTGCAAAGTCTGCAAAGTTATAAATTACTAGAGAAACTATAATTATATGGTTGTCTTAGGTTGCAATGCAAGATGAAACCAGAAATATGTATTCTATCATCTACCATCTGTTGAAACCAGGTGGAGCAGTTCTATATGTCTTCCACAACCCATAACTCCTGGGGGGGAATATCCTCTGTTAAAGGGCCAGCTGTTAAAACCAGGTGGGGCAGTTTTCTTTATCTCTTCCAAGACCCATCCTCCCTCCAGGGGTATGTCTGCTGTTAATGGGTCATTAAGTTTCACTGCATGACTGATGAAATTACATCATCCCATTGTGAAATGCTCCACCCAGGGGGAGGAGCCAAGCATTCCTGGATAAAAATCTGAGATTTAACCTGCCAGAAGCAGCCTGCTTCCACTGAATTCCCAGAGGAAGACCAGACCCATCTATACCACCACTGGACCTTCAGAGGCCAACTACACCCTTCTACAGGATCATGTCTACTTTTCATGGGTTGATAAAGGTTTTTATTTTGGTTAATAGAATATCTCTCTCCTAGGACCTTAAAATTCTCTAGCAAGGACAGGGAGCTATTAGGGGGCAAGTTTTGGATTGACATGCAGTTCTGACCACGCAGAAAATGGAATGTGACTTTTGGCAATATTTGTATAAAAGCTGAAGCTGGGTTTGAGACTTCCTCTTTCCCCTCCTCATTCAATGATCAGGAAACATCGTGGGCAGCCCAGGAGAACCCAACTTAGGCCCTGGCTGCTCCCAAGGTGGCTGGACTGGGCCGGACCTCCGAGAGCTTGCAAAGGAAGCAGGGCTGGCTGAGTTTTTTTTCCTGCACTGGCTGCTCACAGCAGTGCTGCAGTTCGGCAGGGCTGGCTGTGTGTCTGGGGGCTGCAGCGGGGATTAGGGCTGGGCTGTGGTAGGGCCATGCCCCGGGCCCCTGGCTGCCGGCACCCCTGGCCCGAGGGGAGGATGGGATCTCTCCCCCCCACCCCACTCTACGCTGGGCCTTACAGAGCAGCTGCCAGCTGCTCACGCCTTCGGATTGTTATAAATGAAATAGCTGAGAATTGAAAAAAATAAAAATAAAATCTATTTTTGTGAGACAGAAAACATGGAAAAGAATAAGCCACAAAAAGGGGCCAGTTCGATCCCGGGAATCGATACTGGGTCAACGTGGGACAGGCCTCTATGGCACCAGTCCTCCTCCATTCACAAAGTCCCACCACCAAGAGTCTAGTTTTATACTTTTTATTTTCCCTGGGACAGGGTTTCTTTGTCCACCTCTCCATGAATTGTATATTCATGTGTATTCTTTTGGGATTCCAAGTCTTATGAATAGGTTTCCGGACGGTGTTGATGAACAGATGAGATTTCCAAGAAACCATCTTAGATGCAATCAGGTTTATCGTGCAGGTGCTCCCTGTTAGGTGATCCTGATGGCCCATCTTCGAGGTTGCAATTTCTCTTTTCATTTGGTGATTCCTTTCCCTGCTGTCTGTCCCTTCTCGCTTATCCACCAGCTTTCCTGGAATTCGCCTTTGTTCCATTCTCTATATTCTTTATATTACTTTATTTCCAGCACAAATTAATTTATACAGATGTTCCCCATGACAGGATCGAGGGAGAGCAAGAAAAGGCACCCACCAGCCCCCTCCGGCATGGCTCGGAAACCTTTGCAGCTGCCATGGCAGAGATCACGTGACCTCCACAGGCCTGGCCAAGCTTGAACTCTTTCCTGACACAGATTGAGACTTCCTTAAACTCTAGCCCTTCTCAGAGATGAGAGAAAAGGCCAAACTGGAGACATGTAAAGGGACAATATGGAGATCTCAAAGTCAGTGAATGAAGAGTGACTTTTAAGTGATACAGATGACAAGTTGCCTTGGTTCTAGGCTGAAAATCTCCTAGGGATTATGGCAACAGACTGTAATATGCTAGAATAATCTTTTAAATCATGGACTGGGGAGATATAATATAATATAAACTGGGGAGATGATTTGTGGATTTGAGCAAATGTTTCTGTGATGAACTGAGTGAATATTGAATTAGCAGCTGATTTTTATGAGCCCCATGAGAGGTTGAACAGAGAGATGAAAAGCCTTCTACCAGTGAAGAAGTGAGAAGACATCTCTGTTCCCTGACTTGAACAAGATCCTTTGCCTTTGAAACTGCTCATTTTTAAAAGGTGCCACCCCAGTCTGTGAGTCTACGGCCCATACGTAGTCATGGGAAAGGCTATGTGATATGGGAAGTTCCACAACTGCAGAATCACCTGGGTGGGCTGCTTTTGTGTGAGTTGGAAGCCACAAGCAGACTGTTCCTCTTGTGAAAAGTTACCAAACAACAGGAGTAACTTCTCTCTCTCAAAGACTGAATGAAAGACTTTTTTATAAGTGGTACTGACCCAGAATTCTGAGTTTTGCCTCTTTACATTGTTGGTAGAATATGAACAGTTTGTGGTGGGAGAAAGGCTTGGTTTAAAAATTCATTTGTGTTTTTTTCTTTTCTTATTTTATTTACTTAATGTACATTAATAAAAACTATCTGTTTTTATACTTCTAAGTTGAGCCTGGTTTTGCCTTTTTCTCCCAAAATCCTGTCTCTCTCAGTTAGCAACCAAATTTGGCCAATGTAAAACCACCACGCTATTCCGACAGAACCACATCTGTCACTCCAGGAGGACTTGATTGGACTGCTCCCAGCACCCTGACCAACAGGGTGTCCGGTTGTATTCTGACTGTCAGTGGTTTTCTGTACTACTGTATTTTTATTTTCCTAGTAAAAAACTGTTATTCCTCTTCCCATATCTTTGCCTGAGAACCCCTAATTTCAAAATTATAATAATTCAGAGCAAGGGAGTTGACATGTTCCATTTCAAGAGAGGCTCCTGCCTTCCCTAACATATACCTGTCTTTTCAAGCCAAGACAATGGTTTAATCAATAGGCTGTTCTGGACTTCACCAGAGGAACCATAAATAACATTTTGTACCATCCTGACACTAGAGGGTTTATTTAGATCCTGAAAGTATTTACAAATTTCAAACATTTAATGACTTCAGACCTGTTGCCCTGAGTTTTCTGTCTTTTGTCTTTCTGTAGAATTTTCACACGCAGCCTCATGTAAATAATGTCTATTCTTAGGATGTTTACATACTTCTCCTGTGAGAGAAGAAATGATTGATGGTGATGTCCACCATCCAGTCTGAAGGGGTGGTGACCTGTGTAGCCAATCCCTTAACCTCTGTACATATCTATAAATACTGGATTCAAAATAAAGTTAGAGATAGATAGTTTTCTACACAGCCGTCTCCTGCGATTAATTCCAGTGTTCCTAAATTGGGACATGCCCAGCTTCACCCCGCGACACAGACCTACTTACTATATTTTAACTGCTGAATGTGGCCTAAATAAATGATTGTTTCAGAAAGAAAAACCATTATTTTCTTGCAGGATTTAATCTCCTGAATCAGAAAATCACTGGGGATCTCCAGCAGCCCAGAAGGAGATCTGGGGCTGAAGGGAGCACATGGGGATGACCTCAGGATGGTGGGAAACAGACCTCAACCTTTCCAGATCCAAAGTCAGGAGCGAGCTGTAGACACAATTTCTGCTTCTTAACATTGTCTCCACTATTTTTTTCCTCATATAAAGTTTGTTTGGCATTGAACTTCTATTATATCCTCCATCAAGTTCAATAGTAAATGGAAAAAGATTAAATAATTCCACTAGAAGTTAACAAGTTCACCTCTTCTCCCACAGTTTGTGTCATGGATTTTTTCCAATCTGCAAGTCAGTGGCAAAGCCCAGAATGATTTGAGCAGCTGAAGATCCAGGCTAGTCCTGTACCAGCTGGCTCCTTCTTCTGTAAGGTGGTGCCATAACTGACAATTATCCAGTTAAGAACTTGATTTTCACATTGATTTTGTTTTCTCAGTAAGCACCAGATCCTATATGTATTTTTAATTCCAAATAGATGTTGAGTCCAAAATTACATTCATTTAATTTCCATTGATTTCTACTCTTTATCTAATGGACAGCTCAGAATGGCTCTGGTTATTTTGCTAGGGCCTATTTAGATGGAGAAATGGCAATTCAGCTGATTTTCTCCCTTGACTGCCAAGTGCAGGTTCCACAGTGTTTATTCCCTGCAGTGTGTAGTAGGAAGTGCACATAAACAATCAACTTGGAGTAGGCTGAGAAATTTTGCCATCTGGCAAACAACTTACCCACAACCATTCTCTGCTGGATTTCACTACATAAAGATACGGGGTTCCAAAATAAATAACTCATCCCTTAGAATTAACTATCCCTGGGAAAAGTGCTTCAAATTATTTCTCCTGTAAGTAAATTACGAACATTTTGCCCAGAAATCAATATCTGATTATGTGTGCATACACACATTCATCTTTCATGCTTCTGGAAATAAATAGAGATGTTATTTTGGGAGAAGAAAAAGATGTCAACAGGTTTCCTAGGACTAAATAATGACATTAAGAAAGTCTCAGTGATTCCTGTGACATCTGGCATAGCCAAAGTTCCTCTCAGAGCACAGGGGGGATGCATGGGCTGAAGGAATATGGGACAAAAGGGAGAGAACTACTCGAGGTTTACTGAGCACAGCAATGTAACAGCTCCTGCTTGCAGGGGAACAGCAGGGACCTGATTTAGAACCCTGAAATGAGGGCATAAATCAGAAAAGAGACCTGTTCAAGCCAACATAAGGCAATATCTTTGTACATTCTTTGGATTTATTATGCTAAACACACAATAGTTGTGTCACTTGAAGACATTCTTGTGTTTGGTTTGAGCAGATACAGCCAATTCCATGACGAAATCCAAGCCCTCTAAAGTGTCAGTGACTTTGCTATTTCCAACCTACACTGATTTGTTTTGATAGAAATCTGTTTACTCCGCCTGCATAATATTCTTTATGGCCACGTTCAGGCTGAAACCCCTAATTTAAAGTGGCATTACATTAAGGTCTAATTCAAACTGGTGCCATTAAAGAGCAGAGCTGGACAGTCCAAAAAAAGCTTGTTTGACAGAGGTTTACTGATGGGTGACCCTACCTCAGCTCATTTAGGAAAGAAAATTGATCGAGTTTAAAAATTAAATTGGCTTTCATGGCTCTATATGATACAAATGAAAAAAATTGTGTGGTTAATTCACAGTGTACTGTGAGTACCAGCTGAACCATCCAAAGAGGAAAATTTGGAAATACTTTTATTTTATGCTTCACTGTGTTGGATTTGTGCCATCTCAACCTTTTGTAGTTTCTATCCCTCCCTTTGGCTGATCCTGGTTGTTGCATTTTCTGCCTATGAAAAAATTTTGTTCAAATAATACATATGTAATTTTTCTTCATAATTTGCAATTTATAACCTCTTCCTTAAAAGTGTTTCAAGTTAATATAGCATTTAAATTAACAATTATTATCTGTCTCAATGACTTGTATATAATTTAAAAACACATAAAAATTTATATTTTATTTTTAACAGAGATTTCCAATTAAGCATGAAAAAATGTTTAATTAGTTTAAAATTATTAATGAAAGCTACAGTAACCTAGAAGCTGAAAATTTCGTAAAACTAGAGAAGATCCCTAAATTCTATACTCGTCAGTGTAATCACAAGCTCCTGGAATTTTAAATTTTTATCCTTGTGGTTGCCTTGATTGCTCTTACAATTTAACCCAAATGTGTACATTTAAATTATGAGGTTTAGAAAAATCAGATCCAAGTGAAGAAGCTGGAATTCTTTGCTGATGCTACTTTTTCAGGTTTGGGAATGGTCTTTGAGTCCGTGTAGAGCACAGACTCTGTGAACAATAATAACTTACACATAAATTAACCATCCTGCCCCTGGTCACACACTTTTCCAAAATCCTAGCAGATCCATGATCCTCCTGCTACATTTCCTGACTCCAGACTGCCAAAGAGATTCATGCTTTCGATAATAAAAACCTCTTCTTTTGGTATTTGCCTGATCTGATGCAATTACAGAAAAAATATTGAATCATAACATAGCAGAAATAAATCAGATATAAGAACCACGTGAGAGTGTGGAGAGCTCTGATGAAGCAGCAGCACAACACATGGCTGACAAAAGCCTTTGCCACACGGGAACATGAAGGTGCCTGATCCAAACCTTGATAAACCATCTCCTGTCAGGTCTTTGGGAACGAAAATTTTATGAGCTGGGAGCCCCTCTCTGTGCTTACTGTGCGTGTCCTGACCTCTGGTAAGTGGAATGAGCACATTTGTGACACACAAAATCTGGGAATAAAGATCTGTATCCAGACCGATTCCTGACAAAATAACGGGAGCCATGCAGTCACTGGCATATTTAACTGCCCTCTAGCAGCATGGGCTTGTTTTTAAAATCAAGGTTTTCAAAACCATTGAGGAGTATATTACACACATCATGTGAGTAGAATCATTGCATCCTTTGAAGAAGAGTATATGAGAAATTAAAAATTAGACCAGAAGTACAAATAAGTACTTAGAGGCGTATAGTAGAGAGGTTATGCAATAACTATCACAATGTCTGGTTTTACAGGCTAGATATACTTACCTTTGAGGATTTTTGTCATATTCATTCTGATGAATAATAGATCAAGTACAATTACAATCTTCCGCGTAGAGTTCAAAATGTTGCTGATGTCTATCTTTTAATTCTGCTTCACAGTCACAAAGTAAGATTTTAACTGCCATATCAGACATATTTTTATTTTCTTCACCTGCAGCTATCAACATTTTATGAGCTCCTTCTCTGTGTGAAGCTATCACAATTTGATGAACCATATTCTAAAACATAATAAAAGTGTGAATGTAGTCCTTGAACATCTTACATGTTCAGAATATATAGCATCAAATGCATATTCAAATACTTTAAATACTTATTTGTTCACTAAATTGCCATTAAAAAGAATAATTTATAAATAAAACTTTAAAAACTTGTTTTCCAGTTGTCTCTGTCCTCTCCCAGACACCATGTCAGTTATGTAAATTGCCAAGTAGTTCTGTTTGGGTTGTAATCTCCAGGCTCAGTATTTTTCTCCAAAACATCACTATTTAAAATAATTAGTCTTCTGGTCAATTATCCTCCATGCATTTTCAGTTATATTAGAAAGAATCATTAATATACTCTCAGATTATTTATTTTCTCCAAAATTTGTCTCAATCTTCTGCAACACAAGAACATTTCTATTCCATTTCAAGAATGCTTAAGAAAAACAGCAGGTTCCTGATCCTCTTTTTATATACAATATCCAAAGTTCTTCACAAGAAAAATGCAAGTTTAGCAAAAAAGAAAAAAAAGTTGTTTAAACCACTGCCCTAATAGAGAACTGAGACGTTCCTGCCCCTCCTTGTGCTCTGACTTGGGTTCCTGCAAACCTCGCTAATATATTCTCACTCCTCTCTCCCAGCCTCAGTTCTGAAGGGTTTTTTTTTCCCCAGTTCTTAAATACTTTACTCCAGAGGTGCTGCCACAGCTGCTGATGGGCCCAGGCTTGGCCAGGGGTGGATCTGTGTTGGAGCTGGCTGGAATTGGCTCTGTCAGACATGGGAAAAGCTTCTGGAGGTTTCACTCAAAAAATAGTCACAAATGCCACACCTGTACCCCCCCCAAATAAATCCGTTGCCACACCAACCCAATACAGCCCTTGTGATTCATGTGATAATTTAATTTTTCACATTCCCGAGAAGAAAATGCTTCATAGCCACCGACAAGAAAATGCTTCATAGCTACCACAACTCCCAGCTTCCTCCATCTACTTCTTAGATCAGCACAGCAAAATCTATTACAGAAAGCTGCCAGAACATTGCTGCTGGGTATCTGAACATGCCTGAGGAGGAGTGGCAGTGCCATGAGTGCTGGCCACAGGAGAGGTGTTTCTGGGGGGCAGGTTGCTTCCTCCTCCAAGTCAAACACATTCTAAAATACATCATTCCCCCACTACAGAGTAGAATTGGATTTCTGACGCTCCTGAAATATTCCGTCATGGATGTCTTTTGGTGGATCTGCTGTTCTTCTGGAAGACACCTATCTTCTACCTATCATTGCTCTATGAACAGATGAAGTGGATGTCGCAGGGCGAAGCTGGGTGTGTCCCAATTAAGGAACACCGGCGAGAGAAACTCCAGACACCGAGTTGTCCAAAGCTGTCTCCAAAGCTGTCTAATTATCTTTATTTTGACTCCAATATTTATAGATATGAACAGAGGTTAAGGGATTGGCTACACAGATCACCACCCCTTCGACCTAGATGGTGAATAGAACCATCAATCATCCTTCTCTCACAGGAGAAGTATGTAAACATTCTAAGAATAGATTTTATTTACATTGAGGCTGCATGAACGTTCTACAGAAAGACAAGAAAACAAAAAAACTCAAGCAACAAGTGGACACTCATTTTTCTGTTGTATCCTATTCAGTTGGAAAATATTTAAAATAGCCCATTATTTTTAAATGGACATTTCTTTCACCAAAGTGGAAGTGTTCTTACAGAGATCACTGTAAATATGAATGTTCTACCTCAGTAAAGTACAAAACCTACAAAGCTACCTGGAACTTGTGAGCAAAAGGAATTTCATCTCCCATCTTGGTGACCAAAACACTAACAAAAGTTAGTGTTTATCCATGTGTGGCATAATGCTGAAGTCTTTGGGGAAAAATTAATGATGTGATTAAAGCATTTAATAGCACATCTGATGTGCAAAAGAGCTTTGTGAAAATATCCTTTAAGTATTACTCTTAAAGATGTCTGTAGTGCCCAGAAATGGATGCTCAAGAACTTTCTGAACACATATTTTTATCCTCAAAGGGACTCCTTGCTGATTCCTTGGATGAAGAAGCCATTTAAAGAATTAAATCTAATTACTGTGTTTCAAACAAAAAAACCTTTTAAAATAAATTATTTCTATTGAGCTATTTTTGGCTGTGGTTAGAAATATCTGCAAAGAAGGACAGGTCCATTCTAAGTGTCCAGTTGTGGGGTTTTTATCCTCTTTTCTGTTAGATCCAGGATTAAATGCTCTAGGGACAGATTTTTATGTTTGGATTCAGATGTTTATTAATTCTTATCTATAGTACAGTCTCATAAGTTGTGCGTTCTAGCTAACAGAACGCACAACTTATGAGACTGCTCTCTGCCTCTATCTCTTTACGAGGATCTGCCTCTATCTCTTTACGAGGTCATTTAAGCACAAACTCTTCAATTATGAAAGGACATCTAATTTTTCTTTTTAGTTTTAACTCAATAACCAACCACCTGTGGTCCGCAATGTGGATTTTTCTATCCAATTACAAAATTACAAACCCATGAAGAAGAAGGTGGAAAAGAAGGACTTAGCCTCCACCATAAATCCTCTTTATATCTTGCTTTTTATATATTGCTATATTCTAAAAGCTTAAACTCTAAGTTTTCCACCATGTGCTATTACACACTTCTATTCAAACTACACACCCATAAAATCCCAGTGCTACCACTCAATTTGGGAAGCTTTTTCCACAGCCTCAGGTCCAATGTGGTGTTTTCTTGAGGGTCATGCCTGTTAGCAGAGAAAGCCTAAAATTCTCAGCTTGCAGTGTTCCAACATCTAGTGAGTAGAGAGATTGCTTAAATCCACCCTTGTTAATAATGTAAGCAACCACATCCTTTCCAAACAGACTGCTGAGTAGTAGTAATATACAGAAAGGCTCTCAGGCCAAGAATTCTTCAGGAATATAATGGTTGAGGGGATTGTCATACACCTGCCTTTTGTGTAGGGGTTCCTTTCTGAGCAGGATGAGGCTGCAGGCTCCAAATTCGTCTCAGTTCAGCAGATGCAGCTCTCTCTGGCTTTAGCTTTTCCCCAGTTGGTCTGGTGATGACAAAATAGTGTGATCAACACTCCCTGAATCCCAAAGGACTGGCAGCAGATGAGTTTGCAGCAAATATAAGTTTGTAATTAACGGTCTCCAGATTCACCAATTAATGCACACCAGTGAACCGTTACAGTGTTAAATATCTTAACCTTGTCCTTTGACAATCTGAGAGGAGTTTATTTCAAACAAGGGAGATGATTAACTAAAGTTGCAAAGAATATCGTGATTATCAGCAACAGCAGTCCTGAGGAAAGCAGTTCAATCAGTATATAGTTTACTGCTTGATTTCCTAATTGTTAATTCCAACAGCAAAGACTGGACCATGTTGTAACATACTCAGTTAAATCTCAGTGGCCTGTTTTCCTGTTGCACCACTGCCTGCTTGTTTAGCTGCTAGCAGACAGCAGAGGAATAAACAGGGGAAAAAATTATATCCCTAATAAAACAGAGAATCCTAAGATAGGTTTTGCCTTCAGCCAAAGGCTGGGCACCCTTACTGTGTTTAGAAACAAATGAACAGGGGAAGAATGTATTTATATCCATGCAAATGCTCGATTAAACTTCACATCCATTATTGCATTATCCACACTAGAAATACCTAACCTTAATTCCAAGTATATTGGGACTAAGCGGGTTTCTGGCTGTAAATTAGTGTTAAAAGATAACCTGTTGGGAACTTACAGAGCAGACCAGTACAAAATATGCTATTTTGATCTGCTGCATACCTGTGCTATGACAACATATTCATCTATTGAGACAAGGGAGTTGAATTTCAGAAAACAGCAATGAGCATCAGTGCCAGTTATGCCTGACCTTTGAAAGAAGGTACCTGGCCTTTCATCTTCAAGACTGTATTTTGAAAGGCAATTAAAAGAAAAAATAAGGAAAGAATGTCACTAACATGACAGCTGTTGAGAAGGACATAAACAAACATTTGCTTTTGACAGCAGAAATCCAGAGTTTAACATTTGAAGACTTATTAACAATGGGAAGTAAAAGGTCTGTCTGTGTGCTCTGCATCACTGGGATATCAGAAACAGCTTTTAAAGGAACTTAATTGGAAAGAGATGCATTTATCTATGAGATGGCACAACAGTAGCATTCCAAATTCACTGGATTTGGGACATGAAATCACAAGACTGTTTGAAAAAAATTACTTCTTTTGAATTAAATAATGAACAATAGGTAGGTTAAAACTCAGGTAATGGAGATAACAGTGTTTGAGAGCAAAGCCCTCCAGGACAGAGCACTGACTATCTTTTCTAGAGTAGCACTCCAGAACTTTCACTACCTCCCTTCAGACTACACAACAACTTAAAGCACAACAACCACCTGATTATGCTCAAATTGGCAGGTTTGTTCAAGAAAATACTATTTGATCTGCCTGTTGGAAAGAAGGCAATGGACCTTCTGTGTTTGCAAAGTCTATAGGCAAATCTCTACAGGCAAACACTATGAATTGGCAGAAAAAAGCTGGGGAAATCATTCCATGCAGATAATCACTGAATTCCAGGATGGTTTAGGCTGGAAGGAACATTAAAGGTTATCTCATTTCATCCCCTGCCATGGGCAGGGACACCTTCCACTATCCCAGGTTGCTCCAAGCCCCAATGTCCAACCTGGTCTTGGGCACTGCCAGGGATCCAGGGGCAGCCACAGCTGCTCTGGGCACCCTGTGCCAGGGTCTGCCCACCCTCCCAGGGAACAATTCCTTCCCAATATCTCATCCAGCCCTGCCCTCTGGCACTGGGAAAAAGCTACACTAAATCTCATCCTAAGATCCCATTTAAGAAGATTGCCTCATTTCACTAGAGACATCAGGACAGAAGCAAAGATGAAAGATAATAATCTCTTTTCTCTTGCTCTCCTCTCTCCACCCTGAAAAAGGCAAGCAGTCCTTTATGGATTTAACCCTTCTGTAGCTGTATTTCTAAGACATTGGTAACAAAACCTGAAGTTTTAGGTTGGCATGACTCAATCAACTTCTGTGAGAGATACTGAGCCTGAACTGCTGCCAGATCAGTTGTTGTTGTACCCTGCTCTGCAGTTTTGTACTTCTAATCAGTATTCAACAACAACAGGAGATCCCTGGATTTTCTCACTGGATGATCTGGGTGGGACCATAAAGAAAGCAATTCTGTGTTCTTGAAAGCAACAGGAATATACACTACAACACATAAAGGATTCAGTTAGCAATTGAAAGAAGCTTCACAAATGGACTCATTCATTTTCAGCAGCAGGTCTGCAGCTGCACCAGGATTATCAGTGAAACCTGATCTCATACTCCTGGAGGAAATAAAACTCTGAGGACACCAGCACACCACATGTCTAGATCTGACCCCAGTTTGGCCGAGATCTAATTGGGAACAAGTGGTGCTGGTCAGAAGGCAGCTGGGCTTGGAGACTGACAGATGTTTCCTGGTGTGAGAGAATCAGTTTTGCAGAGGAGCAGAACTCACCCCCCAGCATGGTGCTCCGTTGCTGGCATTTTCAGAAGTGCTATCTACTTCCAGCAGGTCCAAGAAATATCCTGGAAAATAACAAAGCAAGCCTTAGATTTGTTTAGTTTCTCAGCCATCTTCCACAAACTGTACACGTAACAATACTGAGGTAGAAAGTGGTTTTATATTGATTGTTTATTCCTCTTTATATTTGACAGCTGGAGTGTTAAAACAGAATTCTGAGTAAATTAAAGCAATAACAAAATTACACAGGACAGCTGTTTCAGCTTATTTCCACAGAGCAATGTTCTTTAGAAGAGCTAATGAATCTAATGGAATCAAACAGACACTGCCAAAGCAGCAATAAGGGATTTAAAATGTTGGGGAAAGTCTCATGCAAACAGCCTCACCAAGCACTAAATGAAGTAACATGAAACTCATGGGGCTTCTCACTTTTAACAAAAAGTCAAATAGATCTCTGTTAATTTATTACAGTGGTGGCCACAAGCTCTCTCCAGTATAGGACCTGTCAGAATTTCTATTATCCTTCTCATCATTGAAGTGTTTGTAACTTGCCTAATTATAAATATGCTCAAGGCTGTAGCTGGCTTTCGTTTACTGCCTGGTTAATCCCCATTTCCCATTTCATTCAAATTTTGAAATTTTTTTTTTGTTTGTTTATTTATGCAAAAGAATGAAGAGATTTGTTCAGCTCTGGGAATTCTTCAGTTTTTCTGTAAATGCTGCCAATAAAAGCTGACATGTGGGAAGCGTTTCACTGTAAATCATTCAAATGGGGCAAATTTGGTTTGTTTGCTGAGGGAGGAGGTGCTGCCCCTCCTCAGCCAGCTCTGAGGTGGCAATTTGGGCAATAACCTCTTACGGGGGCTGAATATTCTATAGCACTCCTGGGTTATTTTCATTCCTTTCAGGGATCATGGGGTGCAGGGAACCCCCTGTCAGGATGGATTTGAGAGAGACCAGACTTTCCAATGCCCTAGGAAAGCCCCTGGCAGAGCCAGCACAGCCATACCCTGGGCAGTACTGATTTCACAACAAAATAAACCCCACCAGGCTCTCAATGAGACTCTCAAGATTCTAAAAGCTCTTCAAAGTTTTTCTCAACCTTCCACATTCTGCCTTCCCTGGATGTGGAGCTCTGACTCCTCAGACACTTCAAAGGGCTGCCAAAGCACTTTGAGTCAGTCTCCTAAGTAGAATTCCTGCAGAGGGATGAACTGTGCCCTCATCTTCCTCAAAGGAGCCCAAAGCCTTTTGGTGTGGAGCCATTCATGCCAGTCAGGGACAAGAGTGGAAAAATGAAACACTATCAAATAAAAAGTCATATTTAAAGTTCCTGAGTGAACTCCTCCCCATGGAGGGCTGCAGATCTTCCTTAGGAATGGCTGGAGCTCCTGCTCTCCATTTCTGATGAGTGCACACAGCAGGATCCTCACCTTTGCACTGTGCCCTCTCAGGCCGTGCTCTGCCACTCAGTTTACTGCACTGGGTGTCTCAGGAGAGCAAATTCTCTGACAAAGGAGAGATTTGATATTTTTACTCATCATCCCATCAGATAAATCACTCATTTCCCCATAGTTCAAGGTTTTTCCTTCTGATTAATATCCAGTGTAAGAAACAACAATCTTTTCCTTTGTTACTGAAGCGCTTTTGTGACAGTCTTTAAAGTAAGGTTTTTTCATATTTCACATATATTGAATGATTACAAATATGCATCAGTGACCAAACATCAATTCAGTTAGAGCAAATTATTTCAAATGTAAGAGATTAAATTTAAAGGTAACTTCTCCTTTTTAGCTTGACATTTTAGTCAGATTTAACTCTTAGAATTTACATTTCATAGGCAGAATTTATAGTATTTAATTTAGTTTGCTCAAGCACAAACTAACTGGATCTCAGCACAAAATATGCTTTCGTGCCTTGCATTTTTATTACCTTTTTCATCAGAAAGACTCATCACTGTATTTTTTACAAATTAGTTTCATTCATTTTTCAAAGGAAAGCTGCTAACAAATTAGTTTCATTCATTTTTTCCAAACGTAGCTGTTGTTTTTCTCAGATTCAGACACAGAATCAAGCAGTTCTGTGAGCTGACACCCAGAGAGGCAAGAAACGTCTGCAATGGCTGAGATTACACAGAGCATATCAAAAAGGCAGAAGTGCTGCCCCATGGACTTTTGAATAATATTTTCAATTGTGACTAATTAATAATTTTGAATAAATTAATGATTTTGAATTAATTATTTTTGAAAAATTAATAAATAATAATATCAGCACATGCTCCAAGTTGTGGCCCTGAGCAAATACTCGTAAAATATAAGTTTAGTTACCAGGTAAATAAAGGGAAATTATGTACGTCTTTAAGTAATTTTGTGAGCAAGCTTTGGAAATTTGATTAATATCTAAATAGCTAAACCCAGCAACATGCTAATAAGATGTCAATTACTTACTAAAATAGTTGCATTTATAACGTCAATTGAAATTAACTTGCTATAATTATTTATTAATCCTAGTTTTCAAACTCTTTAATTATCTTACTTGTAGAAAGACCACACTTGTGATTCAAGTGGTTCCATTATATTAACATCTGGAATACGAATGCTGAGAGAATTTATTCAAGAGCGATATGGTTCATAAAGCCCATATACTTTTATCATAAAGCCAGTCTGATACAGTGTCTTAATTTCATTTCTCTTCAGAGATAGGAAGTGAGGAAATACTCTGCGTTTAGAATATTAGTCCATACTGAATTCCCACAGAATTGTGTTCAAATTTCAGTAATGCAGATAAACAAGCCTGGCTATTTCTGACACTATGAAATCACCCGGTCTTTTTAATCACTGAACCTTGATCTGGTCTTGATAAAATTATAAATTCTGATTTGATAAAAACAGTCATGGGAGGTCAGCTGAATAGAAGAATGTTTTAGTAGAGGCTAAGCGAAGTCCACATTTAATTATTTAAATAGATTGTTTTGACTTCTTTATTACAGCTTAAATTCTGATGTCACAATATGTAAGTGTCATGCACAACAAATACTCATTATTTAGATAAATGGACAAAAAAAAAAACAACAAAAAGACCCCTGAAATTTTAATACACTGACTATTTATCCTGAAATAAAAGTTACAAACCTCTTTTCATTAAATCCAAGTCAAAGACAATTTTTAGGGATTCCACATTTGAAATAACAGAACTTGAGTTTCTCCCTGGCTGGGTTTAAGTTTATTTTATTCCAAGCATAACTTAATTTTGGTGAATTTTTGTAGTCATACAAACTGGGAAGAGGGCATTCCAAATGCTTCCTCATCAGTGGGAGCCTGGCCTCAGAAATCCCAGGAAACAGCTGCTAAACCAAACATGTTCTCATCCATAGCAGAAAGACCAAATTATCTCATTAAATCCTGTCACAATGTTCCTGCCCTTAAAACTCATGACAAAGCTGAGCACAGCTGCAACATCAACAACCTCAACAGTTACACCTCCAGGTTCTTGGCTGATCAGATCTGTCCATCCTCCTCCAAAAAATTTGCCTCTGTAGAAAGCCAGACATTTATGCTTTAAGGTCTGATGAAAACCTAATGAATTTCCAGTGCCTGCAGGATCTGCAGGAAAGATGGAGAGAGACAATTGCCAAGGGCTGGAGGGACAGGACACAGGGAATGGCTCCCCCTGCCAGAGGACAGGGATGGATGGGATATTGGACAGGAATTGTTCCCTGGGAGGGTGGGCAGGCCCTGGCACAGGGTGCCCAGAGCAGCTGTGGCTGCCCCTGGATCCCGGGCAGTGTCCAAGGCCAGGTTGGACATTGGGGCTTGGAGCAGCCTGGGACAGTGGAAGGTGTCCCTGCCCATGGCAGGGGTGGCACTGGATGGGCTTTAAGGTCCCTTCCAACCCAACCCAAATTATTCGATAATTTTATGATTTTATGACTCCCTATTAATTTTAAAGGGGTTTAGATGTGGCTCTTAATCAAAAGGGCTCTAAAAATCTGTGCAGTGGACACCTTCCTACTTAGCAAGTACAGTTTATTAGCAACTAATTAGTGAAGAAGAAATGAATGATAGAAAATGTTAAGAGTTAGTTAAAAAATTATACAAACCCTGGTAAGAAGAGAATCTCCAATCAAAGCTGATGAATGAAGTGGGTGATCCTGCCCCTGTGCCCAGCCCTGGAGGCACCTCTGCAGTGCTGTGTCCAGCCCTGGATCCTCAGCACAGCAGGAACAGGCCCCTGGAGCAGGGCCAGCAGAGGAAGGGAAGACAGGACTTGTCACTGCACGTCAGCTACAGCAAAATCATCTCCAATTCAACAATGAACAAGGGGAACAAAGAATCAGCAGCTGATTGGAGTTTACTTATTAATAGTGGGATACTTAATGAATGCACTGGCTAATCTCCTGACATTAAACCATACTTCTATTTTCTTTAGTTTCTTTTTTTTCTCACAGAGCAACAACAGATAAGCACAATTTTCACAAATCAGCTTCACATGGATTTCAGTCACCAAAAGGCAAACAATTGTAATTAGCTGTGAGAGCATTAGGCAATTTAAAACAGCTGCCATGATCTGCTGGAACCTTGAAGGAGCTGTATTTATCTCACGGAAGGCTTTGGGCTGGAAGGAAAGTTCATCCAGTGCCATCCCTGCCAGGGACATCTCCCACAGTCCCAGGCTGCTCCAAGCCCCAGTGTCCAACCTGGCCTTGGACGCTGCCAGGGATCCAGGGGCAGCTTCTCTGAGCACCCTGTGCCAGGACCTTCCCACCCTTAGCTGTAGAAAATTTCTTCTTTATAGCCCATCTAAATCTTCTCTCTTTTAGTTAAGAAGATTTATTCAAAAAAGTTTAAGGGGAAAAAGAATTTGTTTTGCCTGTGACATACTGCAAAGAGATTCTTATTCTGAAGACCAGATTATATTTTAAAATTTGAACCAGATGTAAATTAATAATCAACTTATTCTGTTTTATGACTTCAGTATTTTTTCTCATGTAAATCGAAATTCCCATTAAAAAATCATGGCTCATATCATCCTCCCTGTAAATGTTGATATTTTCACCTGAAGTGGTTTAGTCACTAGAAAAATCTATTCCGCTCAGACACATTATGTCAAAAAATATATAAATGATGAATGAAGCACTGCATTAAATATTTCAAGAAATCTCAGTGTAACTGTGGATACAAGTACACTCAGAGCACTAAAATTCCAAGAAACTGCTAAGAAACCAGAAGGTTTACATTAATTTGCAAGGTGCTGTCTCCTTACTAACTTTCCTTCTTCCACTGTTAAAGCTCCCAGAAAAACTTTGCTTTTCAATTCTGTTTGCTTTCTAAGGAATACAAAAAAATACTGTTAAAACTCAGTCACTGGTAGAATGGTGCTCAACACACTGTCTAAATAAAAAAATGTGATTTCTCCTGACACAGCCTGGCACTGGAACCAGCTGTAAGTTCTGTTTTAGGCTTTATACCCGTGGAAAGACCAAAGGTTATCCAACCATGCTAATAAAGGAGATTTCTCATCCTGACTGTGCAGCTAAACATTCAATATCCTCTCTTAGGAGGAAGATCTCTTGACCACATGAGCAGACTGTGCCCTGCTGGGATGAAGCTGAAGCTGATGGATAGAGGTTTAGGGTTACAGAAGTGTGGGACAAGACAGAGCCCTGTCAAATCCATTACAGCCCTTGCAATGAATTAGGCACCTAAACAACACTAAAATAATTGAGGTTACGCATCCAGTTCATACTGGGCTGCATCCCCACAGGTCTCCTGAGCTGCCCAGTGCTGCTGAAAATCAAACTTCAAAAAACATGTGGAGTGGGAAAGAAAAAAAACTAAATGTGGCTGTAAAGGGATTCACCGTCTTAAGCCAAGACTACCAGAGGGAGAGACAGAAAGAGGGGAAATCTTCAAAGAGCAGTGGGCAGAGCTGAGCAGTAAGTGTGGAATGCAAGGAGTAGAATACCTAAAGCTGAGGGTGGATTTGACCACAGCAGCAGCAGCTAAAAGGGAAGGAGAGGTTTAATTCTTGCACTTGCACACTTCATTTACAACATCCTGGAAAGAGATGCTCAGATGAAACTCTTCTTGTTATTCTTATTATCTTTATGGTTAAAAGTAGCATTTAGTTAAATGTTTTAATTGGGATGGCAGAAATTGAAGTAAGATGGGAAATCTGTGAATTTAGAACTTCAGCTTTCAAGACAAACTTGCCCCAAAATTTGTTAAAAGAATAAAGCACAACTGTATTTTATAAACATGAATTCTTTCTATGATGACTGCACTTCTATTAATTGTAGACTAGATCTAGTATTCTCCAGTGTTCAGCTTATTTATTGCAATTCTTTTTGCATTTGCCCTCATTCGTTATACTAAATATCAAGTGTATGCAGTGGGATTTTTAAATTGCTTCAGCCCAAGAGCAATCATTATATAAAGCTGTCCTCAGGGTGCTGAAATACCTACAACACCTCCTTACATATACAAGAGATGCAAACAGACACTGTCTCATGTAAAATTGGATTTTATTTCTGTTCAAGAAGGAAATAAATGTAGCCTCTGGGTATCAATATTAAACAAGGGCCACTGGCAGATAAGTAAAATCACATGAAATCTCAGAATGGTTTTAGTTGGAAGGGATCATAAAGCTCATCCAGTGCCACCCCTGCCATGGGCAGGGACACCTCCCACTGTCCCAGGCTGCTCCAAGCCCCAGTGTCCAACCTGGCCTTGGACACTGCCAGGGATCCAGGGGCAGCCACAGCTGCTCTGGGCACCCTGTGCCAGGGCCTGCCCACCCTGCCAGGGAACAATTCCTTCCCAATATCCCATCCAGCCCTGCCCTCTGGCAGTGGGGGCCATTCCCTGTGTCCTGTCCCTCCAGCCCTTTGCAATTGTCTCTCTCCAAGATGGAGCTGCTCCCTCAGCTCCTGCAGCTCCCTCAGGCCCTGCAAGGCCGCACTGAGTTCACCCCAAAGCTTCTCCTGTCCAGGTGAACAATCCCAGCTCTCCCAGCCTTTCCTCCCAGCAGAGCTGCTCCATCCCTCTGCTCATGCTGGAGCCTCCTCTG